>CM046839.1:43644435-43761673 GCA_025618425.1 Heliocidaris tuberculata | reverse complement strand
CAGGAAGATTCAATGAATAAATATTGATTCTATTTATTCAATTGTTAAATAATAAATGGAGAAATATGTAGCTAACAAAATGGGATAAAAGATTTGAATACTTTTATTTTCCATGAATAAGATAATAAAACAAACTTATGAATAAAACATTCTTCAGACTCTTTTGATAGCTCTTGCACACATCTTAACATAATCTAGGTTCTATTGTTTCCAAATCTACAACATTGTTTTGTTCTATTATCCCCGTTTCTTGTTCAAAATCACTAGAATTTTATTGGGTTTTTTTCCCCCCCTTTACTAATCAATGTTAAATGTTCTACTACTAATTAAAAATGGTGAGAAATCAGTATTTTCTGGGGATCTGTTTGCCAAAATTGAAAATGAACCATATAAGATGAATATTTATTTAGGTCCTATTATTTACACATTCAAATTACATGATTTTATGAAAAATCTAGTACCAATGTGGTATGTAAAATTGTATATAATTTGATTGACGTTTCTAACAATTAAAAAAAAAAAAAAAAATATAGCATGGACACACCCTAGGTCTACTGACAGTATATTACTACATGTAAATCATTTACATTTATATCTTTAGCAAGGGTAGGGGTAGGATGCAAGTATAGCACTACTTAATCTTGCATGTCTACACCAAGCCTGTCTATATCAGTGTTAAGTGCGTTCAGATTCTTACAAAGTGACACTTTCTTACCCCAGTCAGACATGGCTGTCTCTAGGTAGGGAAGAACCTGTGTGAACAAGCAAAACTTTATTTAGTTTAAGGCCAAAGTTCGTCAAAGTACACAACAAGCCAATCTGCAATTATTTTTGCTTTTGCCATTGCATAACCAATTTTTTTTTTCAAGCTAGATATAGTGCATATCATGATGTGCATATATATATATATATGTGTGTGTGTGTGCATATCGGTAAACAAACCAAACCAAAATGCAAACTACGTTTCACAAAAAGCACTTCTGTAACCTGTAGTACACATAGCATATATGTCTTTCCACTGACACCCACACTCAAATGAGTTGGTTATCATAATATAATTAATGATTTTATTCCAGATTTATCAAGTATGCTATGCTAATGATAAAATGGACAGTTTGAACAATGAAGGGTGATTGAATATGAGTTTGTTTGTACCATACCATCAGGTTTTGCCCCGCATTTTGATGTAGCTCTTAAAAAAACAATATTCCTAAAAGTAAGGTGTTTTTTTTTGTGTACAATGATCTGCCATTAGCACATGGTTTGTGTTGAACAGCTCAATTGACTTTCCAGGATGTTAACTTCTACTATTGTTAATGATTACTAGCCCTTGACTAAATGGAAGATGGCCATGGAAAATGGATTTATGTTTCTCATAAAATCATTATTGATACTCCTCCTGGCATTCACACTATCAAATTAGAAACATTCTTACCTGGTGTTATCATTGCAGTACTTTTATGGCAGTACATAAGTACATATAGTATGAGATGAGACACATATTCCAAAGCTGTCAACTTTTGTTGCAACTTTTCAATGTTTTCATGGCTCTAAACTATCATTTTGTAGAAGGAATTGGTTTTTTTTTAAATAAATGAAATAAAATTATACAGAAACTAGATTATGGCAATCTAGACCCCACTTTAGATTATCAAATCTTTATAATCTTCTAAAATTTTAACATATAATACTGAATATCCCTACTTAGAAACTCTGCACATATACCATTGATGGCACAAAAGATACATGTACGATTATATATGTATACAGTGAAACCTGTCTATAAAGACCACTCAAGGGAGACAAGAAATGCAGTCTTTATGAGCAGGTGGTCTTTATGTACAGGTTCCTTTAATACACATTTCAATGAGAAATGTTGTTCAAGGGAAACGAAAATTATGGTCTTTATAGACAGGTGGTCTTTCTATACAGGTGGTCGCTAAAGCAGGTTGGACTGTATATATATTTGAATTCTCCATATTGCAACTTATGAGATTATGATTACTTTTCCACTGCTCTTGAAATGGATGAAACTGCATATAATGTCTCAATCTAAAGACACTATTAATAATAATAAATTTTGATAGCCCAAAGCCCTTGAAAGGGATAAACATTCTAGAAGGAACTAGAGGAAGATTAAGTGACCAATGCTCCACATAATATGTTGACAAAATAAAGCTTCAATGTTCTTTACATTTCAAAATCAATAAAAAGAAAATAATATTGAAAATGATAAGTTCTGCAAGGCTTGTATGTAGCTGTTGATGTGATCAATTCCACAGCATGATGATTCCAGATGGACAACCACCCCCAGCCTCCCAACCCCCCCCCCCCCCCCCTTTGAAAGAAAGACAAAAATTATGTGTGACATACTGCCTTAACATACTATGAAGTGTGAAGTATGTAAAATGTATCTGCAGTGCTTGCAAATTAATTAGCAGGGTGCACTTTTGTGCTTGCTTTGCAAATCACTAAATATAACTCTTTCAAATTTCCAACTTCTCAAAAAATAGGGGGGAGGTATAATCTTATAATCAGCACAAAAGTCAAAACATAATTATCACTTCTTACAAAGGAAAATATACAATTTTGTTAATACAGATAGCTAAACAAAATCTATACAACCTCAGATGCTAATTTCCAGAAGAAGAAGAAAAATGACGGTTTTATATGATAACAGTCCTGCTCTGTATGGAGTGTTGTATGTCAACTGTTTAATATTTTATAGTTCAAGTTAGATCAATACAGCTAGCTTGCAATGTGTGTTATCAAATTTAGCACATGATATGGACCTGCTCTCAGCAAAAAACACTTGATCACTTGTAGCACACTTGAATGAAATTTCATATCCTGATAAACTTCACAGAAACCTCTTGTTAAACATAATTTCCAATTCTGGTATTTAAGGAACTACATGTATATCACCATGAGGAGAAACTTGCTAAAAGTCTATCCAATTATTTATCATGCAGAGCAATGTTTGTTTGTACTATAAACACAATTTCAGCAATCCTATGAAGTCTTGAAGGAAATAAAATGCAAAAGCACACCTGACACTTGACTCAGTCTCAGACACACATTTGGGACTATACATCCTATTGGATGACCATTTCTTTTGCAGATATCTTAGATTTTGTGTTTTTAACATTCAAAATGAATTATATTGAATTCAGTGAAAATTTGTTTGGCCATTATCAGGAGTCAAAGCTCCTTTCAAAAGTTAGACACATTGTATATTAAGTTTATACTACATGAATCATACATTGCAACCAATTAAGTATTACCAAAGTGACTAAGTATTTCACATGATGAATTAATGGATTTGATGATCAATCCTTGAAATTAATATTTGTAAAATAATAACCTGGGCCCCATTTCATAAATCTTGTTATAAGTAACACAATTTTTATCAAAAATTTGCTCACAGCCCATCAAATACAAGGATTTCAGTAGCTTATAACATTATCGTAACTTGTTATTGATAACAAGTTTTATGAAACAGGGTCCATAAATAGTAACTTCCAGTATAAAAAGGGGAAAGGGTAAAGATATTATTGTTAACAAAGATTAATGTAGATGAAATTAATTAAAATCCTCTACTACCAATGCATTAACAATGCAGCCTCCTATTTCAAACTGAATGATCACATATTTATAACATGAATTGGTACAAAATAAGTTAAATTATTCATTAAATTTTTTTCATGCAGTTAGAAATTAGAGCAAAAAGATCATTTTTTAAAAGTAAAACAGAGCTTTCAATAGCAGCTTTTTAAAATGAATGAATGCAAGCATTAAAGTCAATAGTAAAAACCAGCTATTAATAAAAAATTATGTTGATTATTAGTTATGTAATGGTGCAATACAAAAAAAAAGGTGCTACAACTATGGAATAAAATGAAAAAGGAACAGGAATTCATAACAGTCATAAAACAGGTACACGAGGAACAAAAACACAAGACGTAGACAACACGAGAAAACATGACGACATCAGGTGGATAAAGATGTGGAGATGGAATCCATTTTGTTTTTCAATTTCATGCAAGAAAGCATTTCAGTGGAGAAAATTCATGCCATGGAAGAAGTCTTGTCTATTCTAACTCACACTTCAAATGCTGTACTACAGGAGATGAAAATCCACTCTCGCCGAGCTCTTCGGGAACAGACTTTAAGTGGGTACAGTAACCATGGTGACTACGGGACTTGCGGGGAAGAGGAGGAGGGGTCGGGTGCTTACCTTTTGGGGGGGGGTAGCAAATGAAGAGAGGACAAAAAGAACATGGGAGGAGTAAGAGATAAGAGGAAGAATGTTCGATATAATGTGTATAAATGTCATAAAAGACAATTGGAAGGAGGAAAATAAAAAGAAATAGAAGAATGAAAGAAGATTAATAAGAGATAGTAAGAAGGTTTGAAAACAATATGTATGAATGTCATGATGGATGAATACAAATAACAATAGGAACAAGAAAGACATCAAAAGAAAATGATGCAAGAACAAGTAAAAGATAGAGGAAAGAAAGTTTTATAATTTATATCATGATGGATGTTGAGAGAGGGGGAGATAGAGAGAGAAAAATGATTTTAACATGAATATGGAAAAAAAAAAGTACAAAATATGATTAATAGAACACAATAAGAATAACATAAACATGATGAAATACATGTAGAAACAATCATACATAATAGGAGATGATGGACAGTGATGGGAACAGCCAAATACATGTATATAGAATAGAGAGGGAGAGATAGAAAGGAGGGGGAGGAAGATGAATAGGGAGAGAGAAAAGGAATGGAAATGGAAGAGACATAGACAGACAGACAAACAGACAGATGAACAAACAGGGATAGAAAGGTAAAGAGAAATTAAATGAGAAGATTTGAAGTAAGAGAAGTATGATGTTTGCAAAAAAGAGAAAGTTTGAGATTGGAATAAAGAGAAAATATGAGACAGGGAATGTAAAAGAAAAAATGAAAGCATATGAAAGACAATGATAATGAAATAAACACAAGACAGAGGAAAAGAGAGGAGAAGAGAAGATATAATATTGACAAAGAAAAAGCAAACAAAATTGGGTAGAGAATACAGAGGATGATATGTGATTCAAAATGAAGATGATAGAGAAATAGTCATGAGATTTTTTTTTTAAAAAGAAAGAAAGAGAGAGAGAGTCAGGAGAAACATAGATGAGCAATAAGATTTGAGGAGAACAAATCAAGAGACGTAGGGGAAAACAGAAAACACAGAGGAATTTGATATTAATATCACTTCAAAAACCTTAGCTTCCATGTGCAGACTTTTCAACAGGCTGGATAAATTTAAATGAAAATATTAATATGCATAGTTTCCAGCATAACTCACTTTTTATGAGACCTGTAAGGGGGTAAGAATTCATCCTTAGCAATTTTTTTTTCATTTTTCAGTTAGTTTTTATTGCTTTGAATAAGAAATGCCTTTTGAATTGGTACAATCCTTATGCCTTTTTAGTTATCTCTCTTAAATAACTAGGAACTGTTCATATTTCAAGTCAGTATCATGTTCTCTGAAATGTACCAGAAGTCTGATGTTCACACATGAAGTTAACCTCACAGCATCAAGCCAGATTAGAATACATAGAGATAAACACACCTCTAATAGCTTCTTGCCACTTTATGTTCAGCATTATTTCAAGAGTATAATTCCAGAAGGACAAAGAACAAAATTGAAATAAAATTGTTAGATGTCAGCAAAATAACTCTATATAGTTAGTTTTTTAAAATTTGTAAAGCGCATAGATGACAAAATATGATGCGCTATATAAACTTTATATTATTATTATTATTATTATCATCATTATAAAAATATTCAACAAAGTAGACTCATTTTGTGTTCGCAAACAGATGTTGGCTATTTCGGTTCGGGTGTTTGTGCTTGGTGTTGGCTTATCAGTGTTATATGCTTGTCAATATATAAAAACAAGGATTTCAAACGGTTAATAAATCCCTAAACAAAAAACTACACTCAGTTTTGAACCTGGAACCTCTGTTCTAACCACTGAGCTATAAGGCCTTCATGTTAGGAGTACTGGTCAACCAAACATCATTTAACTCCAAACTATGTAATAATAAAGGGAGAATAATTTCAATTTTGATATTACATGGATGTCTGTTGTTGATTTTTCCTGAAGTGGTTTCCAAATTATGCAAATATTTTCAGAACTTCAATGTCATGATATTGGGAATTTAAAAATACTGCAAAACCAGAAACTTTAGCAAAAGCTAAACAACAGTCATCGTGTCCATTGTGATTCCATTATATCACAGCATGAAAGTGTCAGGAATCTGAAACACTCACAAAATTTGTGGACATTTCATGTACTCCAAAGTTTCAGATTTTTACAGTGGCCTATATCTTACTTCTTTTTATGAACACTATAACACTTACTCTTTGAACTTTGCAACTTACAACAATTTTTGGGGCCAATCACTCAGAGGCACTAATATAAAAAATACTGAAAAATCTTGATCTGCTACAATGATACTAAACATCCATTTTGGAAATAAAGCTTGTGATGTAATTCTGGAATTGCATGGTAGACTAGTAGTTATGCCTCATAACTTGACACCCTTTTTGAGTTATTTGAATGATTCCAATAATAACATCAAACCAACACCAAGTACAACACTAGCACTATTAAATGAATAAATCTGTGTTCGCAAGATGACTTCCACCATAGTGTTACATGGCATATCAGTTTAAAGCAAAGCACATTATATCATTAGTATGACAGCCAGTGCCCACTAAAATGAACTGAAGCAGAATGGTGACTGTGCTCAAACTAAAAGAAAGTGATCTGCTGAAGAAAAAACATGAATACATTCTAATCATTCTAATTTCTACGCTGTACAAGTATTCTTCCTTTATGAAAACACAATTTAATCAGCATTTACAAAGACAAAACTGATTTTGTCTCTCTGGATGACTAGCCATCCATACAACATATTCAACTAAAATTGATTTCCAAAATCACTCAGAAATTCTGAAAAGAAATTCAACCTGTCCTGTAAAGAGTTTCAGAATCATGCACACACACACAAAAAAAAAAAAATTTTTTAATGCAAGAACTGATATGCACTCAAGATAACCATGATGCCACAACTTAAAATCTATTTTCCAAAATTCTAAAATCATATCTTGCAATGTCGCTACATAATTACTTCAATTTGCAACAAATACCTGTGCAATATCATGAAAATATCTAAGATTAAGCACTTATGCTCCTTTTAAACTACATGTTCTATGCATTTTGGTTTATTGGGTAGTTCACGATTTATTTGACAATATCTGGATTCTACATAACAGAAAATGTTCAAAAAGGCAAAGTGCATACAGCAAAGAGAAATATGCTAAGACTGTAGAATGTGGTGTCTAAAACCAGAATTGAAATTTGTACAACTTATTTTGAAATATATATCTGATATATTGATTCATCAGATATATTCTCCATTTTTTATACTTTCAGATAAAATATTAACAACATAAATGTGTTCTATAAAATCAAATAAATAAAATTGAATTCTGATTATGTTTTAACACTTTTTGCAAGAAAGGAAAAGTTTTTATAACTTTGATATACTCTCTTCCTGGAAGACCTCAAATTATTTTTAAAAGTGAAATGTTACATTTGAAGTCAGTACAATGTAAGAAATGCTGAATTATCATCTCTACATCATCCACTGTTTAATGCAGTTCTGTTTGTTATATGGATATAATATGTCTCATCAATGAAAACTTGGATGTTTGGGAAACAGAGCAATTCTGAATAATTCTAAAGAGTTATTGGTTATCTTTTTAAATAGAATGAAGAATTTTGTAATTTTTTGTACATTCTTTGGTAAAAATCATATAAATTTACTCTTTGCTGTTTTGCTTTGAACTATGCAGGAAAGTAAGAGGGTAAAAAAGCAGATCTTTAAGAAAATTTGATAAAAACAAACATACAAGTGGATGCACTTTGCAGTATTCAATATGAACATTCTTTTCTACAACAGCAATTAAATAATACTAGGAGCTGAGAGAGAAAAGAAGAAGAAGAATGGAAAGGAGAGGATTCTCACCAGAGCCCCTTGCACCATCCTGGCTGCATTCTTCATCTAAACTGGATTGTTTCTTCATGTTGATGTAACCCACATCATCATGCTTTGGGCCCCGCTGGAGTGATGGGGCTGAGTTGAAGCTACGCATCTTTACATACCCAGTGGTAAGACTTCCGCTACCCCCTGGGGGAGAGGGCAGGGGTAACTCTGATCGGTGATGAGAAGGGGAGGGTGCAGCATGGTGTTGGTGACCATGTAGACCGGCTGGAGGTTAAGAAGGGAAGTGGATGCAAAAAGCAGGACAGAACAGAATAGAGAAAGAATTGGCAGAGGTGTGAAGCGGGGGGGGGGGGGGGGGGGGGGGGGGGGGATAAGGTCATGCAAACAGATGATGTTGGTGACGGAAAGGAAAACAGATAGGAATTTTACATTCAATCATGCAATTTTCGACATAGCACTGATTGGGAGCACAACAAATGCACAAGTGCAAAAGCTCTCTACTGAATACTAACACAGATAGCCACAGTATCTATAAGATACACCTATATCTATTTAAAATGTGGTCTGTTTCCTTTCTATTTATATAACCTTAACCCCAACTTTTTCATCTAATGAAGGTGAGATTACAAATTATACATATCTATTCCCATCACCCATGTGCATTTGATTTCACCGCTGCTCCTGCTACCACATGCAGACAACACTAGCATATATCAAAATTACAATGTACAACTAAATTTACTTCTGTTAAAGGGCAATCCAACCTTGGTAATGAGACGATTTGTGTGAAAGCAGAAAAATAAGAAAAACAGGATGGTGAAAGTTTGAAAGAAATCGGACAAGGAATAAGAAAGTTATGGATATTTGAAAAATGAGATCACTACATCTATGCGAATCTCAAATTGGCAATTTGGTGATTCGATTGTGACATTTTTGTGGACAACTCTCCCATTTGTCGTACACAAAATTATCATTAATTTGCGGTTTTCTTCAAGGCGCTTTTACCCTCGGGGCAGTACTCAAAATATATTGGAGATAACATATTTTTATAGGTCCTCATGAAAGAAAAAGATCCTACTGAGTAATACATTTTGAAAAAAGTGACATTTTAGTCATTTTGTGTGTTAGAGCGAATGGGGGAGTTGTCCACAGCTACATCACAGTGACATTACCTATTCGGCCAATTTGAAATTCCCATATGTATAGTGATTACAACTTTCAAAAATTCATAACTTTCTTATTGCTTGTCCGATTTCGTTCAAACTTTCACCAATCTGCTTCTCTGATTTTTCCTCTTTCTTTCAAAGCAACTTGCTATTAAGGTCGGATTTCCCTTTAAGGATTAAAACTTTTGAAAATACAGTGAAACCTCGTTATAACAAACTCCTTGGGACAAGGAAATTACCTCTTTATGCCAAAACCTTGTTATATCAGGGCTAAAAAACAGAATACAAAGAAGTGGGACTGGCAAAATCTCCTTGTTATAAGGAGAGTTTGTTATAACAGTGTCCTTTATAACGAGGTTCAACTGTAGTGAAATACCTTTGATGATAAAACAAGTGTTTGAAACATGAACACAGTTTATGTGATGGCCCTTAAAGACTTGTTAATACATGAAACTGTAAACTGCTTTAATGAAAACAAAACAAAAATAAAATACCACAGCAAAATACACTTACATAAGGGTAGTGTACTTCACATTTCTCTATCTTTAACACACATATATAAGTGAGTACACTAATAGGAACCTTTGTGAGGCACAGGTGCCCTTTTTCACCCCTTCTTAAAAAGGTTTTATTTCACCACAAGTCTTTTTTAAAGGGGAATGAAACCCTGGGGAAAAATCCATTTTAATAAAAAGAGAGGATAGAGAGAAGTAATTTTTAAAAAGTTCCATCAAAATCGGTTAAGAAATGAGAAAGTTATGAAATTTTGAAAAGTCTCAATTTACTTTCTATGGCGATCCTCAAATTGGCAATGTTGCTTCAAAGTGACAGGTAAAGTAGGAAAACTCTCCATGTATTTTCTACACAAAATTTCATATTTTCTCCATTATCTCTAAAAATGATGCTTGTCTTTTTGTGAACTCAACATATGTTGTGTCAAATACATTTCTCCATGATATATCTTGAGCTAAGAAGGAGACAACCTGCACCTTGAGAGATAATGGGGAAAATATGAAATTTTGTGTACAAAACATATGGAGAGTTGTCCTACTAAACCTGTCATTTTGAAGCAACATTCCCAATTTGAGGATCGCCATAGAAAGTAAATTGAGACTTTTCAAACTTTCATAACTTTCTCATTTCGTCACTGATTTTGATGGAACTTTCTTTAAATAGCTTCTCTCTATCCTCTCTTTTCAATAAAAATGATTTTTCCCCAGGGTTTCATTCTCCTTTAATAAGCAGTTTATCATGTCATGTGCAAACAAGGCTTTATGGAACCCTTATCACCAGCTAAAATGTTGTTGAATGAATTTGCACCACAGGTATTCCAAATTCTTGTACCAAATAAATGACAGGCGTAGAGAACTGTGTGTACACGCTTTCTCATTCTCTAGAAACCATACATATATTACAAATGATTGACAATTGGCACATAGAAATGAAATTTATATTTTCCATTATGATAAAAAATATAAGATGGTTTGCTGCTCTTTCACAAATAAAACTAACATATTTGTTACCATTCCAGAGTCATTTGCAATTTATTGTAAGAATATTTTTCTCAAATTCAAGAAAATTATTTATATTTTTTATATAAAAACATTGGGAAATTGAACATTTATCATAAACACAGAGGTTATTTCATCTCTAAAGTTATAAACATTTGTTATTTTAAACACAATGTGAGAGACATCTAGCCTCACAATGCATTCATACATAGTAAAGGTGCCAAGGCCATGGAAGAATCCATAATGCATGTCATGCTGCTATAACAGGCAAGAGACCTAATTCACATCTAAAAACTTATCATAACTAGAACACTTTGATCATAATATATCATGAACTTTTGTAGTGTTTCTATAGAAAACTTTCATGAAAGCTGCCAAGATCTATACAGTGGAAACTTACTATAACGAGGACCTTGGGATCTTGACAGTTACCTTGTTATATCAGACCTCTTTTTAATAAAATTCCACTGTATCTTTATCACAAAGAGATAGCCAAAGCTTATTGTGAGGAATTTCAATCTAAGGGAACCATTTTGCTCCAGAGGATTGCAAGCATCCAGCATATATAATTATTTAAGTAGAGCATTAGTGACATCTTCTAGTTAAAGCAAAATTCTACCAAAAAACCCCCTCTGTGTCACTAGCTTTCTTCAGGAATTTCTCTTTCACTGTGTATTCACTATTAAAGCACATTATGCAATCTACGTTAAATACCTAACATCGGATTAGGTTACTTTGCATTTCGCTAGTGCAAACAACCCATCTACTTCAATTCAGAATTACTTTAGGATACCTTCTATCAAAATAAATTTCCATAAGTGAAACTCAAATTAGCTTAAAAAGCAATCTAGTTAAATGACCTACCATCATATTCACTATATTGGGAGATTTAACACAAAGCAAAGGCAAACCAGTAGACAATATCTCAAAAAAAAACCTCCCCAAAATCCTTAAACACCTGTTTATTATAGAGAGGACTAGCCTACCTGATGATGGTGGTCGAGGGGCATCTCTGAGAGGCAAGTCATCATCAGCAGGGGAATAGGTGTCTTCAACTTCATCAAAGGATTCACTCACGCTCATCAAAGGGGACCTGGAGGTCGATGAAGACGACGAACGTCCTACAGAATAAAAAAGTTCTTTTAGGTCTCCTGTTTATCAAGGTAAATGATCATGATAGGTATTGCCATGTTCGATATGATTAAACCCTTACTGTACTGGGCTATTTCAAGCTCCTCTCTGACTGAGGGGGGCCTCGAAGCCCCCCCCCCCCCAATCTCGGCCGTGAAATGACCGATATTTTCCACAGACCTAGAGAATTGCATAAAGAACACAAACCCATTGTTATTTTTATGTGAACTTTTATTTTTTCACATGATAATAAAATTTATGCAAATTATATACATAAATATACATTTCAATTGACAATCAACTAAATAAAGATAGGCCTTGGAAATAAAATTTTAATGCAAGAAGCTCTTACATAAGAAAAATTGGGAAAGTGATTTCAATTCTTATGTATTCTATTGTTTTACAAATTTCTTATGTATTTCTTTGTGTTTCAACTTTAACTTTTCTATTGTCTTTTGAGTCTGCTGTTTCAGAGTATTATCTGAACCAATATTCAGCTGGAATGGTAATTACCGCTTAAAGAAGAAATTATAGGTGATAAAGGAGGAACATGAGGAAATGCAGTTTCCCATTCATTTTGTACACAAAATTCAGAAATTCTCTGTTTTTGGGTGGACAAGAGGTCACAAAAAGTCACATTAACATGGTAACTGTATGACAGATTTTTGACAACTTGGTGTCAAAAGAAGGGCAAGACTTGAATGAAAAAAATCTGGAAGTAGTGCGCCTTTAATGCAGTGATTCGAAATGCACAGCAAAATTTGTCGGGGGGGGCCTCGGAGCCTGGCAATCAATAAAAAAAGAGCTATCCAAAAGGTTATACATATCTGTAATATGGCAGGAGCAGCTACAATAAATTGCTTGTGTAGGATAATATCATGCCCACATAGTTAAAGTGTACCAATCACCAACAAATATTTTGCTCTGAATGTTAGGGGTTCTATGTCGATATACTACATTCAAAATATGAGCTTCAAATGTTGATTCTATAAAGAGATATTGTAAGTTGAAATACACTCCCAATAAACAATACAGCACAACTTGTGAGGAGGCTAATTCAATGCACTAGTATGCACTCGCAGAGAATAAGGGCCCGCACGAAACCAAACTTGGAGGTGGGTTCCATGCAAGTGGATTTTATGTTATCCTTCATTTTCTTCACACTCCTTAAATGTTATCCCATAGAAGGCCAGGTAAAGTGTTTTGAGGTTGATTTTATACATTCTAGCTGTATACAAATTATTTTTTAGGTGGTTGGTACACTTTAAGTAATAGCGTTATGCCTGACAAAGGTTTATAGCGGTGAAATGTCCAGGACCCACCTTTTTGATGAAGAGCATCTGGGACCAGGTAATCATCCTCTGGTTCCTGGTCCTGATATCTGGTCATCTTATGATCGTCCAGGCTGGATGATTTACGCATCATACTTCTTGCTGAGGGCTTGGAGGAAGAAGTCTCACCATTGTCAGGATCTTTATCTTAATCAAAACAAACAATAAAACAGTTACTGTAAACAAAGAGACTGTACACAGTCACATCTCCCTTAGCTACCACCTGTATAGAGAGATCACTTGTCTACAAAGACCACAATTTTTGTTTTGCTTGATCAGTGTTTAATGAAACATATACAAAGGAGCCTGTATTAAAAGACATCTTTCTTGAGTGCTCTTTATACACAGATTTCACTGAAATATAAATTTTAGATAGCATAAGTGTAGCCCTGTAGTGATGCCAGTTAAAATAAACCTGTTCACACTGCACAGGACACCTCTATCAGAAATATGAGACTAGTAGGCAGAATACATTTCTCAGAACAATAAAGCAATAGAGCATATGCAACTATATAATAAAGCAAAAGGAGGAGGCAGGGGCAGCAAGATGAATGCAAAATGACCCCTAAAGCCTCCTTCACACAGGACACTCTAAACCATCTTAAAGACAAAAACACAGCAATATGAAAAATTATGCAAGCATTGCATGCTTCACATTTCTGTATCTTATAACACACCAAAAAAGCGAGTATGCTTAGGTGCCATTGATGCATTCAGTTAAGCCCGGCTCAGGAGAAGCATCGTCTGCTGACATTAAGACCGTGTCAGTACACTGGACCGTCTTTGGCAAGTCATGAAAGAGTGATATCATTTAAAAATTGAATGCAAAATGATCATTGCAAACAATACTTATAATAACTGGTATATGGGTTAATTACCTTCGCAGGTAATGATGCAGTTGAAATGATGCCTTGTGTGAGCTGGGCCTTACTTCTATATCACCCTCAATTGCTGTGACAACGTTTTTGTTCGTTTTGTTTTGAAGTGGTTCACTGTGTTATGTATGAACGAGGCTTAACAAATATTTTTTTCTCCCCAACTATATCATTCCAGAGGAGTATGCTTCATAACACTTTACAGTTTATAACAGATCTAAGCCATCTCCAAAAATCTCTAAATCTAAGATCTGCCATGGTAGATTCCAAATGTGTAACAGATAAAAGAAACTCAGTAACCTAATTTCTCTTTGTCTTTTTCTTTTTCTTCCTAAGCGCGTAGAGACATACTTATGTAATGTGATATGGGCTATACAAGAATGATTTATTATCATTACTATTATTATTATTACTATCATTATTATTATTACAACATTATTTCCCACGTTAGGGGGAATCCTATCAATGCGGTTTATTCTATCACAATAGAAATTCGACGTTACGGCGAACGTGACCGTGCGTTAAGGTGAATGATAACAATAGGCTGAGATAAAAGGAGTCCCCCTAATGCTGGAATAAGAGTTATTATTATTATTATAATTATTATTATTATTATCATTATTATTATTATTATATAACAAACATCATGTGGATTAGAAGAAAGGAAATATGGAAATTGAAATGGAAAGACGAGAAAGGATGAGAAGAGGAAAATAGAGGTATTCTTTCTTAAAAATGAGTGAGGTCCTGAAAAGGACTGTAAACCAGATGAGATGAGCTGAATGTGGCTTGAGTAGCGAAGGTTTGAGTAGTAGCAGGTTGAAGTGAAGAGAGGGAGAGGTTACTCAACCTGCTACTACTCAAACCTTCGCTACTCAAGCCACATTCAGCTCATCTCATCTGGTTTACAGTCCTTTTCAGGACTTCACTCATTTTCAAGAAAGAATACCTCTATTTTCCTCTTCTCATCCTTTCTCGTCTTTCCATTTCAATTTCCATATTTCCTTTCTTCTAACTACACATGGTGAACCGTAAACCTTCTCCACGTTATAAACTCCACCATGCAAACCTACAAAGATCATATCATGTGGATTATGATCATACTTACATTGAGGAGAAGGTACACTGATATCATAGATTGTAGGGGGTAGATTAGGATTCTTCTGGATGGGTAATAAGTGTCCTCCACTCTCTTGGATGAAGAACCACATCAATTCATACAGGGAGCTAAGAACTGGAGGCTGAATGGGAAAAAGGGAAAATGGAAGTACAGAAATAAAACCATCTCTTAATAATTATCAAGCTTCTCCTTTTCATCATCGCCATCATCATCACTATTACCATAATCATTACCACTATCATCATCATCTCTGTCATGAACAATATCTTCATAATCAATCCTCCTCCTCCTCCTCCTCCTCCTCCTCCTCCTCCTCCTCCTCCTCCTCCTCCTCCTCCTCCTCCTCCTCCTCCTCCTCCTCCTCCTCCTCCTCCTCCTCCTCCTCCTCCTCCTCCTCCTCCTCCTCCTCCTCCTCCTCCTCCTCCTCCTCCTCCTCCTCCTCCTCCTCCTCCTCCTCCTCCTCCTCCTCCTCCTCCTCCTCCTCCTCCTCCAACGGACTCCTAACCAATTCTAAACTGAACAATTCTTTGCCATTTGGTGTAATGTAATGTTTTGTTCGGTCTGTTGATGGTATGGTGTCTGTTTGACTACGGTATCAAGCTGATCATTTTCATCATCGTCAGTCATCGCCTAATTATAATCATCCCATCTACATCTCACTCAACTCACCTTGTCTTCAATAAGCAGTAGATAACCAAATGGATTCTTCTTGATCATGTAATGTCTAACGAGGCTCTTGCGATCTGTATCTTGCCTTACTGAGAGAGAAAATTGACCAGGATATGCCTCACTTTCTCTGAGGAGCAGATCACCATTTGATGTTGATTCATTGAGAATCTCTTCTGCTTTTTGTCTTGAGACCTTACCAAAGAACCATACTGGAGGAAGCACCTGACTGTACGCTATATCTTCAGGAAGAAATTTGTACTGTGGAAAGACAAAAAGAAATAAATAGAAATTAGTACATTTGATACTTAGGACAATATTTAAAAAGAAACATGGGTGACAAGGACTGGTCTGATTTTTGTAATAATAATAATAATTTTGGATATACCATACTGCTTTAGTACATGGTTGGGAAAGAAAACAAAACACAAAATTTCTGAACAGTATACTTTTTATCTTCATACTAAGAATTTTTTTTAAAAATAGGTTCTAGTATTCATATAACTAACTAGTACAATGTAGTACACAAAATCAACTAAACAATGTACACTGTAGGTTTTATTTATTATTTTCTTTTGATATTGTGACTACAGATTTGTCTGACTGAGAAGTAAAGACAAATTTTAGAAATGATGCATCACATTTTCTTGTTTGAATGTTGTCTGTTAATAAATTTAATATTTAACCCTTTCGAGACAATTTACCACATTTTGTGGTTTGGCCCAATAACTTTTGATTCAGAGCTCTAAAAAATATACCAGATGCATCAGTAGAAAGAGCAAAAATATCTGCACACACTATATCTATTTTTGTTACATGACTATATTGCGTTTGATGCCAGGAATTTAAAAAATGAGAATAGGCTTTAAAATCCTTAAATCGGCAACACACTGAGAGGTTCAAAAATCATTGTTTTTTATCAAAAGTCGCAATTTGTTCAACTTTTCGACAAATTTTCTAACCAAGTTGTTTTCAAAGACATTACACCTTATGAGAACCATGTAGCACTAAGAGAATAAGATTAATGTTATCAATTTGAAGAACAAAATGTGATCAATTTAGCACTTAAATAATTCTTGTCCTGAAAGGGTTAAAGATTGTGTGTAATGATCACTGTATTATGAATATGAACCAAACACGTCCAGCCAAGGTAAATCCGACAGATTTTATTAAACATGAAAAGAATTTTTTTCCCATTTCAAAATGTTATTTGCCTTCCAAATATCTGTTGGTCTTCATACAATAAAACATATTTTCCTACTCAATACAAGGAATACATAATCCAGAATCAATACCAGATAAACATTACAATTCCTAACATTCAATCCAGCTGTATGTGTACCTCTTGATATACATGTATCCATTCAACCAGGTAAATGTATCTCTTCATATCATCTTGCTTTGACAGCAAATAAATTAAATTTCCTTCCTTGATGTATCTATATGTGTGCTGATACAATTACAGTATCAGGATGTTAAAGTGGACACTATATACTTTTCATCAAAGCTAAGATTTAAAAACATGCTTTTTTTGCTTTCTATGTATAATATTTAGAGCTGGTATCGGTAAAAAAAATCTCTGTCGACATGTAGCAACAAAAATATTCACGATGTCGACATAATATCGACATAAGTCAAACACACACAGTGCCAGTTTGTATGGAGTTGACCCCCTTTGACCTCGCCAATTCTTGCATTTTCACACGATCTACGTAAAGTTGTTTACAATTTTAAGCAATCTGAAAAATAACGTATTTAACACCACTATTTATAAATATAAAGTTCGAAAAATGATTGAATATTGATGTATCTTTGACAGCAATACTGCAAAATCAAAGTTTGACAACCGGAAAATACAAAATTTTAGCGATATTTCTTTAGTTACAAACAGAAAATTTTACCTGCTAAACTTTCCCTAAAACTTCTCATTTTGGTTGGATTCGCAAGAAAATCACTGTGATGAATCTGTAAATTGTTCATTTTGCTACAACTGTAGGGTATTTACTTGAGCTGAATTTTCTGCTTAGAGTTGTGTCAGAAAAAAAGGATCTCGGTGTCAAATCGCCAAGACTGATATCACAGAAAAATATTACAACTGTGTCCCATTCATTGAAATCTGTGTACGGCTGAGCATGCTCTGTGCGCGAGTTGTCCATATGCGCATGAGCAGTCCATGAATGAGCTGACTACGCATGCATCTAGCACTGCTGCAGAGCCCTCAACTTGAGAGCCCTAAACATGTAGCACTGCATGCCGCGATCGATTGTCGTTGAATTTGCCCTGATGAATTGCCTTCTAATCGCATTTATTTTTGTTGATGATTGTATCTATAACTTTTCAGGTAAGCTTCACTTTTCAGGGCCCCGTTGCATAAATCTTACCATTAACGGTAACTTTGCCATCAACGGTAACTCCCATGGAAACCTTGATTTTGATTGGCTGTTGAGTGATGTTACCATTGATAGCAGAGTTACCATTAATGGTAAGTTTTATGCAACGGGGCCCTAGTGTGTGACCGTGACGTATGAATAAGACCCCTTTTATGTCAACATCAGAGCATGCATGTCGACATGTCGGCAACGTTAAAAACCCTTTGTATGTCGACAGCAGTGTCGACATTAAGCATGTCGATACCAGCACTTATAATATTACCAATTTTTTTATATATTCATTTATCTTGTTAATAAGCATCTGTCTTTCTTTCCAAAGAGAATAATGATACATGTTCACAGGGAATGTTAACACATGGGAAATGGAAGTTGTGTTTCATATTCAATTCCATTCAACTCAATTCAATTCAGTTCAATTCAATTCAATTCAATTCACTTCAATTCACTTCAATTCAATTCAGTTCAATTCAATTCAATTATTTGGATTAATGAATTGATAGATCAAGAGATACAGTTGGGTTGCAGTGTATTCTTTCGCGAGGGCTACTTAGAAGTCCATCTATTGTGTTCAGAGAATTTAATGCACTAGGACCCATGGGTTCTTTTTTCATTTACGGTGCTTTTTCAAGAGTTTTGGGGGCTAATCGCCTTAGCCCCCGCTTATTTTTTTCACTATTGGGTTGAATGGTATGAATAGGTGTGTTTTGGTTGCAAATACTGTTATCAATTTTGGACTGAAATAGTATGCACATATGCATTCATTTTACTTATAAAAATATGCTGTACTGCATGAAGACTAATTTGGAAGTCCAGTAACATTTGTATGTTCCCTGTAATCAGATCAAAGCAATTTATAATTTAATGCTAATCTTTAGTTTTTGGTGATGAATTTCTGGTGATGGAACTGCATTTTGAGGAAAAGATGCTGAAATAATTCTCAATGGATCATCATGCAGTAGATTTGCTAGTATGGATTATAAAATTGGTTCAAGAATGTAGCCAATCAGATGTGCTGTGTGCGCTCTTTATTTTTTCACTAACATGCGCGGGAGTGCAAAAGTGCGCAGCAAAAAGTGATAATGCACGGCTGAGATGCGTGTATGCATACCGCTAGGGTGTACAAACTTAACAAGCGATGAAATGCGCGTAGTTTCATATAGGAAGGCCATTGCAAAGACTTTGATGCACACACTGACACGGGCATAATACTTTTTGACTGCACTTTAATGTGATGTCATAAAGGAAAGCAAATGGCGACCTCCTTGACTGTGCAATTCTTTGCATTTGACGGGGCTTGTAACCATTTTTTTTTACTTTGTATTCAATATTGTTGACCCGTTTTATAAAACAAATACATGTAATTCATGTTTTGTGGCTCGAGCATTAGTAATGCACTCACAAACATGCATTATTTGTATGTTAGCAAAGTGGAACAAAAAATATAAAAATATATAACAAATCTGCTGGAAATTACACTGACTGGTTTATCAGAATGACTAGCTTGATATTGTGCTCAAAATATAGCTTTTATTAAATTTTCAACCAAACGATTTGGCAGAAATCATTCACTTGTAGTACTGATAGTCAGTGTAAGTTTGGTTTGAATCCGTGGAATTTTATATTTCGTCACTATCAAACAACTCAAGATTACATTTTAAACTACAATTTCATATCTTTGGATTAATAGGCCTACATGTATGAGTTAAACTATTAAGAGCTGAACTCTCACTGACCCTGTCCCCATTTACTTGTCATAAAATAGAATCCATTAAAATGTGTTAAATTGTATAGATTTCTCTCCCACAAAACTCAAATATATCCTGTTCAATCAATATGTGTTATATTCAACAGTTATAATCGTAAAATTATACTGATGCGACAAACAGCAAACCAAGTTGAAACCATCTGTTATACTATTTTATGGACCGTATGTCACAGCTGTGGAATAGTACAAGATACATGTATATTATGAACTTTGAATACACCCATGATGCATCATATAAATGAAATTGATAACATGCGTTGTCATTTTACTTTTTCCTTTCTTTTTTCCGACAATCACTCTCATATGAATAATATTGTTGATGCGGTTGCTGGTGCAAGTGAGAATTTTACAAACCATTGTGACATATAGACAATAATGCTTATTATTTAAGATGGCCATTATACCATCCATAAAGTGGATTTCAAGATTGAAACCAGAAATCTGTGGGTACAAGTAGACTCATTTCTAAAACAGATCCTGCATTCAAGAATTCTGACAAGTAATTTCTAATGCCTGGCTAGCTGACCAGGTTATATAAAAGGCAGAAAATATTTACTCCCACCCCCTCCTCTGAATTCAACCAAATCCTAATGAACAGGAAATACTTTACAACCTAATAATTATGATTAACAATCACAGACATTGTTCTAATTCTTTAAAAAGGCCATGAAATTCAGCTTATGTCATATCAACAAACAAACAATCAAACAAAGTACAAAACAATAAATTTGAAATATTATTTAGTACGGGGGGGGGGGGGGTCACTAAAAAGGGAGTGCAAATTAACACATCCACCATTGCTGTCAGCAAATTTGCAAATACAGTATGAGGACCTATGTTTGCTAAAGTCAGTACACAAAAAAATTGAGGACTTTTTTTTTCTTTTACTTTGGTTCAGTCCAACTTGGTGTGAGACCCCATCCTATCTTTACTGTAATATGGCATGTCTCTATCCATACTCTTGTTAAGAGCTTGTTTAAACAGCTCAACCCACCAGGCCGAGCATGACGCTTCTTTTATAAGACATATCCTGTTTAGCGCCTCCTCTTCTTCAAAATAGAAGGTGTGACTATTATTGGACCAGAACACTGTATTAATAGAGTTAAAAACAACTCTAACGTACAGCTTTGTTCTCTACGCAACCTATCAAGCTACATTTAGGAGACATTCATTGCATGTGCAGCCCCCAACTTAAAGAGAATCTTGTGTTCTGGGAAAGGTGAAAAATAATTTGAAAGCTTTCTCATTCCTTTTATGTCAATTTGGAAGAACATCATAGTAGAAACATCAACTGAAAATGATTGCTCTTCAAATGCTCTTATATTCCAAATATGACTAGAAACAGCTGAAATGTTCAGGCCAAATATTCCTGCCACTTGTGTGTGTAGTCCCATACATGTATACCCATTTCTGTTTGTAGTACATGTGCTTTTCAGTGAGATTGGGTCAATTTCTTATCTATTTTGATGATTCCAAAACAACACAGTATAAAACAATTCTTATGTAGACATGGTCAACCTTTCCCAGTTCCTTTGAGACAATTTTTTTCACAATGTAATTGCATGACCAGAACTCTACTTCATCTTTAACTCATAATGACACATGTAGATGCTGCAGTAACATTTGCACAAGAGCAGAAATGATTGAAAATTTATTACTATGTTCCTGTTTTTAAAAAAGCGGAAATTTTGATGAAATAAAAAAACAATAGTTTCCAAATCTAAACTGAAAATGAAACAATAATATAAAGACTTCTGACTGAACAAATAAAAGATTCAATTCAGTCTTTATTTTCCATAAATCATACATGGAAATTTGTTTTTACTTTCATAGTAATACTTGATAACAGGATAAATAATGAACAGCAAGTCAGCTGATGAGAGCTAAACTGGCAGGAACTTGTATCATTTTGCACACAGAGTGAAATCGGTGAGCTTAAACATCAATTTACAGCATGAAGAGTTAATAAAGACGAAGGTATCAATAATAGTACATTAATGCCATGCCTCTGATACATGACGTTGTCACATAGCACTTGCGATTTTAGCTATTTTAGACAGCTATGATTATAAGATGTCACTTTGACCTCTAGCATCATTAGTCCCTGATTACACATAATGTGCGCTTGATGCCAATCAAGGAGTTTCTTAGAATCAATGGTCCGTTTATAGCACTGCTACATTTGTAGTTTTCAAGTGAATCATTATTGGTGCCTTGATTTCCAGGGTTCCCCATCTATGAGTCTTGAAAATTACTGGTATAGCCAGGGAGGTTAAGGGGCAGTGTCCCCCTAAAACTATTCCATAGGGGGGAATCCTTCACATGGGGAAAAGTGGAGGTCAACTAAAAGAAAATGTCAAAAATATGAAACTTCTCCCTCAATATCCAAATCTCAGTTTAGAAGCTGTTGAAAATCTACTCTCATTAAATAGCTCGTTACAAAAATATCTAAAATTCCAGATCCTTGAGTTGTCAGACTGATGAGATTTGAATAAGAACACAGCATATTGTCTGTTCCAAGCAATCTGTACAAATGATGTTAGTTAAAGCCCTTCCGGCTCCAAACAGACAATATCATCTGCTTAAAGCCAAAAAAGGTGTTTTAAACAATATATAAATTGATGATCTCCTGACTCTGAGCAGATGATACTTTGCAGTAATCTACAGCATCTCTTTATTCAAGTGAAAAATAGCCAGATGTACACTATATGTAATTTCTACAGTCCTCGCATCATGACCATACATGGGCGCAAATCCAGGGGGGGGACAGGGGGACGTGTCCCCCTCCCCCACCTTTTTGAAGATAGGCCAATTTCCCCCCCCCCCCCCACCTTTTTGAAGAACCTTTTTTTTTTTGCTTGTCAGAGAATTTTTGAGGAAAACTAGACCCCAAAAAATGTGATAACCTTTTTCTTTTTTCTTTCTTTTTTGCTTGTCAGAGAATTTTAGAGGAAAATTAGACCCCCCCCAAAAAAAAATGTGATAACCTTTTTTTTTTTTGGGGGGGGGGGGGTAGTCAGAAAATTTTCAGACATTTTGGACAGTTAAATCATGTGGTGACCCCCCCCCCCCCCCCCCCCCCCCGAATTTCAAAATGGATTTGCGCCACTGACCATATATGGCATTTGTAATCATATTCTGCTGGGGGGGGCTGTCCATCTTTTCTTCTTCCCAGTTTAACCTACTGACTACTGAATTCTCTCATTCCCATAGGCTTAATACAGGAACCACTCACTTCCCATAGGCGATGGGTTAACACTTTCGAGACAACTGACCACATTTTGTAGTTTGGCTCAATAACTTGATTCTGAGCTCTAAAAAATATATAAAATACATGCATGGAAAGAGCAAAAATTTCTGAACACCCTATGTCCATTTTTGTTGCATGAGCATATTGCATATGATGCCAGGAATTTCAAAAACGAAAATAAGCTTTAAAATCCTTAAATTGGCAACACATTGAAAGGTTCAAAATTATTGTTTTCTTATCAAAATTGGTAATTTTTTTAACTTTTCAAAATTCCTAACCATGTATATTGTTTTCAAAGACATTACACCTTATTAGAACCATGTAGCACTAAAAAGATATTATTGTTGCCAATTTGAAGAACAAAATGTGATCAATTTTGCCCTTAAATAATTCTTGTCATGAAAGGGTTAATGCAGGATACCTGCTAGCTGTCTCATGCATTTCCTGGATATGATGAAATGTCTATCAGACATACTGAAGGTTTTTAGGTGATCAGACACATGCTCTGGTGACATCTACTCTAAGTCTTATTTTATCAAGGATATATAGGGTTAGGATTAGGGTTGTCATTGAGTTTTATGTCAGGTATAGGTTTAGGGTTAGGTATAGTGTTGGCCATGGGTACAAGGTTTAAAGATAATGTTGAGATCTGGTCAAGCAATTACATTGTGAAAGAAACTATCTCAAAGCAATTGGGAAAGGCTGATCATGTCTACATACCAATTTGTGTATACTGTGAGGTTTTGGAATCATCAGAATTTTAAGAAATTGACCCAACTCGCTGAAAAGCACATACATAGGACTACACACACATGTGGCATGAATGTTTGGCCCGAATACTTCAGCTTTTTCTCATTATATTTGAATATGCAGGCATTTAAAGAACAATCCTTTTCAGGGGATATTTTAACTGTGATGTTCTTCCAAAGTGACATAAAAGGAATGAGAAAGCTTACAAATTATTTTACCTCTTTCCTAGAACTCAATCTCCTCTTAAAGTCAGCAATATGGCTAGTGTAGGGAAATGACCAAGGAGCAATGGTCACAGCAGCATGTGTAGCAGAACCAGTTTTTAATTTCATCTTTCCCAACATTCTTATTAAACTCTTCTTTAAGGTAGTACATGTAATGTGCAGTTCTAGTAAGCCCTCAAAAACAACATGAGACAATATATGACGCGTTTGTTTCCCATTTCCTCTTTGCTAACTGCACATGAGCTTTAAAGAGAAATGGACAGTAACTACTCATTCTCAATAGCATACATTCAATGTCACCATCTGTGGTTGTTTTAAAATTATGAGGTCTTTAATATGAAATATGGTGACTTGTAACATAAGTATTGCTATTTCTATGATTATTCATGCATTATTTCCACAATATATAATTTTCTTGCTTCATGTTGCCCATTTGACATTCAGATAATGCTCTAAGGAACGTGAATGGTCAACAGTGACCAAGTTGAACCCTAAGATGATGGTTACTTACATGTGTGTTTTCTGTGTACTGATGTGGGCCATCATTGAATGAGCTCCCTCGTCGACGTCCTGGGGTGGGTTGTTGTGAGAAGGCTATACCTGGAAGGCTCCCTCTCCTGCAACCTATTGGCTTACCATGGTTCAACTTCCGCGCAGTTTCCTTTTGTAAGATGTCAGCAAGCAACTCCTGTTGCCCTGGCAATAACCTGCCCTGGTCAGGTGCCTCACCCTAAAAAACAAAATTGGAATAAGTACAATTTAAACATCCATATTTGATATTTCCTTTACTCATCCTGTAAGATGTTTGCAAGCAACTCACCCCAGTGTGATTTGTCACCCTACAAAAAAATTGTGACAATGAATTTAAAACATATATTTCCTTTACTCATTCTCAAGGATGATTCCAAGTAACTCCTAAATGTTGCTGTAATCATTACATATTGGGTGCATCATGATCCAATTAAGAAAAATGTAATGAATACAATTCAAAACATTCCCATTTTCTTTAGATATTGAGGGAATAGCAATTACATATAAATAGTGATTTTTAACTCAAATTTTAACTCAAACTCAAATTTTCTTCCAAACTGACATAAAAGGAATGAGAAAGTTCACAAATTATTTTTCACCTTTCACAAAACTCAACCTTCTTGTTAATGTTTGATTTTAATGTAACTGACAATAAGTGACAAATCAAAGTAGACAACCTTAAATACAATACTGCAGACAAAGCACACTTAAATATACAGTGAGGAGCAATATCACAGAATGATTAAGCCACAATACAATCAACATACATTACGTATAGTCTGTTTATCTTAAAGTTACATCTACAACCAATTGTTATTCCGCGGGTAGCATTTCATGCTTATCTTGATGACTTCAGGAATTGAATGTATTGAATCTAATGTACATCTACATGTAACTTACAATGTAGATCTATACTTTTTTTTTTTTTTACTAATATTGATTAGAATTGATAGCTGGCCTTTTTGCCTTGAGATTTTTCAGAGTATGATACACTCCAGCAACAATGCAATGTCACTTTCTAATTAAACTTGAATACACAAAAACAAGATATTGAAGGATAAATATTCTAGTACAAGAAGTTATAATCATATTTCTATCAAGTTTCTTGATAAAATAGAAACAGAAACACATCATTTCTATACTTTTTATATGCCATGTTTAACACTACAAAGACCATCAATAAAACCTACATCTCTACTTCCATCACTATGATCACTTTCTACAATCTATACCCTGCTGTGAAATAGATATTAAACATATTAAATATATTCTAATGAATTCCTTTAATGTTTCTTTGTTTGGTTTCACATCCAGTTATCAATACTTTGAAAATCAAAATATCCAGTAATTAGTTTCCTATTTTAAACTTCCTTTTCTGTCTGCAATTTTGAATATAATTAATCATCGGTAGATAATGAGTTAAACATAAATGGAGTTTCACTTTCTATTGAATATTCATGACAGCTAAATCAACTTCATGCATCCCTTGTGATTTAGATATCCAAACAGCCCACATGCTATATAAATAAAGGCTTTCATTTTTGATGCATCTGACAAAGAATATAATTACATATCAGTTAAATGGAAGGATGCCACACATTTAAGGCATCCAGTAACACTGCTTGAGATCATAATGTGTTTTTTTTTTTACAGATTTCCTTTATGTAAAGATAGGCAAGTTTTGTACTTTAGGTTATGATAATATCTGATAAGAGATTTAATGTAACAAAGAACCATTTCTGAGGACATATTGTCTGCTGAGTGAGAGCAAGAAGGGCATTAACTGATATAACTCAATTCCCTTCTGACTCTCAGCTGATAACATGCACTTCAATATTAACACAGCACAAAAAGCATTTTTATTATGAAGGCATCATTACAACATACTATATTTCCTTTGTTAGCCTGACTACTGCCTAAAGTACATGTAGTTATAAAAAAAGAGATCTGATACTTAATTACCATGAATACAGTTAAACCCATTTGTATTTACCTAATGTTTTCTTCTTTTATATGAGCATTTAAATAAAGTCATATGTGTTGATTCCCTATCAAAGGCACACTACATTTTGACCAACATATTTTCTTCCGTTAAAGGCTGTCTAAAAATGCATAGATATGTATCATGTTTTGATATATATAATTCTTTTGCAGAATAATTTCTTATATGTACATGGATATGTACATTTATTATACAATGATAAACTTGTACTTGAGTGATTGTGTCTGCGTGTCAACTACATGTTCATTACAATCGATCAACCATGGGTCTGTCGCAATACAGGGTTGATATATTCCCTGTTTTATTCTTACATGTAGCATATAATATTGCATTCAATTCACTCCCATACAATCTGCATGCTTTTCTTTCCTTATTTCTTTCATACTTCACTGCTTTCATAAATACCAGCAATACAAAGGACTGTTATCCATGTCAATACTGCATGGTGTGGTCTTTATGTTAGCAGTCTACATTCAGTTTATCATATAACTAGGAATAAATCATAAAAGTAGCAATGCGGGATGTCTCCCACAATTTCTTTTTGTTGACTGGTTAATCATTTGTTATATTTGACAAACCTTTCATTTTAGAAATATAGGTACATTTTTGTGTTTGTTGTGTGTCTGGAAAAAGGACACTAGCATTCATCCCATGCTAGCTAGAGCCCTTCTGCCAGGAACACAGTGAATTATTTCACTTATTTGAGATCAGTGAGTAGCTTTGATTCACCTTCACTCCTTTCTTTTTCTCTTCTGTGTATGTTTGTGGAAGGGGAGGGGGTCTTTTCCATACCAAAAGAAAAAAGTTGTTCTCATGAACAATTCAAAGTGTACACAGTCATTTTTAAAACTTTGTTCTTCTACAAACATGAACATGTTTCAAGGTTCATAGTGGTAATTGTATTCCAACAATCATTGCATCCTTGACATATATATTTTAGAGAACCAAAGCCAGATCAAGGACTACTTTTTCATTTTTTGAAGAAAATATCTACTACTGCTTATAAGCTCTGTTTTCCTCACTCAAACTCCCCTCTATATTATTTTTCAACATTCAACTGTATGAACCTAGCATTGATTTTTGGGACCTTAATGAACTCTTCCCACCTAAAAAATATTTTCAGACTCTTCACAGATTTTCAAATTCAGAGCACTGTTTACATTACAAACAGTATATAATGTAGACCTAGGTAGTACATTAGAAGGGAAATGTACCCTAAAAAAACAATGTACATATTAATCATGAATTGATTACAGTGTGTTTTCAGAACTGTCATACTAATCAAATTTTTGGCAAACTTTGTGAGCTGTCAAAATTTAACTTCAGTTGCCAGTAAGAATTAATTTGAAAGAATAATAAAGCAGGTATGATACAAGTAATTCAACTTGCTCACATACATTACCAATATCATTCCTAACATTTTCAAAATTTGGCCAGAGTAAAATTCTCCTGATGTTGACAAAATGCCAAAGAAATGTGACAAGAACATCAACAGGGGTGGTCGAACTTAGAAGGAAGCAGTAATGTTGTTACTAACCCCCTAGTGGGTTGTATTGCATGCAATGTATCTGGACAAGGGGAAATTAGAAGGTTAGCACCCTGTATACTATCCTATATACAGTCAATATCAATTTTAAAGGTACTATTCCACTTTTTCAAGGTTTAGGTATGAAGTCAAAGAATTGAGTAAAATGCTTGTGAATTATTGCAAGCCTCAAACATTGCTTTTATTGTGTAATAGTGTTACAGTAGAAACTTAGACTTTCTATTTTTGTTTGCAAAGTGAACACATAAAATGCACTGTGAAAAATTCCATAAATAGGCCTACTGATTTTTTAAGAGATTTAATTCATTTTGTATGTTTTTCTTTGTTATATTGCTGTTGGTAAAATTCCTGGCTGATTTATGTTTCATAGCTCATCATTTTTCCACAACAATTCTCTGTTATATAAAGTGGATTCATCATTTAATACCCCTGGCCTGCCCTCCCCTCCACACTATAATTACCCTATCATGGACCATAGGGAAATTAAGCCCAATCTAAGATGGAGATTTATCCTAAATGGATAGTTGTCTTATCATTACGAGCTATTTTAGAGGAGTGATCAATGGGAAGGGGGGAGGGGTAGTTGGATATGGATATCCTCCAGGGGGGGGGGGGGGGAGGGGTAGTTGGATATGGATATCCTCCATAGGGGGGGGGGAGGGGTAGTTGGATATGGATATCCTCCATAGGGGGGGGGGAGGGGTAGTTGGATATGGATATCCTCCATAGGGGAGGGGGGGGGAGGGGTAGTTGGATATGGATATCCTCCATAGGGGGGGGGAGGGGTAGTTGGATATGGATATCCTCCATAGGGGGGAGGGGTAGTTGGATATGGATATCCTCCATAGGGGGGGAGGGGTAGTTGGATATGGATATCCTCCATGGGGGGGGGGGGGGAGGGGTAGTTGGATATGGATATCCTCCATAGGGGGGGGAGGGGTAGTTGGATATGGATATCCTCCATGGGGGGGGGGGGAGGGGTAGTTGGATATGGATATCCTCCATAGGGGGGGGGGAGGGGTAGTTGGATATGGATATCCTCCATAGGGGGGGAGGGGTAGTTGGATATGGATATCCTCCATAGGGGGGGGGGGAGGGGTAGTTGGATATGGATATCCTCCATAGGGGGTGGGAGGGGTAGTTGGATATGGATAGCCTCCATAGGGGGGGGAGGGGTAGTTGGATATGGATATCCTCCATAGGGGGGGGAGGGGTAGTTGGATATGGATAGCCTCCATAGGGGGGGGGGGGAGGGGTAGTTGGATATGGATATCCTCCATAGGGGGGGGAGGGGTAGTTGGATATGGATATCCTCCGTAGGGGGTGGGAGGATGGGGCATAAGAGCTTTCATGGTTTCTATCTGGGGTGAGCGAAAATATTCAAGCTGAATTTGAAAAGTGGGGAATTGCAAAAACATCTTCTCATGTATGTAGCCTTATGTGAAGGTTATAATCTCATACAATCTAGTAAATGAGGCCAGATTTGGAAACCTGAGACATCATGTAAGGTGAACAAGGCGTGAGTGAGTGAGGATGGAGGAGGCCATGACTGTCTGGTAAACAAGCAACACAAGGCAATCTACTCTAGACTGGCTGACTTACAGTTTGAGGGAGATATGACTTGATATCTCTGTAGATCATAATGACATGACACTTTACACACATTTTATATTCTGTAGCACCAACTTTCTTAGGGCTGTGTGGTCCATATCAATATCATGCAAATGTCTCTCTCTCTTCAAAAATTTTGCTTGTGAGTGTAATTCATCCATCTGTCCATCAGCCTGTCTGTATTCTGTATTTCTGTCCATCTCTCTATATATGTGTGTGTGTGTGGGGGGGGGGGGGGTCTCTTTCTCTTTCTCTCTCTCTCTCTCTCTCTCTTTCTCTCTCTATCAAATCTAGACAGCCCCAGGTCATGAAAACCACAATCACCACATCACAACCACTGTTCTGAAGTACTTCCATTACATGTAAGCCTATGTCCTCTCTCTGAACTTGAAATATGGCTGATTTCCAGCCACATGATAAGCATGTGTCACTATTCCCCCATCTCTCTCACTCTCTCCCTTTCTCTTCTTTCTTTTCATACTTTTTAAAATCTTTTTTTCAATCTTTTTCCTCTTCATCCTCCTTCCTTCCTTCTCTCCCTCAATCTGCTTCCTCATCTGTTTCTCCCCTCCTTCCTTCCATATATTTCTCTCTCTCATCTTCACATTCAGTTTTATTGATGGTTCCAGGGAGCATTTTTTTTGGGGGGGAGGGGGAGGGACATGTCTAGATATTGTTCAGACTTGTGCCCCCCCCCCCCCTGTTACATTGTGATGATATTCATATGGGGATGCCCTGATGTCCACAGATTTCTGGCTCTGCCACTGAGAATCCTGCCAGGCTATATTTAGATGAGTTTTTGACATTCATTTGCCAACCAACATTACACATCCTTTCATTCAAGAAAACATCTGGTGAAAGTCCGATGCACTTTTCCAATCAATAATAGCGACAATTTACAAAGGTCATCACTCTAACTAAAATACTTCTAAGTTCTATGTAGTCTACCATCAAACAAATATATGAATATCAGTTTTTGCAGGTAGGTTATGCCTTTTGAATGCTCTGCAATAAAGATCAATTTTGTGAATATCAGTCATTGGCATTTTATTTATTTTTCACTTTACTTGCTCAAGGCCCTGTGATTCTCCATATTACTTTGGAAGCACAATGACAGACAAACTAAAATTAAAGAATTAAACATAGCCTAAACAGCACTCCTATTTCAATTTTTAGTTTGATGCTTACCCTTGCAATTGTAAGAATTCGTATCCTCCAGTTCTCTCTTTCTTCGTTAGATGTAGCCTATAAATATCAAGATTCAATCAAAATTCTCTTATGAGTGAAAAAGATGACAATGAATATATTCAATCTGCAATAAAATAGATGATATAAAATAAAATATTGGTATTTACATGTATAAGAGGTTTATTCAAAGCAGATACAATAAAATTGCACATATTGACAAAACTTGGGACCTCTGTCAGCAAATATGAAACCTAAACAATATTTTATCCCTCTCTGCAATTTAGGTATGAACCTCCCACCCCTCCCCCCCCACCCCAACCATCACCACCACCAAATGCAATTCTCTTGTTATAAACTTTCTATTCATTCTGGAACCTCATTATTACCTGTGCTCTGATAGTCCAAAGTTCACATTTAATGTGCATCTTGAAGTCACTGTCTATGGTGATAGATATGCTGGGGTGCAATGGGTAATGTTGTATAGGCTGAAAAAAAGACAGAAGAAAAGAAGAACAAGTAGTGCTGGGCATTATCATGAAACAGAAACCACCATTCACTTCATTTTGTCACACGCATTGGTGATTTCACTCCCTTCCCCTAGGCTTTATATGCAAGCGTGTGCGTGTATAAAACGAACGAGTGCTTTCCTAAACAATGATATAGCCTTAGTTACAATACACATGAATAACGGTAATAGCTCATATGACTCAAACACTATCTTCTGCTGGACGTAACTGCTTGCAGCTTGAAGTAGTAAATCTTTATCAGACTGTTATTGAGACTGATTGTTTCACAAAAGGGAATTCATATGATGTCTTCCTTGATTAAGTTACAAAGATACAGTATCATATTGATGAAGCAGTCATTGAGATCATTTCAAACTACATAAAAATATGAGAAAGAGCTATCTCAAAGGTAAAATTAAGTTCCTGGATACACTATAAATCAATTTTACACAATATGTATGCAGGGAGGAAATGAAAATGAATACATTAGCTACATTCATACAGGACTTATGATTTGGAAACTTTAAATTAGCAAAACTTTAAGTTAACGAAATAATGACTGACTAAAAACGACGAGGGTTCACGCGGCCCCCAAAAAACAATGCTTGTTGTTCTGAGACTACAATTTGAGCGACATGCCGTTGTTAACAACGAGTACCGTTTGCCAAAGTTTTATCTGTCCACATGGTCGTTAACTACAATGGAGGACCCCCACTGGTTTCGGTATTAACCACAACAACTACAAGTAAACTTTAAGTTTTGAAACTACATGTACATGTACAAGTGAAACTTAAACTTAGCTCCCTTTGTGTGTACCTGTCTTTAGATAATCATCATGAGGACCAAGCACCAAAGGGCACATGTAAAACTAACACATATGCCTGCCAGTGCACATTAAACCTTTGCCGAAATATTGTACGCTTCCAGAAAGTTTCTTTCTTAATATAATTGCGTGACCAGAACTCACCTTTCTCTATAAGTACATGCTCAAACTCCATGAGTGTTCATTAGGTTCTAACTAAATTGGGTTCTGACAAAAAAACATGAAAGTATAGAAGTTTTGAGTGCAAAATTTTATTTAAAAAATAAAGATTTTACCATTTTTCATCCAATCATCTTACCTTAGCTGACCCTTGTTCTCTCTGAGGTATCTTGGTTGAATAAACATGAATCTCATTTCCTAGCAATACCATCCATCTCTTCTCATAGCCCTATAAAATTGGAAAAACAAAAAACAAAAATCATCAGTAATCCATACTTTTCAGATGAGCTGAGAAAAACAAGATTAAAATGTCCAACCTGCCGCAAGACAAATGCAGTTACCGCTAAATCTTCCATTGTACATGGATAAATCGAAATATTATATTGTGTACAGATTTACAAAATCTTACAATGCATAATATCAAGGTCATCTAAAATCAAGAAACCTCCTTCCAAAAAAATATTGAACAAAAACAACATCACCAGTATCATACTTATTGATACTTTTTGTTTTCATTTCTACGAACAATACTTTTAAAGCTTTTCACTGTTACTTTTTTTTAGGTACCTATCATGTCAGTTATTCATCTGAATGTATTGTAACGATGTATGTTATGTTTTATCTTTGAAAATTATGCACAATTCAACATTACTTTGCGACGCATGATTAGTTTTAATAAATACCATTTTGATCTGAATTGATCGAACTTCCATAATAGCAAACTAAGTCCACCATTATAGATTAAATTCAGCCTGGCATTTAGAAAGAAAGAAAGAAAGGAAGGAAGAAAGAAAAAGGGACTTCCCCTTCTGTTTCCTAAACTCATAATTTCAAGACAAGCCCCTTTTTCTCTTTCCACAAATGCACACATTTACATTCATATATATGCTTGAATTCCTCTGCATGAATAGAAAGGCAACAATGTGCAAAGTGTACATATTTTAGAGGAATATTATATGAAATGTAAATAGAGCACCAGTAGCAACACCAGCAGGGTATTTATGATTTATGGGTTTCTAAACTTGTGTATGTTTTTATTCAAACAGCTAATTGTAGGATCATCACACCAGTCAATGTGAAATGAAGCCAGCTTTTACCAGCTACAAACATATATTCCAATTGATTTTTGTGAGAATCATACTAATCTCCTGAGTGATACACACAAGTTTTTTTTTTAAATACTAAAAATAAACCATAACAAATTAATAATACCGTTTCTTTTCTTGTGAAGTAATGAATCATAAATTCATATTTTCCCATTATTTTCTAAGAGGTGATTAAAAAAAATATACATATTATTAAAGTTCTTTCTGTACTGATGGTGCACAATTTTACTGAACTCAAGAGGTGTTCACAGGCACTTAAAGCAATGTGTATAAATTTAGATCACACTTGCAACAAGATACTTTTAAATTCAAAGATAGTATTAGCAGTAGAATACTGGAAAACCTTTAGAATTCTGAGTACATCAGTGATCTTACATAGGTTGGCAACTTCCCACATTTTACTGAAGAATTTTATTGAAGAAAAATGCCACGCCTGATTACCCATGAACGCTATTGTATACGGCTAACAACATACTGTAGCTCTAATGTAAACACAAAAGTTCTGGAACCAAACATACTGCTCTTCAAAAAAAACCAGCTTGTTTACTGGCTTTTATTTTTGTTACTTTCTACATCAAAGTAAGTCTGTAGAGTTTATTAATATATGAATGGGGGGGATGGACTCTGGCAAAGACCGGCAGTAGAATGGATTGTCAGCAAGAAGCATTATTCTACTAATACCAGACTCAAATAGAACGGAATAAGTAGAATAATGCTTAAGCAATGTTGAGCAGGTAATTAAAAAAATGAGCAGCTCTCAGCCACTGGGGAAGGGTTTCCATTTATGAAATAAAATGCAGAGGTCCATCACCAAAATTGATATTAATTTTTTTAGTTATCAAAGACAAACATTGGATATACTTTAAGAAACCACACTATCTGATGACACATTTAACTTTCCAAATAACCTATTTTGGGACATTTACATCTTGATCAAGATTTTGAGTCAAAGTAGGTATGACATATGACTTGACCCTACTAATTTGACCTACACCTGCCATCAAGCTGAGTGCTTACCTACTCAACCAAACTGGATATAGATTTAGAATTCACCAGATTAGAAAGTATGTATAAACTTTTCAGTGTGTCAAATTTCATTATTATGGATTTGATTGATTGAGCAAAGTTAGATGCCTACATTCACATGAATTAATAAGGCTAGCACTTGTCTGACAACAACGTTCAACAATTTTCTCACGTCCTGTATTTGCAAACAACTATAGTCAAACATATTTTTGTTACTACTTGTATAAAAAAATCTCCTGCATAGACAACATTTTCATGCTCTTTGAACAGTGTTTCTCACTGAAGTTACCTGTACTTAAGAGACCATCTGTCTCAAGTAGGCTTTTCACAAAGCACACCAACAATTCGCGAAGGATGCGAATGTCGAAAAAAGGGCAAAGTCCAACATTCATATTTAGGCTCCAAAAGTTTGGAAGTGTTGTCAATTTTTCACAGGAGTCGTTTTTAGTTCGGAGGGAATTTCAAAAAAGTTTGAAATTTCTTGCGAACATTTCAAGCACCCTGGGTCATGATTTGCTTGTGATTTAACCTCTAAGATGTCTAAAAAGCTTTGTCATATGCACACAACCTTCTCACGACATGGGCGATGTTCGCAAAATCTTAGTGAAATCCAAAACATATTACGACAGTATGGAGAATGTCTCGCGCATGACTCGTGAAAGCAGCAAAGTTCATTCATGTTGTTCGCATTTTAATCGCGTATTCTTCATGTATGTGGACTGGCCATAATTTCGTAATGCTACACACGAGTGACACGACATTGGCACACATACGTTGTGAAAACTACACACAAACTGCCAAGAAGGGTTTAAGGATCCATTGTTGCGAAACATTATCCGAATGCTGGGCTTTGCCATTTTTTTTTTTTTTGACAATCGCATCCTTTGCGTATCGTTCACATGCCTCATGAAAAACCCACTTTTAGAAGACCAATTTTCTTGTCTTGCTTGAGTAGTCTTCATGCACAGGTTTGACTGAAGTAAACTAACAAGACTTTGATCTTTTCTATTAAGGTTGAGTTCTGAGAGACGTGAAAAATAAGTTGTGAGCTTTTTCATTCCTTTTATGTAAGTTTGGAAGAATATCATAATAGAAATGTCCCCTGAATAAGGATAGCTCTTCAAATGTGCTCATATTCAAAATACGACGAGAAATAGCTGAAATGTTCGGGCTGAACATTTTGCCACTTGTGTATGCAGTCCTATACACCCATTTCTGTGAGCAGTACATGTGCTTTTTCAGCGAGATTGGGTCAATTTTTAATCATTTTGATAATTTCAAAACCTCACAATATAAAAAAAATTCTAGAGTAGATATGATCAACCTTTCCCAATAGATGTGTTCTGTAATGTATACAAATATACATTTCTTCTCTGAGCACCTAGTGACGAGCTATTACATTAACCTGCTTTTTATAAATGAGCCTCAATGCTTGGAATGCAGTTTGCATACATTACTTGTTGCTATGTCCAGCAAGCCTCTGGCAAGCTTTCAGGTTGTCAAGAACAACCTTTGTTTGAAAGGTATTTATAAAATTTGAATACATTACCGAACTGGTCTATTGCTTTGATGCTTTGAGGCAGTTTCTTTCACAATGTAATCACATGACCAGAACTACACTTTATCTTTAAAACTCCACAATACAGATTCAAAATAAGAAAGTTTTTAGCTGATTTAAGATCATTCTGGAGACCGCATTTGGTTGGGGCATAAGAATATCTGACACAAGTCAGAGTCTACTCTGACTACTCTAATTACCAACGACTATTTTCTATTTGACAAAAATTGCACTAAAATTATTGTTTCTAAAAAATTAAACAATGAAATAAATTTTACAGAGAAAGCACAATCAAATTCTGATAAAAAAAAAGAATTATAAAATTTACTGAAAAGAACATCTAAGCCCAACTAAGTAAAAAAAGAAAGACAAGCAAAAGCTAAGATCCACTAATTCTACTTATTCACATACATCAAGTGTTGAAACAAGAGAATCCATTTATAATTATGTGAAAAAATAGGCCTTGAATCAATTAGCTACATACTTGTACCAACTTGAGACTCTAATGAAAACATAAGCTATAATGTTTTGTTTTCATTAAACACATGTGCACTGGTAATTTCCACATCTAAGTAGACATGTATATTCAGGCAGATGTTATCTACTAATATACTGTAGCAAAAGACATATAATATTACAAGATTTTTATGGGAAATTCTGATTCTGATCTACACATGTATAAAAAAAAAAATTGTTGTATTTATTTTATGTTATGCACTGCTAACAATATATGTTAATAAGATTGAAAATGGTGAATAAATCTGAATCTGAATCTGAATCTAATAACATTGAATTTTGAATAGGAACATGTTTCCAACCCGGATCTAATTGCAACACACACTTAAAACTTGTTTGTTTTCACATGAATATAAAGAGTATTTTATTAAAATCATTCTACGTTGCATTGTACTGCGATTGATAAGAAAACTATACTGGAATATACATCTCATGTTTCTCTTTTATATTCATTAATTAAAGTTTAAGAATTGAGTATAATTTATTTACAATTACAACTTGTATAGATTAAATTAAAGATATTTCACTTCATTCAATAAACCAGATACATATACACTGCCCTCCAAAAGTTTGGGTACACCTGTATTCAGAACTGATTTTGCACATTCACCCACATTTCATTTATCATCAGATTTGTGGCTCTGTACCAATTTGGTATCAAAATGAAGGGTAGACACCAGCCTTCTAGTTATGAAAAGTGTTTCAGGAGGCAGTCAAGCATTAAAAAGGCAACCTACCGGCCCGCCAAGTATCATTTCTAGTGGAAAATATGAGGTCATTGGTTTGGTCAGTTGTGCAAGCATTTTTGCCTTTTCAGCATTCTACAAAATCTGACCACTGTTTGTACTGATGAATATTACATTTTTACTGACTAATATACAGCCCTGGAAAAAAATTATTAGACCAGCTCCTTATAAAGGCCTATATGGAAAGTGTTGGCTATATCAGTAATTGAATTTTCAGAATGATTTCTACTAGCTAACTCATAATGAGTGGATGAATAATACTCAAAACGATTAGCTTGTGCAATAACTAATCCTCCGGACAATTAACGACGGGGTAATCACCCCTAGGACAATTAACCCCGGACAATTTTCGCTGATGGAAAATTACTTCCAAGGGCACCCCAAGGGACAAATAGTTCAGCACAACTAACAGAGTAGCTAAGTTCATACGGGACTTATGGTTTCGAAACTTTAAGTTAGCAAAACTTTAAGTTAACAAAACCATGACCCCCTAACCCCAACGAGGGTTCACATAAACTTGAAACAACGAGCAGAAACTACAAGCAGAGCGATCGTCGTGGTTAACCTCGGAAGTAGATACTATCGATTGTGTGTACAGTATACACACAGTTCCTGTGTTCATAATTCGCGCGAAGGGTAAGACCCGAAAATTTAACATGAACAACGAGGTCACCGCTAACTACAAGCTGGCAAAACTTAAAGTTTATTCCGCTCACATAGCCTGAAACTTCGACGGCAGACCACCCACTGCTCGTGGTTTCGGCCTTAACCACAAGCTCGCTTGTAGTTCTGGAACTACAAGTAAACTTAAAGTTTCGAAACTACAAGTCCGTTCATACAGTCTGAAACTACAAGATAACTACAAGTTAACTTAAAGTTTTGAAACTACAAGCAAAACTTAAACTTAAAATTAAACTTAGCTCCCATCGTGTGAACATAACCAATGTAAATATCCTAGATGCTAATTGTCCTCAGGGATATTCTCCAGGGGTAGGGGTTTTGGAAAAAATGTCCTGACAGAAGTGGTCTGGGGATAATTGTCCAGGAGGTATGCCTGTGTCTCATAAAGCCATGTTCACTCCTCTGGAGGCAGTTCGTTCAGTTCTTGGTGAAAATTTCTACATTTGATGATAGCAGCCATGCCTTGTGGCATATTGTCAACAAGGTGTTGCATTTTTTCCTCCTCACAGCAGCTCATTCATACTGCAAGAATGTTTTCTTGCTTCAACAAGATGAATGCGACTGCGTCTCCTATATGCCTCCGCCTAAATTCAGTTGATGGCTCAAACTGTTCTTGAAATCTTGTGATAACCAGAATAAAAAGCCTCTAATTACATTTAATTGATTGACCTCTTTGACATTTGACATTACACCTTATAACCCATCTCCTCCTAGTCCTGAAAACAAAATAGTTGATATATGGTGATAACAAAGGTAAAAAAACATTAATTTCATATACACCTGTAAAATGACCTCTATGACCTGTCACCTTTGACTTACGTGAACAAAAATCTATTCAGTTCGTCTCATAATGGTGATGCATACTAGTTCCAAGTTTGAAGTTAATGGATCAAATGTTCTTGAGATATCACGTTAAGGGTAAAACCTGCAATTTCAGAGTTTACCTCTATGACCTTTGACCCTACGTATCCCAAAATCTAACCAGATCGTCTTTCTATGGTGATACATACTAGTACCCAGTTTGAAGTTCATACCTCAAATAATACTTGCGATATCACATTATTAATCAAGGTTAACACCTGAAATTTCAGAAATTGACCTGTGACCTTTGACCTTTGACCTTCATACCCCAAAATCTAATCAGATCATCTTCCTATGGTGATGCATAGTTACTAGCACCAAGTTTGAAGTTCATACCTCAAATGTTTTTTGAGTTATCGCGAGAATGAGGCTAACACCTGAAATTTCAGAAATTGGCCTCTGTGACCTTGACCTTTGAACTACGTACCCCAAAATCTAATCAGATCGTCTTCCTATGGTGATACATACTAGCACTAAGTTTGAAGTTCATACCTCATGTGGTTCTTGAGTTATCGCTAGAACAAGAAAGCGGGACTGAAGGACGGACGGACGGACAGACAACTCGAAAACATAATGCCTCCGGCACCACCTTCGGTGGGCATAAAAATTTAATTTTCTAATACCTTTAATTTTTATGTCACACGCAATGGTCTCAGTAGAATAATGAGATGGTCATGTGCTCAGACCAAGAGAAATAACACATGAAATTCATCCTCTCAGACATTTTATAGTCTATTCTATTAGGTGGTCCAAAAACTCTTTCTCATCATGGGTAAAAGGGGTGTGGCAATTGTCTGGGGAAATTTGTCCAGGAAAATTTGTCCTGGCTGTAGTCATCCTAGTGGTAACTGTCCTGGGGTAAAAGTCATAGGGGTAATTGTTCTAGTTAGTACTAGTAGTAGTCAATTATTCATGAATGAACTGTTGATAATCTTTTTCCTACTCAGTTAAAAATTCTTTCTTGCAGTATGGACTTAACATTAAGTATGGACTTAACACTACTCATATACCCTCAAATGGAGCTGGTCTAATATTTTTTTTCCAGGGCTGTACATTAATCACTCCTTTACTCATGCAAAAAACTAATATTTTCATCTAAGAAACACATCAATATTTTGGGATCACCACAATGCTTTTTGTTTCTTTTATTCTCATGGGAAATCTTATTTCATTGTTTATTCTTTGCATTTGTATTATTTCTTCAAGGAAAATAATGCCTAAATTAATAAAAGTTTGTCACAAGATGCACATTTCTTTATTTTTCAAAGTTTTATTTAATTACATTTCAAATAATAAAGACTTCTCATCAGAGAACCCGACCCTGGGAGCGACCACAGCACAGCAATCCTGATGGTCAAATTGTGGAAGTAGTTGTGGCGGAAGTCCCTAGAAATGTCTTTCCATGCCTTCTGAAGAATTTCCAACAGATGAGGCTCACTTGTTGGGCTTTTCCAACTTGAAGGGTGATGTCTATCTACTCTTCAGTTTGATACCAAAGTGTTGCAGTGCAACATATCTGATGATAAATGAACTGGGGTTATTGTGAGAAATCAGTTATTACAGGTGTACCCAAACTTTTGAAGGGCAGTGTATACCCCAATAATACAAAGTACTTGCCAGCTATCTCTTATGACTTATTCTTTTTGGTTCTATGTTTTTATTATCTTCAAAGTCACCTACTTAATCTAATAAACCCTGAATACAAATTTATTTACTATCATCCCCCCCCCCTTCCTCTTTAGATACTTAGTAAAAGCATAATTTAAAATGCTCAAAACATTAAGTTTAAAAGTAAAAATTAAACGATGAAAGCCTATTCTTTTCGAAGTCCAAATCATTTGGCAAAAATGGAAGTTAAAACTGAACTTCTGTTCCTTATTACCCCCACCCCTTCCTCCAGAACCTGTGAATTGGTAGTGAAACTTTTTGCTCAATATTTAATTTTCTTATTTCTATGTGTGTAAATGTAAGTGTATGTGTAGTATACCCATGATTTATTGTACTATAAAGACCCAAGTAGTTTGTAAGATCCATGTAGTCTCCTGAACACTAATTGAAAACTACTCTTTTTCTTTCCTTCTTTTTAGGGGATATCTGAACAATTAATATTATTATATAAATACCCATAAAAGCACTTATAACCTAAGCACACACCATAAAAATAATGCCTAACACAAGAGTAATTGTGTATGCGACCAATTAAAGGCAATGTATGCCCAGACTCTGTAAACATTGTGTCCAATTATGATCAAAATAAAAATACTTCTGTAAAACTGACAAATTAATACCAGAGGTTGGCATAAAGTGGGCATAAGTTGATCTGACACATAATTACCTTACAGTTGGGCAAATTTTTACCCACTATTTTCATAGAGTACTTGTCTCTCCCGTTTAGACAAGTACAACACAACAATGGCAAAAACACAACAATGGCAAAGACACACACATAATAAGTGGTAGTACATTATGAACCAGTCTGGTACACAATTGTGTTCTCACATGTTATTAATTGCATCCTCTCGTTGAAGTTTGAAGAATTCTCAGGCAGGAAGTTGGTAGGATTAGAGATATTTAGTGTAGATGCTTGCATCCTGAGCAAGCAAGCAAGCATGCATACAGAAGAGTATGTGATATACTAACGAGACAGAGATCTTAATCTGGTATTAGACATCTTACTTGCCACATGATACTCTCATACAAGACATGATGTACGCAACATGGTCTAATCCATCACTTAACATGTATGGCAAATGAAAGTATGAAGAAAACATATCATCTGTTTGGAGCCAGAAGAGCGTTAACTCTGTACAAATGATGGGACTTAAACCCTTCTGGTAACAAATAGACAATAATTATAATGTGCAGTATCATACCCACCATACCACATCGAAACCTCTTGAAAACCACTGTCTCAAAGGCAACAGGGTATTTTTATACAAAGTAAACATATGAATTTCAACCTGTGGTTAAAACTACTGCTACCAAAAAGACTTGAAAGGATACATTGGTAGTATAAAGCCTTCAAGAATGAACCATTAACCACAAAAGACAACTGAGATTTTGAGCTTGATTACATTTTCCTGTTGTAAGAAGAAAAAAAAAGAGTGAACACTAACAAAATATGTCTTAATTCATGTTTCGTTTACAACACATATGTATAGACCTACACTTATCTTGGATATGTGCAATGATAATTATTACAAATCATGTGTTCTCTGTACAGATAAAAATATTAAATATTATTATTACAATTTATTTTGTTCTACACTTCCCACTAATACCTTTTATATACTACATGTATGTTTGAAAATTGTATTCTTTAGCTTCTCAGAGGAAGGAGGTTAAGTTCCGATATTTTAGTGCATCCAAAAGCATTGAGCAAAAAAATGTTATGTAAAATATATAGCCTTTAAATAACTATATTATATATTAAATAAATATTAAAATCCGATACTACAATAAGCATTGCTAGTTTCACCTACAAATGTATCTCATATACTTAAGCCTATGCACGTACGTCACTTCTTGAAACCAGCCACGATACTGAATGTCAGCCCAGGATTGCTATTGATAGCTTGTCATATCAACCACTTAATTTTGATTAACAAACTACCCAACAGATCTCAACTAAACATTTAGCACTTCACCCTTAGTTTCATATCTAATTAGGATTCTACATGTAATAGTCATGCAAGTATATTCACCGAGACCATTCTGTGTAAGCGTGGGCCTACATGTATGCCAACCTTGACTTTTCTAGAAATATTACACAGCATTTTTCTTTCAATTTGTTTAGAAGCAGTCTAATGCAAACAGACAAATTATTTACAGGTCAGTAAGGATGAACTATTTCCTGTCATATAATCTGACATAATTATTGAACAAGTATTGTGTTTCCTAGAGAAAGCAGATTAAGGTTTTCATCTACATGTATATATGTAGTCCTGTAAAATACAAGTACCAAGTCAAAGAAGGGTAAATTAGGTTAAATATACAAGCCATAATTTCCACGGATGTACTAACGGCTCAATTAAATTAGTCACTTGTTTTGATTCATAGCAGAAAGAAATAGAATGTACAGCTGTAGGCCTACATGTTGCAGACTTGCAGGTACAATGTATAATGATTAATGAACCCTTCTTAATTGAAAAAAAAAGTGGTTGAATTTCAAATAAATATTTCTTTAATAACTTAGAGGAAAATTATATTGGAAAGTATCAGGCAAAATAGTTATTTTTTTAAAATGAAATTCACCTCTTCTGTTGTTTTTCTTTTTCTTTGTTTCTAAGATAGGCCTATATAAATGCTCTTAGGAATATTTACTGAGATCTGTTATTTGCCATCTACATGTATATACCATAAAAAGCAGCATCTGTAGATTGCTTGATAAGAGTTTACAAAATGTAGGTAGTCAACGGTACCTGAGGCTGAGAACCACTAATTTTGAGCCATTTAGAAATACCTTAGTTTAGATTCTGGACTCTTTTTATGATATTTTTTATTCGCCAAAGCAGCTGCTAAACAGCACGGTACACGTCAAGTCGAGTGATGGCACGATCCCGAGAACCTGTACAGTGCCGTGTACCAGCTACTTCGGTGAATAAAAATTATCATAAAAAGAGTACAGAATCTAGAATAGAAATACCTGTGTGCAATGGATCAGCGCCATCGATCTCTACCCAGTGGATAAAGCAACGCCCTCAACGTTCGATGCGACCCAGCACGACACGTCGCCATGTTTGGGCTCGCAGAAAAACAATGCTGCAGTAGTATTTCAATACAATTTTATGCTTTTTTAGAATCAAATAATTCAGCACTGTGAAGTCTTTTCCACAAATTAATTGCAAAATCAGGCAAAACAAGCGCATCCGTACAAATTCTATAGGTGATTTAATGTGACAATTAGTATAATGTCTTTTAAAAGTAAACAATCAAATCACGTATCTTTCGAATAGGAGTACGCTGGGTTCATACACAGCAGACGATGTCCCACGCTATGTCCCACGCGGTCCAGCGTACTGTGTTTGAGTGAGGGCTCCTAATTTTGGTTGTGCAGGCGCCTCAACTGCTCACATAGAGCCGTGCATACGATGCAATATCCACGTAAATGGAGATCGATGATCAGCGCAAACAATTTTGGCAAAGTTTCGATCAAAGCAAGGAGGTACTAGGCAATACCTTTTTGATCAAAGGCAAAAAAACTGAAAATACACAGAAGAGCATAATTTAGTCCCTGACAGCTTCAAAACAGCTGTGGAACAATATGGAATACTCAAAACAAGCTCTAGAAACTAAAAAACAGCTTTGAAAGACTTAAAAAAAGCTATGAAATCTGGAATATACTTTAAAAGAGCTCTGAAAAACCAAAAAGGCTTTGGAAAACTAAAAAGCTCAGAAAACTAAAAACAGCTCTAGGAAACTCTACAAGAGCTCTGGAAACTCAAAAGAGCTCTGGAAAATAACAGAAAAATATGACAATCACAGTACAGGAAATCTCACTTTTACACAAGAACTCCATGAAGAACTTCTATGAACTACACATAAATACTGACACAAAATGACACAGGAGGTTCACTCGCACCAATCATGATGTCAACTAGTGATCTTGATCAGGTTAACATATGTCACTGTCATCCTGATAATTTCGAAGGAGAATTCAAACTGACTTTTCGCATGAGTCATGTGTGTTTTTTTTTCCCTCCTACATGCTATTCTAGACCTGGTGGTTCCTCCTCAGACAAAAACTTCCTATCTGGACGGTGAATTCACATATCAAGATTTAAGATTCCTGCAAAGATGATGAAGTAGCTTGCTGAGCTAAATTGTAAAGTGAGCCAACAATTTTGTGTAAATCCTGTATACCTACGTGTGATGTGTACATGTACTAATGTAGGGCTCTGAAATAGCATTACAACAATGAAATGTTCTTTATGACAAAAAATAAATAAATACAAGAAGTTATAACAAAAATTACCTATAAAAATCTGTTACTAAATCTGAAGAAATTGACATTGTTAGTTTCTTGAGTAATACATGAAAATAAAATATTACATTATGTGCAATGCCTAAGTTTGAAATACATATTTTTGCTTTGTGTTTCTTTGGAACTTCATTATCCAATCATTGCTAGTTCCTTAATTTCATTGTCAAGGGTGAAACACAGCTTCACTCTCTGCTGGTTAATACATAGCTGCTTGCTCACTTGCAGCAGAGTACATTGTATCTATTATATTTGGCAAAGTTCCTTTTTCAAATTTGGAAATACAAAAACATAGTTTTAAAATGTATTTTAAAGAAAACTATGGATCAAAAATTGTTACTTTTGGAACCATGAATGATAGCAGGGTCCATTTCAAGAGGTGCAGGGTGCCACCACCACCCCCCCCCCCCAATAATTTTGTAAATACTTTGTATTTCTTATGGAGCATACATTTAACTACCAGTTAATGCTTGCACATCCCCCTCCCCCAATCCTAAAGGCAGATCAACACCAGAGTCATGGATACAACATTGTAGAAATTTCAGAAATGAATGATGAATAGTCTATCCAAAGATCTAAACATGCTGAACCAGGGTGGGGTAATGTGGGAGTCACAGAAGTTCATCCTATGGACTTTCAACCATTCATTATGATAAGAAATCAAAAGGTCTTCACCATTAAATCTTCAACTAATGCTTTGAACTTTGCTCATTTACAACAATGATCTGCTCGAAAATTACTGCAGAGTAGGCCTACTTACTGTATATATACATGTAATGGACAATACACAGACAGTTTAATTTGTGTAATATTGACTTAGTTTTGTTCAAACTTAAACCAATCTGCTTTAACGCTTTCGAGACAATTGACCACATATTGTGGTTTGGATTCAGAAACCTAAAAAATATACCTGACACATGAGTAGAAAGAGCAAAAATTTCTGCACACACTATGTCCATTTTTATTGCATTTGATGCAGGAAATTTAAAAAGGAGAATAAGCTTTGAATTGAAATCCTTAAATTGGCAACACATCGAGAGGTTCAAAATCATTGTTTTTCATCAAAATTGGCAATTTTTTCAACTTTTCCACATAATAATTCACCATGTATATTGTTTTCAAAGACATTATACCTTATTAGAATCATGTAGCACTAAAAGAAAAATATGAATGTTGGCAATTTGAAGAACAAAATGTGATCAATTTAGCTCTTAAATAATTCCTGTCCTGAAAGGGTTAAATTCTTTCAATCCTATTTCTGCTCTCCTTCAGAGCGTCTTGCTCTTAAGGTTGGATTTCCCTTTGAGCAAGATCTGCCTTTGAAGCAAGTGTTTGGAAATCTACCTTATAACTCGATGATCACACAATCCCTAATCGTGTCAAGTACATATTATAAATAAGACGGACTACCTAGACAATAGTTCTGCATATTTGAACAGCGTAAATCCTGGAATTTATTGCTGCTACAGTATATTCCTCCTGGTGTATTTGTTGAATAGCTTATGGGTTACTCTGGTATAAGTGAAACCAAATATAATCTGCTGTATTTGTCCCAGTCAAAATGTTTAGAAGTCTCCCATTGCCTCAAAATAAGAGAATGAATTACAAAACCTCACACACACACACACACACACACCTCACACACACACACACACAGAGAAAATGCTGTTTACAAATGCAAACAGTTGTTTATAATATTAACTGAACAACCCACTGTACAGTTCACATTGTAAACAATTTGTTTAAATATTAAACAGGTTGTATACATTTTTAAAACAACCTTTTAAACAGCATTTTTACCGTGCAGAGTAACTCCCCCCCCCAAAAAAAAAAAAAAAAAAACTGCAACGGCAAGAACAACAATGAAGTATGCGTAAGACATTTTTTCTCATGATAAATATTAACTCTGTGATGGTGCCGGTCTTGTAAAGAGCTGTAATTGATCAAAATTGACCACAAGTCCTCCAATCAATTGCAAAGTCACAATCTCTCAAGTCCTGAGCTGCAATTAAAATCTAACTTAAGTTTAGTTGCTTTCGATTCAGACGTATAGCAACACCTTAAAAAAAGAGCCCCATAATATTTGTTTTATTTATTTAAGCATGGAGGGGGTGTGGCCTAACACAGCCCCAGGACTGTTCTTCTGCAGGTATGCATACATGCACTGTTAAAAAAATTATAGAAAATTAAGAAACATGATATAAAGGAAAACAATAATGAATAGATATTTTAAAAAGTAGATTGTCGAAATACTGAGTTGCTGATTGTTGCTGAAGGGTGACTTTAATCAAATCATGAAAGATATTCATGAAAATCACAAAATACCTTCTAAACAAATAATTCAGCGAATTTGGGACCTGAGATAAAAAGATCATATAAATCAGGAAGACCTAATCATTTTCACAATTGCTCTATTACTATTACACTACAATTTTACAGACCCCCCTCATTATGACAATGTAGGGCCTAGCCTATATCTTTTTTTGCAAGAAGCCCTGCATACATGCAAAAAAGGGTCTATCTACAATACAGGAATGTAATCTGTTTTAACTGCAATATCAGCTTGCTGATAATTCCAAAAACTGAACTCACATACCAACATATGTAATTAGGCAACTGTCATGATTGCACTATTTGCAGATCAAAGTCAAAATTTAAACATTAACCCGGAAACGCAACAAAGTCTATTCCCTTTGACTCCAATATAGTGCTGTTCATGTTTCTGGTAGGTATAATACACTCCTACAATGCAATATTTCTTACAATAAAATCCTAAATCCTTTCAATCATATTAGCCCTCCATGACCTGTGTAATCCATAGCCTACAGGGGCTCAGAAGTTCTTCACCTTGACAAGAGGTACTCAAAGGATTGTGGTTGCAGTTTGCTAGAAGATATAATCATTTCTACAAAGGGTCCTTCCATGTTACAATGCAGCTTACAAATCCTGATCTCGTCACAAAGAGACATTTATAAAAAAGATTACAATACTTTGGCCTACATGTTCATGTATGTACATGTAATCAAGGTATGATTTAAGTTAAGTGATACTTGCAGGCCTACCGGTACATGTACGTGTAATAATACAGTTGCTGAGATTTTGTAAATTCCATTTCACTAAAATAATTCCACTATGCAGAGAGCCATCATTTAATATATGTAGTTTCGGATTACATTACAGAGAATTAAATCTATTTAAGTGGTTTGTGTAGAATAACTTTCACAAAGTCTACCTGGTTTTACCATTTGTAATCACAGAGCTATGATAGCTCCATGGTCATGTTATATTTTTCATCAAACCTTTCATATATACCTCTTCGCAAAACATCAAAAGAGGGCATCAAAAGAGGGCAGATCGACAGTGTAAAAGTTTATCCATTTACACTTATTGTAGTCCTACATGTACATAACTGAAAAGTGAAAATCACATTTGTAAATGTTTCAGGTACATGAAGTTGAAATGCATTAGGTCTTCAGACTGGTCAAATTACAAAGCTGGTAGAAACAATGTAAAGAGGGAATGTAGAAAAGCCTATTGGTCATATGTGAATTTTTTGTTCTCATTGGATGACAATTGGCGTAGATTTTGGGCCTTTATCAGAACCTGTAAGAACTCACTTCCTCCTCCAAAGTTTAGGCATAATGATGTAGCTCTTTCAAATCCATTGTACTTTTAATGTGTAATATTTGTATTTGTATATGGGATTGTGCAATATCTTTCTATCTTTCTACATGGTTACCTATGAGGGCTCGCATGCCTCTGGGCAACAGTGAAGCATTTCACTTCTGCGAACCCTGGCCCATAGGTAACCATTTCTTTCCTCTTCTCCTTGCTTCTCATTTCTTTCTCTTTCCCTATTATTTCTAAGATAATTGTATTTATTATGTTGACTCTGTATATACTGTATACATATCTGATATATATATATATATATCTGATATATATATATATCTGATTTTCATGGCCAAATAAATAGTAATAATAATAATAATAATAATAATAATAATAATAATAATAATAATAATAATAATAATAATAATAATAATAATAATAATAATAATAATAATAATAATAATAATAATAAACAAGATAAATCTAAGTTATCAAATGTATACAATACAACACAATGTTTAAAAATCAAAATATTCAAAATAAATATGTATCGTTAACAAATTTGGACAAAATGAAAGCACACATTTGACATAGAAAGGCTCAGTCAATCCCTTTTCATCACCTAACAATAAAGATCCTATAGGAAATGAGCAGAGGTTCAAAAGGACAGTTGAAACAAATGACTTCATTGGAGAGTGGGAAATAAAAAGTAAATAGTAAGGAAACCCTGTTAACAGAGAAAAACTATAAAACTGAACTACAACATACAGTATTAGATGTTCTCTGTAGGTTTCCTGATCAGATACATGATCTACTTCTCATGTGCCTCAACTCCACTTCCTTCCAGTGGCGAGATTCCTTTTACAAACAACAACAAGGCGCAGCGATGGGGTCTCCTCTATCCCCCATAGTTGCCAATATCTACATGGAAGAATTCGAAAGAACAGCACTTGAGGCAGCAACACTCTCACCAAAGCTTTGGGTTAGGTACGTGGACGACATCTTCGTAGTGTGGCAGCACGGCAGATCTGACATCGAGGACTTTCTTCAGCATCTCAACCATCACCGTCCAAGCATCAAGTTTACTATGGAAATGGAAAAGGACCAATCCCTTCCATTCCTGGACGTACTCATCACAAGGTCAGCAGCCGGGAATCCATCCCACCAGGTTTATCGTAAACCTACACACACAGACAGATACCTGAACTACACATCTTTCCACCACCCGTCGGTTCTTCAGTCAGTGTCTAGCACACTCATCCGGAGGGCACACGCAATCAGTGACCAGGACCATCTTCAACAGGAGCTGCATCACATCAAAACAGCACTCATGACAATCAACGGTTACCCAGCCCACAAGGTGAAGACTAAGTTACCTCGGGCCCGGGCCCCAGATCCACCAGCGCTGGCCACGGTCGTACTCCCATACTTAGGCCACACATCTCACAAGATGGTCCTGGTCACTCAAGAATGTCAGCATCGAGGTTAGACACCGTTCTTTCAGCAAACTTGACTCGACACTCTTCACCCACAAGGACAAGAAACCTACAGACGCCTACCCAGGAGTTTACAAGATACCATGCCAATGTGGCAAGGTGTACATCGGAGAGACAGGACGCAGCCTCAAAACCAGACTTAAGGAACATCAGACCAGCTTTAAACACAGCGATTGGGACAAGTCGGCAATTGTCAAACATGCCCAGCAACTCAATCACCCTATCGACTGGCCCAATACGAAACTCATCACCTCCATCAAACACTGGCACACCAGACGAGTTCGAGAAGCCATCGAAATACAACAACACAACACAGTACCACAGGACAGCGGACTAGTCATCAACGATATTTGGCGACCTCTCCTAAACAGACGTACATCACAACATTAAACTACATTACCCCCCCCCCAACACAACACACTACTTCACGCCAATCGATAATCTCTAAACAGATTAACGGACCCGACAGGAAACGACTAACAATAGACTTAGACATTTGCGCGGCAAACTTCCAACACAGACACACATTTAGACCACGCAACCGCAAGCCACGCCCACTTCCGTTAACGGACCAATCAGAGGCCCGGAATGGCGAACACGGGCTGGCACAGTAACGGTACCCCGGTCCGCATAACTGCATAAATACTCGCCGCACTGCAGTTTTCCTCGAGTTAATCTCCTGACGATGAACAGAGCACACTGTTCGAAACGCGTCGAGACAGATATACTCCTTTACCGAAAGAATACCATAGTTCAGAAACTCTCTTTCAGAACTACTCTACAGAGGAATACAAACAGTTCTTTTCAGAACTACTCTCTCCAAACTTCTGTGACCTACTCAGAACTTTCCTGATCTCGATCACTCTTTCCTCCTTTTTCTTCTTTCCTCTTTCCATTTCACTTCATTTTTGGTGTACAAACACCGAAAACAAAAACCAAAAATAGTCTTGTGTAAGTGTTTAATTTAATTTCATTCCATTTCCATCTCTTTCCTTTCCTTTCACTTCTCCTAAATTCCTCTAAACGCCCCATAAGTGGGTTATTTTTTCACGAAAGAATATATCAACAGCCTTTTCACAGAGGCTCCCACATGGTGTTACCGAAAACCTTCAATTGTGAACATACAGTATGCAATGACATTATTTTGATTGGAGTCAATTTGCAGACTTAGGTTTTAAAATACAGGTACTTTCAAAAATTCAAAATTAAGAAATTAGGGAGGGATTACATGAGCAGGTGGAATCGCAATCCCACATTCTCTTCTTTGTTTTCTTTGGGTCGAATTGATATTTTAGATGATGTTTATTGTGTACTACCAGGTTTGTTTATGTTTTAAAATTGGGGAGGGGGGCTGTGTATACTACAGACCCCTGTTAGCATCATCCCCCCCCCCCTCCTCTCCATACATTTTAGACCTGACATAACTCTTAAATTTCCCGGCATAAATTTCCCTTGGGTATGTTTACGTTTTAAAATTTGGGAGGGGGGCTGTGTATACTACATATAGACCCATGTTAGTATCATTCCCCCTTCCTCTCCATACATTTTAGACTTGACAAAACTCTTGAATTTCCCTGCATAAATTTCCCCTTTCTAGTGACATTGATTTGCTGTATTAAAAACACCTTTCTAGTATATGATATTGCGTTTCATTACATCCTCTCTATGTAATTTTATACAGCTGCTTAACAAGGGGAAATTCTTCTTAAACTTCCAAATGCAAATGAAAGTACATGTATTTTAGTCAGTATACGATCGGTCATATCCTCAATAAATAAATAATCAAGCACTCACAAACAAAAAAAGCACTCACCAATATCATGTGATACTTTTTCAGTTTAACAATTCAGAACAAAAACTAAAACAAACATTTTCAACAATGGCCTGATGTTGAGAAGGTCAGGTTTCACTGATAATTGGTCATAAGGTAAACCAGGAAATTAGACTTGTAACAATATATCATTAAGACTATGAAAACCTGCTGAAAAAAAAGTATGACAAATTGAGAGTTTATGTTCATTTAGTGTAGAATTTACTTTATCGATCTCTTTTTCGATTTGAAATAGCGAAAGTGAGATTTCCCTATGAGGATAGGACAATGTTTGTTTTCCTATGTTGTTGGGGGGTTTTTTGTAGCAAAAAAAGCTTTCCAATAAGCTAAATCACTGCTCCCATGCATTTTCATTTTCCCACTGTATGCTTTGATGTATGATTTTCAGTTGTTTTAATTTTAATATTTATTACAATCTAAAAATGTGCAAGTATTAACTTGAAAATTAAAGTTCCTTCAGTCTTGTCTTGTCTTGCGGATGATGTCCCAAATCAATATGTTGATTATTATGGCACTAAGGATGTTAGACCACACTTGTCCTCTTCTGCATTGTCCTACCATATTGCTGAAACATTACTTTCTCCCCTTCTGTATAAAAAGATGCTTGATAATTAATGTTTTCTTGCTGACCCTTGACACAAATGTGTCAAGAGTCAAAGGGTTCAATTCAGATCTCAATTTTTCATCATCAATTTAGTGATCTATCAAATGACAGCTTTCGTCACACACTAATAATAATATCTTTTTAAAAATATCTGAATCTTTGAAAACCATGAAAGTGTTATGAATGCTCCAAGCAGCTATCCACTGATGAATAGGCTACCAAATTACCAAAATAACTCAAGGTAGAGAAAAAAAGCCAGGTTACAGCATTGCTCTGTTGTTAGCATCACAGTGAGAATAAATCAACTGAAAACAAAACACAAATCATACAAGTACCATCATAATTTTGTTAACAAAACTAAGAAGCTTAAACTCCACTTCTCTAATCTATGCTTTAAAAATTGCAGAAGTTTCCAAGTAGACCTATACATAAATCTAGAAAACAAAATATATGTTAAGATAACATAATAATTGAATACTTCCTATTTTATTTTTTTTTTAATATTTGTGATTTGCCTCAAACATATTGAGAAATTAATTACTGTTTCAAATGAACAATGTAAATTAATGTTTTTCTTTGAATTCTTGTGAATTCAGAGTTGAAATAATTTTATACAGCACTGACTTGCAAAGTGGTTAATATCTAAGGCCATATTATTCAAGTACATGCACTGTAGGACTGTTTAATCTTACCACTTTTTGTACTTTGAAGAATAAATGTCCCTCGTAATATTTGAAGTTCTGCCAGTAGGCTAGTCTGAGATCAATTGCATTTGCAGTCGACATATTTAATCACTTTATAGGTAACATTGAATCCTGAAAATAGTCTGCGAGTTTCAACTGCAGTCGATAGCAGGAATAATGCAAACAAAGAGCAAAAAGGTTGTCCAATTGTTCAGTTCCGCAGGTGAGCAGTGAACACACTCTACTGTTGTTGCGAAATCAATGGGCAGCTTTTCGAGTGCACGGTAAGTCAGCACGGTAGTTCCCCTTTTGCTCCCGGGCGTTTCTCAAGTAGTGGCTGTACCGTAGTTCGTGATTGCAGCCTACACTGTAGTAAAGTAATGAAACGTCAACAAGTGGAACGACGTGCAGAGTTTATCTAAAATTACTGCATGCTGCACTTTTCGCTGCAAATCAAAATGAAAATCCAGATTCATTAAAACAGGACCCAAGTTAAGGTAGTCTACAAGAGGGGATTTTTCGAGTACCAAGAAATCAAACTTTGAGGTACCTATAATGCGGAAGTTCAATAAGAAATTGCTCTACAGCTGTATTGTTGCCTCGTGATTTGGGAATGCTAGAGTCAAGTTTTCAAAAACTTTCCAACATATGCGTGCGCTAGTCAAATAAAGACTAGCAAACTTTGCATGCTAAGACAAGAAGTGCTAATTTAAAAAGAGATGCGCATAATATTTATAGGGCCGTCGAGCGCTCCAAGCGGAAACAAAGGAGGTTCACAGCTATACGCTTCCCATGTTCCGCATAAAATCATTGGAAATATATTTCATATCTTCCATTCTAAACCCTAGTGCGATGGTTATATTTTTGAAGGCAGAAATTAGATATAAAATTATTTTTTACATAGAAAGAAAAACGTGTGCGGTAATAAAAAAGAAATTGATTTTTATCATTTGTTTTCCTTCTGAACTGCCCAAACCCTGGTAGCTTCACCAGTAAAATCAGGTTTGTGGTTTGTATAGCACTGCTGTTTGATAAACTTCGAAGTTAAAATAAAACAAAATCAAGGGGAATTATATTAGTCAGCATCGGTCATAGTCAATGTGAATTATTCTCAATAAACGTATAGGTCTATAGACCTATTAAATAAACTACCAAAAACAAAATGTTAATACTTCTTTCGGAAGATAGCCCGGGGGGGCACGTCTCATTGAGGCCATAATGGCATCCGCGTCCATGATTTTCTGAAAAGCACCCTAAACGAGGATTTAAGTCGAGAGGATTTGACGGGGTTTTTCCCTATTCAGGGAAAATCAGCGAAAAATTCTGATTTTTAGATTCTTCACATTGATGTTTTAGATCTTGCATAGTATTGTACACCCTATTCGAGGATTGGTTCTTCTTTCCTGTTTTTAATACCCTAAACGAAATCCCCGGATTACCCGTCTGGTGGTGAAAAAACATTGGTTTTCATGGACTTTTGTTTGAAGTATTCTTTTATTCATTTCTTTTCAGTGAAATCAACAGATGTACAAAAATAGAAACATTACAATCATGAATAAAGTATATAAACAGAAACTTTTGATATGTATATATACGCAGTGGCAGATCCCTCTTTTGAAACCTAACTGGCATATCTTAAGTATACGGTACACAATGAAAAAATTACCCTCTTAAATGTGTACTTTTCCGGCTCTGTGCACCCTCTTTTACAAAATCCTGGATCCGCCACTGTCTTGATATACGTATATGGAAAAATTTATACATATGATGGAAGAACAAAGAATTTATACATGATACATGTACTAGTAATTCACTTAAAAATCTCAGCTTACTTGAATAACAGATATACAACTAAAAATATACCTTTACGTATCTGGAAAAATGTATACATTCATGAAAAAACAAAGAATTTATACAACTGAAAATAAGTCTTAAATATAACTGTTCCTTTTATGTGTTTGTTTTTTTCACAGAAAGAAAAATTCTTAAAAGATAAAAAGGAAAAGGAAAGAAAGAAAAAAATGAAATATGAGAGAGAGAAAAAAAGAAGAAAGAGATAGACACAGGAGACACACCCGCACATCCCAACACAACACCTCACAGCCTGCCAACCTCCCCCCCCCCCCCCCTCCCCACCTTTCCTACCCCAATCCTTGAGGGCCCCTCTCCGCACTCCTTGAGAATCTGCAGACAACCAACTACATAGCAAAAGCAATGTCCCTTGGGAAGGAAGTACAATCCAATTATAATTCTTAATTAACATATTTTATCCATTGCAAAAAAGACTCCTCCCTTCATCGGAAATCAAAAGCTTCCCATTTCTTTATAAGTATAATGGCTGGGTGTTACGATCTAGTGCTATATTTTGTTCCTTCAGCTTGATTTCCTAGCAATATTTCTCTCCCTTCTAATTCGCTGTTTTCTCTTCCTGCATTGAAATACGGTGTTAGGTTTGGCTAAAAGGGCACAATAACACCCCCCCCCCCCCCATACCGACGATATTACGTAATGATCATTCGATAAAATATATAATAATCCAAGATCTGGATAAGCCACTTATGGTGATTCTACGGTTGTCGAATTTAACACATATGAAAAAGATAAAAACATTATCAATATAAGCAATATAATAACATTGTCGTTAGATGACGCTCTTTTAGAAATTAAAACACACAGTTCTGCATGTGCATTTAGAGGGCACACATAAGTAATTCATCAGCTCGTAATGCATGCCGGTGAGGCGGAGCAAAGATGATTTGAAATTAATTGATTAGGAATATATAAAATCGATTCATTGTCCTCAGTAAATTTAAAAAGCGTAAATGGTGTTAATTAAACATACTCTTTCCAGTTTGACACCTTAGCTGAAGTTGGCTAGCCTTTTATTATTTTTAAAGGATTTATTTTATCACTGGTGCACTTTCACTTTCTATGTGCGAATGGTTGTTGTTGTTGTTATTTGTTTTTATTTGGCATTTAGTCAAAACTGACTATTTTTGCCACAACTATCATTTTAAAATTCTAACAATTTTTTTGTTGTCTCTCTTTAAAAAGGTACAATGCATTTTTTAAAAACTATTTCGGCTAGCCTTGTTTCAGCCTAAATATCTTTTTTATCGCCGGGAAAGTGCCCAAATGAGGTACTTCATTTGGGAGATTTTTATATTTTGTCTCTGTTCTGCGAATTTAAACGATTTCTACTGAGGGGGTTTTCAAAATATAATTTTTAGACAACCTTCGTTATAACAAGTAAGTGAATGGGGCAGTGAATTACTTATGTGAGGCCTGAAATGGACAACACAGGAAATACATGTACACAGCAAAAACTGTGGTGTTAATGGGTGTACATAGAGGACCACACCATGCATTTTACACCGGTGTTAAATTTGTGGTGTTAGTTCAACACCCAGTTGTGTTATTCTAACACGTTTGGTTGTTATTTTAACACCCTTTGGTGTTATGTTCCAACTCTATATTTCATAGGGTGTAATTCTAACACTTGAGGGTGTGGTCCTCTATTAACACCGACTGGTGTCAGTTTTAACACCCCAGTTTTTACAGTGTACTATCAATAATGGGCGTCCACTCTGAAGTTCACAACTATATCCGCCTATCGATCTTCGATCTGAAAATCTATGTTTCCAACCAATATATTGGAAGTACCCCCTCTATAGTACAGGAGAACTTATTCTTTCCTTTTCCATGAACGATTGGAATTAACCCCCCCCCCCCTTTATTTATGCTTGCGTATATATCTTGATTATATATCTTGCGTATATATCTTGATTATATATCTTGCGTATATATCTTTATTATAGCGAATAATTACGAATAACCACGATCGAGAGCTTTCTAACTTAGGAGATGGGATACTAACATCTTACCATGCTAATGATGACCATTAATAACACCATTTTCACAACAACAACAACAAGTCTCTCGTGGGCTTTCCGAAGCCTACGCCAAACCTACGAAAGTGCCTAGCGCGAATAATCTGAAGAGATTGAGGAGCGCCATCATTCCAAGAACCAACCAACCCTGTCATTCCCTATTATTTTTCGTAATATTGTCTCCAAACGTTTTTATAAGAATACCTTTAATCAGCGGTCGATTTATGGCAGGGAGTGGGGGGGGGGGGGGGGGGGGGGGGTGAGAAAGGGGGTACAACCGACCAGTTGAAACCCGATGGCAAACCGTACAACAAAAATTGCCTCCTTAGTTGATTTTGATTTGATTTGATTTATTTTCTTCTGCATTCATATAAGTACAACATTTTTCGGTAACATAAATGAAATAAGATACAAAAGTACTTTTTGACAATGAATCATAAATAAACAAGTATATGTACATGTAACAAGCATTTTTTAAAAACAAACACAAAATGATAAATTGTCATATTATTGTAATTCATCGAATATAAAATCATTTGCGGAAGAAGGACTGCCATTGTAAGCCGTGGTGTATCTACGGGGGGGGGGGGAGGGGGCAGCGGGGGTACGTGCCCCGGGCGGCACTTGAAGAAGGGGCGCAAAAAACGCAAAAGAGAGAAAGGAAAGAGGGGAAATACGAGAAATTTTATGGTCTTTGAGGGTTATTTGCACCTCAGTCAAGGACAAAATGCGTAAAAAATAGTGTCTTATAGGGTTTGAAATGCGAACATTTTCTAAAGCTCGGTCGCTTTGCTCCCTCGCATAATTATGTTCAAGATGTTGCTATTTCATACCCCCAATGGCGTTTTTAAAGTGTTAACCATTAATTGACTCTAGTTGCTTGCCTCCCCCCCCCCCCCGCCCGCATAAGGCAGGACCTTGTTAAATTTTGCGCCCCCAGATGGGATATAAGGGCATAAAAAGCACTTTCAAAGTATAGAGCATTTGAAAGATATCATAAATTTGCCTTGCAATGCCTTACTAAATTCCTCAAATATATTTCTTCAGGGTTTTCATTCATTTTGCGCCCCCAAAACAGGAATTTTCAAAATAAAAAAAAAAAAAAATCTATTGCTAGTTCGCTGTATTCCCTTGGATTTCTTTTTTTTTTTAAAGGGTCAAATACATAAGAAATTTCAATTTGAGGGGTGAAAAGGAAAAAAAATCTGCTATACCTCGTTTATACAATAACTCATCAAATTTGGGCTAACAATACCGGGTTATGTGCATCAAAATTCATTTTCACCTAGTGCCATCATTTCTAAATTAAAGACGCTCATTAATCTGAGTTTGGGCATGAGGGGCGCAGATTTGATAGTTTGCCCCGGGCGCCAGAATACCTAGATACGCCACTGATTGTAAGCAATTTGCTTGAGAATATGGCAGCCCCAAACAAATATTATGAAATAGCTAAACATGTTTAATAAGCAGAATGGATAAATAATTGAAATCCTATAAGGTAAAAACATAATGACGATGATGTTGAAGATGAAATGATGATGTGTATTATTGTGTAATTATATAATGGATTGGGGTAACCCTAATAAATATTTTACCGATTAAATTACTATTTTACAAAAGAATATCATAATGATAATGCATAATGCTCCTATTCGTTCACATAGCGATCCTTTATTTTACGAATTAAAAAAATCCAACATTTTCCAGATTTATTTGTTTTTTAAACAAGACAATTCATGATTGTATAAATTGAATAAAAACGAACTGCCACACGCTTTCATTAATATGTTCACCATAAACAGTTCCAAACAATATATAAATACACCACCAGACAATCCAGTCGTTTCCACATTCCCCGCACCCGCACTCTTTTTGCACACAAAACCGTCTCTTTCTACTACCCGAAATATTGGAACTCACCTATTAGCAGCTATATACTCCCCAAGTCTAAACTGTTTCAAAAGCAAGTTGAAAAAACATCTTCTTCAACCATATGCAATGAATTCAAACTGAGCAAGCAGGACCCACTCTCTCTCTCTCTCTCTCTCTCTCTCTCTCTCTCTCTCTCCCTTCTTCTCACACACATGACACACTCGCTTTCTTTCACTTTCCTCCTTCCTCCACCCCCCCCCCTTCTCTTCATTCTCTTTTGTTTCCACACCGTCTTGCACTTTCACTTCGCTTTCTTGTGGGTTGAGGCAACTGTCCGTCTACCTCAACTCACTTATCAATTCTCTCTTATCAATATTTCGCTTCTCGTAATAATGCTTTATGAAATTAATATTATTGAACGATCCAATCGGGATTAAGTTATATAAGTTTCGGGACATGTAATATAAAAGCTTTGCTTTTAACATGTCCAACGTTTTTCAATATCACTTATAGGTCGATATTTGTGCATCACAGTGGCGTATATAGCCAGGATTTTTTACAAGGGGGGCAAATTTTGTCAACTGTAAAATTCTGCTTGGAGGGAGACCCGTAATTTTTTCTTCTCGCCAGCCCTCCAAAACTCGCTCAGTGGGGTGGGAGGGGGGGGGGGGTGAGACAATTTTTTTTTCGCCAGCCCTCAAAAAGTCGCTCAGTGGGGGGGGGGGGTATAAAATGTTTTCCTCCATAATTCTTTGACAAGCAAAAAATGAAAAAAAAGAAAAAGGTCTAAAAGGGGGGGGGGGAATTTATATTTTCCTGTCAAAAGTTGTCACGGGGGCAGTCTGCCCCCTGCCCCCCCCCCCTTGGGTACGCTATGGTGCATCATATACTTTACTTATTGATATTTAATTATGTGCCCGTATCTATGGAAAACATAATTGTTATTGTTGTTATGGTATTTACTCTATGTTATGCACTACAGTATTATGTTAATATGATTGAAAACAGTCAATATAAATCTGAATCTGAATCTATTCTCTTTTTAATCGTGTGTCCCACCCGCTTACATGGTTCTGAATCCATTTAAATATTGTGTTGTCTTGCAGCTAATGGTCAAATATAACCGCGGACAGTGAGAATGAGTGTTTGATTTTTGAAGAAATTTGAAAACTGACTGAATCAGAATAGAATTCAATTAACGATTGGTTCATACAGTTTGATCTATTGAATCTATAGTGGTTGCTACTCTCTAAAAAAAAAAATTGGGGTGATCACTGACATCACTCCCCGGGGGAATGAAAATAGAGTGAAAATATAGTGCAACTCGATAGTCACTATATATTTACTCCTAAACAAGTGATCGCTGACGTGACTCCCGGGGGAGTGAAAACAGTGTGAAAATTCACTCTTTTTTTATAGAGAGAGTATATGAGACAATACCCAAATAGGCATGTATTTTCTATATCAAAACGATTGATAAATATTAGTATAAGCTATACATAACAAGCATTGAGAAATAAAAATAACAATGATAAACAAATCGGGAATAAAAAACTAATTGACATGCAGAAGTATACTACACTGTGTTCATGTCTTAATTCAATTATCGCAGAGTAAAATTGGTTTTGTTATCATTTCTATCGCGGGGGTGATAATATAGATAGGCCCCTACGCTTTTTTAAATTTTTGTTTCGTTTTGTTTGTTTGATTGTTATGGACATGCATTTTCATAATCGATACCACCTTGTGGATTGCTAAAAAAAAAAGGGTAAGGCTGATACACTAAGGCTTCCTTTTTATATTCTACGGCTTCCTTCTCACTGATTATAAACAGAAAATATGTTCAACTACATACAGGGGCGGATCCAGGATTTCGTATAAGGGGGGGCACACAAATGCAGGATTGTCAACTTTGGGAAACTGCTTGGAGGGAGACCCATATTTTTTTGGTCTCTCGCCAGCCCTCCAAAAGTCGCTCAGTGGGGGGGGGGGGGGGGGGGGTTATGGGGTCCAGTTCCCCTCCATAATTCTCTGACAAGCAAAAAAAAAAAAAAAAAAAAAAAAAAAAAAGGTTTTCTGCTCGAAAAGGGGGGGCACAATCGCAAATAGGGGGGCACATTGCATTGTTTTCCCTCAAAAGGGGGGGGCACGGGCCGGGATTCCCCCCCCCCCCCTGGATCCGCCACTGACTACATAAACCACTTTAGTTTGTCTTTATTCACTTTTCGAGTGATGCCTGTTTTAACTGTATACGTTTTACATCAATCGCATTGTACTTTCGCAATTACAAGAATATAAAAGTACAAATACAGACACATCTGAAGTACAATGATTTGTAGAACTCTCCCCCCCCCCCCCCCCCATCTCCCTCTCTCATCCCCTCTCTTGCTCCCCAATATAAGATTATTTAAATTCACATTCAAAGATAAAAACATCTTTTTAAGGGATTTTCTTTCTCTTTCTCTTTTATCTGTTCATTTTCCCTCTCTCGGTCTGTCTATTTGTATAAACCTTTCCATTTTCTCTCAAAGAAAACGTTGCACCTTTAAACAAATTAAAAGACAAGATGATTTTCAGTGTAATAAATAATTTATTATCAAAACATTGCAGTCGGTGCAAAATGATGCGAATAAATAATATAAAATGTGCAAAAGATGATTCACAAGATAATTCAAAATCCTATCATGAACTGTTCTTGAATATTAGACACTTGATGTATACAGTGATTTTCAATATCATTTCAATTCGATGCTAAATGTATCCAGGTTAGTCTCGACACGATCTTCATGCTATATACAAAATACTTATATGAAGATAGATTCAACTCTATCTGAGTAAACATACAGCATTACACGATATTTAGGTGTCATATCTGGGATTTACTTAATCCGTCACACCCCTCGGAATATAGGTCAATCCTTGTATCATAAGGGATAATCTTCGAAAACTCCTCAAAACATTTCGCTTGTGCGTTTGTGGGCCTTTGAATATGTGTGTAAAAATAAAACATCGTTATGCCACAAGATACAACAGTGCTATATGGCATTAAGCCCCTCATAACCTCTCCCAGAGATTGTATCTGATTGTTAACCAAGATTAAAGAATTAATTTCAAGTACTCTGCTGATTGTTTCCAACTGAAATCTTGGAACAAGTGAATACAATATGTTGTTCTATCAAATTCCAATAGAATACTTAGACTTTGAGGGGCGAGTTTTGTTTTAATCAGAAACCTTGAGATGTTAAGTTCATTGTCGCGTTACGATACACTCTTTGATTTGGGTGACGTTGACACGTACTGATGAGTTTACCAGCTGCACTTCGACACAGCCTATAGAGACAGGGTTATAACAACTCCATTTACTAGTACATACAGTCAAACCTGCCTTAGTGGCCACCTCCCTACATAAATGCCAACTGTTTATATCCAAAACCTGCATTATCTATCCCTCAATGTTTAGAAAGGTAAGCTGTCCACAGAGGCCATATTTCTGTTCCGTTTGAGAGGCCTTTATAGACAGTTTGGGTTGTACTCAAAATTGGCATAGTGGCCTTCAATTTTATTCGCATTACACGGTTTTGTATTCCTAAACTGCAGCAGAACTCAAAGATATCATGGTCAGTATTTAAAAGGCTGAGTATTTAAATTCCAAATGTAATAAAGTGATAAGTATTTGGACAGCCTATACAGAAATGGTCTTTATTCGACTAAAAAATTATTGATATGGTTCAATGGATGTCTGGTAAATAAGGCATTGTTCACGTCATTCTACGTATCATCCACGTTGCTTTATGCGTCTGCAGCATCCAAGTTTGAATGTTAGTATACCACTAGATCAACCACATAAACGAATCATAAAGGTTGACTAGAAAACCAAAGCAATGTGACGATGAATTCAGAGAGTCGAAGGTTTGTCAAAATCCAAACTTATACCACCACAACATCTAACAAATCGAGACATGAACGATAACAAATAAAACTTTAAAGTATATTACGTATTATTTAGCTGAAATATTCAGAAACACAGAAAATAAACGACGCAACACTGTCATTGAAAATTAAATCAGATTCTTTTTAACGTTTTTAAAACATGCATTCAATAATTTGCTAAATAGCGTCATGGTTTTGCTCTTTCAACGTATTACAAGAGTTCTATTTTTTCAAGTGGTTCCTCTTTTATTTGATAAATATTTTGGAATAAAATTCAATTTCCAAGTCAGCTTATCACACACAAAGTTAAGAAAGAACCTTTCACATCAAAAAATAAATGTTCTCAAATTCATAATATTGCACTCTTGAATATTGTTATTTTCATCCAATTCAGCAAATACAATTAAATGCATGCTTTATAGAAATATCACCCGAATATACTGCATGATCAATGCATACTTAAATGTAGACAACATCAACTTAAAAGTAACATTTTGAAATAAAAGGTTGAAAACCAAAGTGAAAATGAAATTAAATAATTGCACAAATAAATTGGTACATGTGATTTTGTATCATGCAATTCCAATTATTATGAAATAACAATAATTACAATCAAATAATTTAGTGTATATATTCGTAAAAATATTGCACTTTACATATCTTCTCAATATAAAACCCGAAGCACAAAACATGTTGCTTGTCTTAATAATTGGAAGCTCCGAATTCATTCAGTTAAGATCTTTAACATCAATTCTGAAATATATAGCTGTTTTTATAAGTACTGTTGAGGTGATAATATATATAGACAGAATACATATCACGATTTGGGTATGGTAAATTAAGGCGTATATCTGTATACAGATATCAACGTTAAGACACTGTGTATGAGTCCCGAATCCGGTAATTTAGTAATAAGATATGTTGATGTCACGTGAACGATCAGCAGGGATCTGTGCTAAGCTTACGAAGTATCTACCGAATACATGGTTGGCTCTCTCTCTCTCTCTCTCTTTCTCTGTCATGTTTTCAAGATGTGTTGATCTTCAACGAGAGTTCTGCCAATAATTTTGCGACATAAATTCGCTATCCATCCGTTCTTCACGTCATCTCAGCCAGCATCAAATATATGTGGCTCAAATGTTTTCTCAAAAGGAACGGGTTCTTCGTTGTTCGGTGTTCAGCCGCCATCCGTTCTGCATCTCCAAAGAAGCGTAGCTCACCGAAACAGTCCGGTTCCAAGTCGATTGAGGTTATCCGGCTCTGACAAACTGTGCTTCATGTTGCCAAGGGAAACCTGAAGGTGTGGGAAAAGAGAGTAAAGAAGAATAGAAACGATTGAAAATGAGTTGTTGTGGTATCACAGCTGGTACACTTGACACAATGCAATCAATATATGACTATCAACTATTTCACCCTGATTATTCGTTAATTTGGGTCACGTTGAAATTGTTGTGTTAATCCGTGGAAACGAAGGATGGGAAAATGTTCAGAATACTTGAAGTTCCCACGACTCTCGTATGTACGTGCGATTTCAGAACTAACAGGTTTGTAGATATCACAACAAGCAATTCAATCTTGCCCTTGCCCTTATTCATAAAAAATGTCAATCGAAGGATGAAATCGCATATAATTTGTTATTTCCGTTGTGTAGAAAATCAGTCACTGTTTCATCGCGAATTCTTACGACAGTGTTATGCTTAAGATGATTATACTGAAAAGGGAATTACAGTATGTCATGAGAAATTTGATGGATTTTGTACTCACGTTTTTCTTGAGCTCCTTGACAATGTCTGGAAAGGAAGGCCTCTCACTAGGCTTATGTGACCAACATTCTTGAATCAGGTTCTGGCGGAAAAAAAAGCAAATGTATAAAGTGTAATCAGGAATATTATTGTATCAGCAACTATTCTACTATTCGAGAAATAAACTCACAATGACGAGCAGAAGGGCGCAAAATAAAGCATAATTATAAAAGGGGGAATACATGTACTATGTATCTTTAAAAGGAAAAACCCATGTTATACATAAAATTATATTACCACTTATAACCTAACTCGTCCCGATAACCTTGTTGTTGATAATAAACAGTGTTTTCAGTGTGGTTTATTACGGTTTTACAAGATCGCTAACCGCTTTTCATAGACAGACAATATTGAATATTATTCTTAATTTAATACGTACCTTCATATTTGATGAACACGTCACATTTCTGAAGTCATCTCGCTTTCCCGAGCACGTCTGATAGATGACGCTTTCTGAGCATGCGTACCGAAGAGGCCATCGCCCGGCAATAATCTCGAAAAGTATAGTTCTGTAAAGAACAAGAAATTCATCACGGTTAGTTCATTATATCGAAAGATTCGAAACAACTTATAAATTCACAACTTTATTCTTCGTAGCTGTGTATCATTATATTATGGGAAGAAGACTGAATAACATTCAATAATAATTGGTTCGATTTTGAAATTCTCTCTATTAAAATCGATGGCCGACAAGCAATCGTCCTCCATACGGAAATTACAAGTCGTGTTTATCTATTTTGTTTCGTTTGTCAATGAGTATTTCTTGATGTCTTACATCATCTGATCATCAGCATTATCAAAATAACATCCAAATATTATCATTATTAACACACTTACCCGAAAGCATATACATCTGTGCTATGTGTCTGTGCAGTGCTTGTGATAAGTTCAGGTGGATCAACTCGTGCTGTCGCCAGGAGCTCGGGGGCAAGGTAATTGAGCTTTCCTCTCGGTAGACAAGCGTGGCTAGTTCTGTCAAAGAAAAAATAAAGTAATTTATTAATTATAATAGTTTCAGTCAAGCTTGATCATTACATTACTTTCCATAATGCCATACATGTACGACTTGTTATGCCACACTGCATTATGATATTATAACATGAATCCACTTTTGATTATGTTGCCATGGAAACGGCAGAAACATTCTTTGTTGATATTACAAGCGGTTTTTGGTTGACCATGATGAACTGAAGGCCATGTAAAATACTGATTACAGTTCAAGGAAAATGTAATGGAATTTGGCCTCTCTCTCTCTCTTTCTCTCACTCAAATAGTTTCGAAAGTCATTAGAGCCGCGCAAAATCAGAGAATGACGTAATGTCATGCAGTCAGTAGGGGGTTCCCCGCTTTCTCTGAAATAGCATCGGTGAATGATGGATCGCAATAAATCCAGGCTTCATAAAAGCTTATAGAATATGGAATTATTGAGTATAAATGGGGATACATGTTTCAGGATTTGAGGCACGAACTATCTTTTTAATCCCACGCGCATAACAATTATACTAAAAAATGTTTTGATATTGCGACATACTGCTAAAAGTGCCTAGGTACTATACAACTTTCCCTTTACATGTGATAATACATTAATATGAATAATGATAGTGTTTTAGTATTAATGGCATTTGGTCCCCGGAGAAAAATCTATTCTTGAACAAAATGTTACCCACTCCAAAAGGAACTGACTCTGAAGTATGCCTATTGAATTACATCATGAGTGCACACAGCATAGCTATATCATTACACGGATGTTCGGAATCCAATACTCCTCACCAAGAGGATAACTTTGATTTCAAACTCAAATGCGAGGATATATTTATGGAACCAAGGCTCCTTGATTGGACACTCACCTTTGACATGTGACGTCACTGGTATCGACCCGCGTGACCGAGAGTTTGACCTTAGACTCTAGATAGACGCATCTAGAAGATAGATGCCCAACGATGATACCCTTGGCGTGGAGGTAGCCCATGGCTTGGCCAATCTGGCGGGCGATGTCGACTTTTGATGAGGTCTGTAGCCTTCTGCGCTGGACGTGGAGGTGGTGATAGAGTGATGGACCTTTGTGGATGCTGAGAGATAAAACGGAAACACAGAAATAATGAAAATGATCATGGCAAAAATATAGTTTGAATTATGTCATAATTATTTATTGCTTTTATTAGTATTAATTAATGATTAGAATAATTAGTAATAAGTAGGTTTTTATTTTGTGTTTTACTGAATGAGGAGTATTTCTGGCAGCAATTTTGTTTGAATAATGATTATAACCTTTATTTTTATTTTACGACTTCAGATACTATGTAAAACAGTTTATCTAATATTGAAAGTCCTGATTCGAATTCAAACAGAATCCATAATGGGCATCAACAAAATACATTTATTTACAAGAAAGATATTTGTTTTAATTCGTGATTTGATTCTTACCTGTTAACGACTGCTAGTTTTCCGGGTTCAACGCACGCACCCATGAAAAGAGCGATGTTCTCATGTCGAATCTTACTCAACATAGACACCTCGTCAAGGAAATCATTGATGTCGGTCAACGTCGAATCCCTAGTCTGGATGAGAACCTCACCGTGCCAGTGACCCCTAGTAGAAGAAAAGAAAAATGATTTTTCGGAGAAAATAATCGTATAAATCCAAAAAATTATTAGGCCTTAACTTTTGGAACATTAATGCAAATGTATATTTTTTAAAAAGAATGTCAATGAAAAAAGTTTGATGGATCCTTCGCACTGTTTCTAATATTGTGTGATTACATCGTCTTACTCATCCATCAATTAAACATGATACAAAACGACAAGATTTTATATTTATCTGATGAAATCTGACAATGACTCATATTTATCACGCTTATATGACTTCAGCCTTTCTTGCATAGTTCAATATATTGTGCTAAAAAGATCTTAACAATTGTATCTTGTAGTTAGTGCTACAAAGACAGAAATAGAATTACAGCAACATTATTGCGTCTCTATGACTCGGCCAAATTTCATTAAGTTTTACACGCAGATTATTAAATGGATTTTGAACTTATTCTACTTTCAGTTAATTGAACAGAATGAGGTTTTGCTTCATATTTTTCTTCGCCTTACTTGTATGTGCTGCCTAGCTTGCCTTTCTCAATGCATCTGCCGTATTTAAGATTGTCATGAGGGATGGTCCATTCACTGAGTCCTTCCTTTCTAGCTTCGTAATGCAAAGACGAACGTCGATATTCTTCTGTCCAGTCTAAGACCATGTGATCATTCGAATTGCAGTTATTTTCTGAGAGAAAAAAGAGAAATCAGACATGATTATCACATTCATACCAATGACAAGAGATATTCAGGTAACAATAAGATAACAATAAAGGTGTTGTAAAGATTGTAGCATGTGAACAAGTATTATCTTAAGTTTTCTGTTCAAATTCGTTCATAATCGTGTTTATTAGTATTTTCATAAAGTTATAAATACCATAAAACGTGGATTTATGGGTTGGTTTAAATTGAACTTGAATCAAAATGCCATAAATAGTTTAATATTTTCAATCGCTTGAACTTAATATTAATTGATGATATTATGAGTATTTGTTTGTACTTATAACACACAATGGGTTTAGAGTAAAAGCACAAATTCCTATTGGAAACCCCAATCGATCTATATCGCTTTTATAATGAGGCGTGAACGGAGATGCCAGGCGATACCACAGTGTGAAAGCATTGTGACGTCATAAAATGTCACGGCGCTCCGCGTGTGAGCTTCGTCACGTTGCATGGTCGGTTAAATTTCGAATTGTTGACCTTTTTAGGACAATATTCTTCTTAAACATTTCATATTCCATTGAAGTGCCTGACAGATTAATGACAGGCCCTGGTTTCGAATGGGGATGAGATAATGACACGTGTTTCGTTGATCTAAATTCGAGATTTACGTAAGAATTAACAAGCTGAGTTCATAGTATTTTTACATTTTTAGGATAAGGCGAGATTATCTCGATTTTGATGCTTAAAAATATCGGGTTCATAATGGTTACGATCTTGTTGTCAACGTTGCAGACGATGAATTTTCTACCTGGGATATGGGGACAGAAGTTGCATTTCCGATCTAGTGGCCAAGTTGCGACGAGGGATCCTCCGTCCAGAGACATCACGGTGTTCATCTCCCCTCCAGTCTCGCAGTTGCCATGAGCCGGACAGTCCATTGACGTCGATACAGGCGTCGGCTTGGTCGCTGCCCACGCTTCGTGCTTCCGCGATCGGGAGGATGCAGGGGTTGGCGAAATGACGTCACTGGGTCCGAAGCTATCGAAGACGCTGATCTCCTTGGGCGTGTCGCATTCGGATAAGAGGCTTGCATCGGACTCGAGGGAGTAGTACCCGGATACTGATGACCGGTTAGAGGACTGGGAAGAGAGTGTTGACCTGGAGACCCGACCAAGGGAGTGGTCTTTACGGACGACAGAGTCTGAGACAGAGGTGCTGAGGCGTTGTCGTGTGGTGGATCGTCTGACGCTGAAGGTGGACTGATGAGACTCGATTTCTCTGAAGGAGTCGGTTGAGCTCTTCCTGCGTTGGGACGGGAGAGGGGTGGAGTTGGTTGATTGATGTCTTCTAGATGCCTCAAGTGCGGCGTGACAAGTGGGCACGTTGTTCCTACTCTCTGGACCTATACGATCATAATAAAAGATCAAGAAGAAGGAAAACATAAAATCATTAAGTTTTAAACCCCCTTGATGAAATCAGTGCAATTATTTCATTATCTCTAACTGAAATTATTAGCTAGGATATGTTAGAAGGAAAAAGATATCGGTTACATGCGAAAAGGATCTAGGCAAATAAACAAAGACCATACTTCATGAAATCGTTTAAAGAAATCAAATACAACTTTTGACCATCTGCACGCCCACGATTTCCTTTCTAGTTCATTTATTTCATTTCATTCCAATGATTTTTTTCTTGTTTTTATTTAATATGGATTATTTACAAGACCAACAAGACAATTTCGAATGAATTAAATGTCCTTGATAGAAATACAGACTGGGTGGGTGAAGGGGTGTAGATAATTATCATAATTATTATATAGCGTGTGGGAGCTAATACGTTTTTAATTTGCGTGGACGTACCAAAGGCAATCAAAATATATTTCACCATTTTTATTAGGAACATCAAAATCATGGTGCATTAGGAACGTTATGGTCTTCATGCCAATTTGGCAAGGTTTCAGTGCATAAATTGTTCTGTGGCATTGTGTAAAAAATTTCCAATAGAAATCTGTCTTCTGAAATTTCCCTGGGGCTCAGAACCCAGCTTACAATTCATCTATTCATCAAAATGTGTTAATAATTATGTAGTTTGATGTTCAGGATAAGATTACGGACCTGGGAAATGCAAGAAAGCGATATCTTTGAAAATCCGTGTCCGGTATTACCACGTACTTTAAGGTACCGTTGAACGACAGGAAAGTAAGAGCGAAAAAAGATATTAGAACAAGGAATTTCAAATATGCTGGAATGATTAATCGGAAAAATCAAAGACAAGTAAAACAAAGGGATGATGCGGAGAAACAGAGAGAAAGAGAGAGAGAGAGAGAGAAGAAAGAGACTGGGAATATAAATTTACAGGGTTTTTTTTTTTCAGAAGTGAGCATCCGCAACTTTAAAGGCACGCCAGCTCTTCGTATATACATTAAAAAGAAATTATCAATCCAAAACCAATTCTAGGCGAGTCTGTGATAGACATGTGCGAACGCAAAAAAAAAAGGGTTTCGATTGTAGGTACCTGTTGCCAACTTGTGCTTGGCGGCGAGTTCGCAGAGATTAGCTGCTTGTTGTGCACAGCGACGGTGACATCGTACTCTAGAAAGGAAATTAAAAAGAGGGACAAATTAAACACTAAAATCAATTAATTTCACGTTTGAAGAAATTGTACAGTACAATTGCTGAACTAAGCAGCTTCATAAAACAACTCCCATGCAATACACAAGCTCACAAGAGTGTGTAAATACATTTAGTTAGGAAACAAATTTAGGCTCGTTTCATTTTCAAAATAACCCAACAAATAAACTCCGAGTGTCATTGTTCATATGACCTTATCACTCTCGTACACAAAACCCCAAGACGACAAGAAAATGAGAAATAGAAATGACATGTTCAGTGAATAACAATCAAAAGTCACTTTGGGTGCATTGCCTAAATTTGGCCAGAGGCAGTTTAAATAAACACGTTATGATATGAAGAGGATTAATGAGGTCTTGGCATCAGTTGTGTTTTGCGACTTTGCTACTGCTACAGAGTGAGTATTACGTGTGATCCAGAAATATGCCATTTTAGCCAGGGGTGAGAAAATAGTATGCCAACTTTCAGTTTATTGTACATCACGCCCAAACAAAGTAGTATCAAAGCGTCTATATTGTTCAATACACATTTCGAAAGTATGAAACAAAATATTCAGGCCCATGCGTGCATGGTTTTTTGAGTATGTAAAGTGTGGGCGATATAAGGAATGGTAAGTATATCCGGGTTGCACGTGTATCATGACCGTTTATCAATATAGTAAAGAATTATTTCACGTACTTTTGACGTGGGTGTTGTTTGTTCCTTGATTAATACGTGGATACATGAGTGATAGATTCTAAGCAATGAAGATTTGATATGTATGAACAGAATATGTGAAAGTAACTACAGATGTTACGACGAGGAGACAAGAAAAGAAGAGAATATTTTTAGAGCTATGGAATAAATACAAAAAATATAGTCATTAAGGTTATTGTGATATTCTTTGCATGAGTTCTTGCTTATTAAGTTCTTTTGTTATTGTAATGCTGATGGAAAGCGACTTGTGAACACGAATAACTAATTCATTACCCCCTTTTATCTTATTTTCATTACATGGTCTTACCTACAGTCTTTACAGCGGAGAGTCATAACAAACATTGACTTCTTGCAGAAATCACAGCGTTTAGCAGGAGAAACAAGCTGACGAGTGTAGCTGCAAAGATAAAACAAAAAGACATGAAACAACTGATTACTCTTACTATATTAATTCTCATTTGAGTGCTTACTTAAAACAAATAAACAACGCAAAGGAATAAAAATCACATATATATAAGCAATCGAAATAAGAACAGTCATGAGAGTGACGAGTATTCTTTTTAAAGCATGCACTGTACAGGTCTATATAAGACCAAGGGGAAAACGTGATCGCCTACGCTTTTTGATGAAATGGAGTAGTTGATTCGAAAGGGAAACTCCGGGTGTTGTTGTTGCTTTGATATATTTTGCATTTCCATTGAGGCAAAATGTGACAAGCTACCTATAGTATTAATATTGTATGATAACTGTTTATAATCGGGGAGAATATAGTGTGATTATCATGTGATGTGAATGAAGAATCATCACATGCAAGACGATATTCCCAGTCACTTGACAACTCAAGTCACTTGACATCGAAATCCATGCACCCTGCAGGAAAATAAAGTATGTATAAATATCTCAACCGGAGAGTGATATTAGGTGCTTAGAACACGTGCAAATAATGTTTCAATATACTAAGATTTGTCATCATGACAGTAAGAAATTGGTTTTGATGATATCTTACTATAAGTTCAGCTGATAAGGGAATTATGATACTATATACATTATAGAATCGTAACCGATTATGCCTTGTTCGCAATCGACCTCGTTGTGTTTCGTTTCGTTATCGACGTACATGTAATTGAAATTATTAGTTTCTATAAATAGAGATTAGTTTAAATGGTCGGCCATATTAAGATAAGGATCTGGCCTATATACTTTTGCTAATTGGACATGCAATATACATGAACCTGGTAAGAGCTGGCCTCCGATTCCCCCGAAAGTTCATTATTTTCATTGCACTCGATTGTTTTTGTTACTTTGCTTTTTTTTTCAACTGATAGACCAAGCACACAAAGGGTCATTGTGAATCATTTCGTGTATATATATTATGCTATGGTGTTTATTCTTAACTGTATATACAGGATGCACGTGTGGAATGGAAGCGTGACACGGTCCAAACTAGATTCCAGATACCAGCCTCTATAGCTATAGCCACACCCAATCCAAATATCGAATGGCTTTGACCATGATATGAGAGATCATTTCAGTTTCAGATTCTTTAAGTAACAGAAGTTTTTGTTTAAATCTCTGTTAAATACGAGATTGCGCGATTACGACGTAAAGTTAGGGAAAGGATTTCGTCTGCTTAAGTGATTTTAGAGCACGTTGTCATGGTTACGTGCTAGTCCGGCTGTCACAATCATCGCCCCTCTACAAATCTCTTCGTATTAGGGATGACCTACAATCAACATATATCGATGGGGTTAACAAAGGGGCAAGGAAAATATAATGTACACGATATACAAAGTATGCTGCAAAGAATCATGATCGAGACAGAATATTTTTATATTTTATATTGTATTGGTGCTGAAGAATATACCCCCATCCCTAGGAATAGAATAATCATGTGCGTGAGTTCATTTACACAGACAAATATCCTAAATTTTCATTTCCTTTTTAGCAGATAAAATGTAGGTCTCTATATTATGTGTAATGCTGTTTAATTCAATCTCAGCTGATTATAACATCCTTTCAAAATTCAAACCGGTATAGAAAGGATAAACGAAATAAATGGTTACGATTATTAACGTTAAGACTGAGATGGAATGCACATATATGTATCGACATGTCTATATACTGTCTTCTTTCACTCTTCACTGCCATTATGTCCCCCAGTATCTAGTAGCCCTTCTTTTACCCTTGTGTTTTTGACCCCTTTCCAGACTCCCTGTGGTAAGAGTTTGAGTGACCCTGTGGCATACAGTTTGGGACAAAGCCAAACCAGGAAAGTGGAGTTTCACACGATATTGAGTTGTATATATTCGCCTTTCCATGTAACCAACAGAATAATGAAGGGCTGCACAAGATTTGGGAGGTTAAAGGGGTGCTATATATTTTTCTTATAATAATTTCAAATAAAACTCTGATAGGATGCCGATTCCTGATTACTGATATCGTTGTAGGGTAAAAATGTGATTTATTTATCAAATCAAAGGGGAAATAAAAGTACAAAGTGAGGCCATCACTGATACTTTTTGACGTTTCCTAATTATAAGTGACAAATTTAAGCATGGTAAACACAATACACATGCATTTTACTAATTGGCAGTGGAAGGGAGGAGATTGACTTTCAGATCGTTATCAGGTTGTTGACAATAATCATACCGGTACATGTATTGAAGGTTCTGTTTATATGTATCACATAGCAACCATGAATTTTCCCAGTCTTCAAGTTGTTAATAATAGAAGCTGTTTGTGCCAAACATTATCTCTTTGACTCACAGCTACAGACACATACAAGAAATATCAAGATTACTGCTGAAACCTGAAAGCTTATCAATTAATTATATCAAACACACAATAACCTCTTGATATATAGAAAGCAATATAATAAACTGGTCTTAAAATAAGTCATGATATTGTAACAAAATGAATTCTTATTGGGAAATTATGCGTAATTTTGTCCAGTAAAATCCTATATAGAGACATTGCATGTGAAGGCCCCAAGAACAGTGTCTGTATGGTTGAGATTTGCCAGGGCAGCGCAGTGTCGCATTATAATAGTCGGTTAAGTACATTAATTGATTTCTCGCTCTTGGCAAATTATGATTCAAGAGCAATCCCCCTCTACTCTTCCCATTACCCCCTCAATCTATCATTCTCTTTCCCTCTCTTTCCCTTCACATTTATTCCTTTATCTTTCTCTACACTGTTCGAACAATTTTCTCAATTTGCCTATGTAAAGTATCGTTACGATAATATCTTTCAAATTTAAATTTTATGATTGTTTGAGGGATTTCGCAAAATGCGACGATTGCGATCTTTTTTCTTTTTTTCTTAACAAAACCTCGCTGACCTGGGGGTACAGCAGTCAAATGAATATTCCGGAATCAGCAAAGGGCAATCAACATTTTAACAAGCACTGCCCTGGAATGCAAGATGATATCGAAACTCAATATGAGGGCGGGTTGGTGGGGGCGTCAAATACATCTTGATATCACTCAATACTGCATGTCTTTAAAAAAAAAATATCTACTTAAGGAAATGATTTGGTGCATCTCTTACATTTCTTGTAGTCACCCCCTCACTAGCTTAACTTATTAAAACATGCTATGTCTCGATGTCGCCACATGTCTTAAAACATTGACATGCACTTAAAATAATTTGTGCATCTTTCTAATTCTTGCATGCGTATATACCTCACCCCCCCCCCCCTCTCTCTCTCTCTCTCTCCATTTCTCTCTCTCCCTGCCATTCTTAACCATTTTCCTTCCTCTCCGCAGACCTATATCAAATTCAAGTTAAAAGTTAAAGCCCGGTCATTATTCTAATTGAGAGAAATTTGAGCAGACTTGACCTGGTTATGAGAAACTATGAAAACAAGAGGTTTGATCTGTCTGTCTACGCCTCCAATTCCCACCCCACCCCCACACACCACATGGTATTCCTAGTGACTTCCCGGCCTTTCTCTCCGTCATACCAGGACCTTTTATAAAGAGGTTCATATATTTCAGACAAACTGCACCATATACTTAAATGATTCATTCACATGTGTCATGCGTGTACATTCATGTAGCTTCATTTACCCAGAAGGCTTTATTTCGATTTATTACCGTTGCCATTTTTTTAGACTGTATAGAACGATTGGGGTTGATTTTAGCAGACATTTGAGCTCCTATTCTTACCACAACCCATTTTTAAAACACAAAATGGTAACTAAGATATTGTAACAGTTTGCATGCGTGCTGACACGTAAGCAACCGTGTCTCATTCTGTTATGGATGATAAGTTACATGACCCGCATTATCTTTAATTTGTGAAAATCACAAAAATATAATTCTAGAAAGAGGCCTCAGTTGAAGGAGTCTCTGCAAAGTCCAGCCTGTCCTTGAGCGAGATATGCTGGCAATGATCAAGTATTGTGCCCAACAGACAATGCTGCCTAAGTGACCCTCGGACATGAATCGCCATGACCGGACCTCGTACTCACACACATCACTGTGCCGGCAGCAGCTGACAATCCAAGGGGCCAGAGTTTCGCCTGGGCTCATAGCTGGGCTATTGACCTTCAGGCCACATGCTGAAGCTTTGTGCATCAATTTGCTATATGAAACTCGTTTTACTAAATCTAGATCTAGATCAAACATTGAACAAAATAATATTACCTTTGTATCGAGCTGGAATATTTATGTCACAACCAGGCCCTATGCTGATTATATACTCAAGCTTCAACTTTCAAATACACTCACGATTTAAAGGGCAAAATATAATTACATTCAAAAAGAAATCATTTAAAGCATAAAATAATAAGTGAACATGTATACATGAAGGAGCATGATCTTAACCATTAAATCATAAACATCAAAGAAAACTTTGGGAATCCGAAATCCTTATACAAAAAGCAAAGATGAAAAATATTTTACTTTATATGAATTCAAAATTTGAATAATATCTTACCAGTGTTTTGCTCTCAGTAAAAGAGTTTTCTGGAGTTGTTCCATTATCAGTGCTATATGTTCCTTGGGCTGCATGATGATTAATAATCAGGATAAACAATGATTTATAATCAATCCAGGAGGCTTAGTCGGCAAACCGATACTACTTGTGGATGTGGGAGACAGAAATAGAATTGTAGCTAGAGTGTTGTGCACAGGCGTCCGAACTTGATGCCTGTTCGAGCTATGAATGTAGAAAATGTATGTTGGTGTAATTACTCGAAAACACCGTATTCGTAAAGCCGACACGCGTCTGTGTGTACGGCACGCGACTAATACACACAGCGTTGACAGTATTATTATGTATTGCTATAATACACCCACACACACACACAACACACACTCAGCGCACAGGCGATCTATCTACGGCACGCGAGTAGGCGGAGCGTCGCACAATAAGAACATGAAGAAAGGAATGGGTCACCCAATCACGGCATGTTACCAAGTTAGGATTACGCAAATGACCGTACGAGAATAAAAGATCTCGCTCTCTATAAGATGTTTGCCGTCTTTTTGTTCTTTTGTGTTTGCCCTGTGTTTTGTTCGTTTTTGTTCTAAAAAGCCTTTGTGAAGGCATGTGATCACAGCTCCTTGCGGGCTAAATTGTCCCAAGAATACCTGCGCTTTTAAACAGGCGAACAAAACTTGGCACCCAAACAATTGAGCTTTCGATAATCCCAGTTATCAAGAAAAAATAAAACCAACAAAACAGAGGCAAAAGTACATGCCCGCCTTTAACCTGCAGGTCCATGAATGAAAATGTGAATTATTCGTTGAGTAGGCCTACTTATGCAAGGTCTGATAGTCTGAGAGTTGTTGGAAAAGTAGACGAAACTTCAGTATTCCATGTTTATATACATCTATATGCCTAAGTCAATCCACATCATATCAAGGAGGTCCACACATGTACACACACACACACACACACACACACACACACACACACACACAGAAGGACATTCCTAATGAAATTAGTCGGAGGCTGGGGTTGCAGCCCCCCCCCCCCCCGAGAATTTTGAAATTACCAATATTCGGTAATCATTATTTTATTGGGCAGTGAGGTTATCAATATTGGTAGTTTGTATTTTATCTATAGAACGTTTTAATTACAAAAATGCATTTCCACGTGTAAAAAAAAATCTATTCACTCTCCTTCGCAAATCTTAGAAACTGGAAAAACGGCGTTAGCCTCCCCCCACCCCGGCGAATAGTGCCCATACGCTCACCATGTGCCATACGAGTGAGTGGTATAAACGAAGGATTGTCATAAGATACTGGTATGATAATGAGCCTCTCAAACAACCCTGATCATTCTAAATATGACTATCACCGATGCATGGGTATATAATTATAAGGGTGGTTTTTGTACATTGCACATTAAAAAGTAAAACGTGAATTTGATAACCGTAACTTATTTTGTTTGTACTATTGTAGGTAGACACCATAAGGTCTTAATCCAATATTTGAGTGATACTTTTTCATACAGAGGAGAGAAAAATAATATATGGAATGTCAATGCTATAATCCCTTTATTTATGTTCATTCTTCATTTTCTTTTTCTCCTTTACACTTTCTCTTCGTCTTATTTTCTTATCTCTTCTTATTGATTTTATTCTTTTTTTTTCCTGTTTGTTTTTTTCTCTCTCTCTCTCTCTCAATATATATAAACAGCCTTCCCCTTTCTTTCTCTCTCTCTCCCTCCCTCTCCCTTTCCCTCCCTCTCCCTCTCCTTCCCTCTCCCTCTCCCTCTCTCTTTCCTCTTCCTGTTTGTGTAGCGTTGTTTTTCATTGATGTTGTTGTTTTCCTCCGCAAAGGTTGATTTGTATGATATTATTGTTGTTATCATTTAGAGACAGGTATTTTATGCTCTGATCTGTAAGAAAAGATCACTTTGAAAAAAAAAATAGCCCCAGTTTATATGAGACAAATATTTCTTATAATAATGAATGTGTTATATTGTTTGCGAAAGAATATCATGCGTCATTGATGGATGGAAGGGTGTCAAGCATGCTAAGTTTGAAATTCGATTTTGAATGCGTTTCAGTTTTGTAATATTGAGAAATCAGATCATTCTGTATACCTATCATAATTATGAGAAATCTCAACACTCCAGATAGAAGCTGACTCGTTAGTGAAATTAAAACTCCTTCTTCGCCCATGTTGTGGTGGGTATATCCTGTACTCTAATCATCTTTTTTTTTTCCTGGGCGGGGGGGGGGGGGGGGGGGGGGGAGGTTGTTGTTGTTGTTGAAATACAAAAGTTTCGCTGGGTTGTAAAATATCAAATCTATTTTTACTATCTGACTACTCTAATCCTGGTATTAAAAAGTAATTATTCTATGTCAAGAGGAGGGCGGGTGTGTCGGTATTAAATATAGACAGTCGTTTATCAGTCAGTATGTCCCAATACCATCAAAAGTACACATGACCGTCTGCTTGTATCTCGATTCAGCTGGTACCTATCATTCATATAAGTGATTTATAGATGACCAATTGCCTGGAATTACTTGAACATTATACGAGTACAAAATATTACTGGTTGAATGACCATGATGACGTAGAAGGGGAAAGGTTTTAAAATGCCAAAATCCGTATACCCAGGCAGCCTAGCTGGCGAAGCCAGTATTTTCAATCAATTATTTTTCTTTTATGTACGAATATTTTGTTGCATCTTGGTGTAATACGTTGCCAAATGAATGATAAATAAATAAATTAATAAATAGATAATTAATTAATTAAATAAATAAATAAATAAATAAATAAATGAATAAATAAATAAATAAATGGGTTTTATAATCGGTAATGATAGCAATAATAATCTTTTTTTTTTAAGTTAGACATTTCCACAAAATATTGTTTTTATCACGAGTTTTTAACGAGAGATTCTGCACGGAATCTTTTAGTTATAATGCAGACAATGGTTAGTCAAAATTAATGCCAAAAAAGATAGGCCTTATGATTCATAAACTCCTGCTTATTTCTGCAGGCATTAGATCAGACTTTTTGGTTTTACATTATTATAGTAGAGTTACTCGAACAAACAAATGAAATGACTAAAGAATAATCCTCTTCACCGCACAAAAACAGTTTTTTTGGTTTTTTTTCAAAATCCAGTTATTACTCATAATAAGTCATACATATACACTGACTTTGTCATCTCAATTCTACGTCACTTTGGATGGGGGAGGGGGCGTCAAATTAATGAGACAAATTCTTAGAAAAGGAGAAAGAAAAAAGGGGGGTCGAATCGGTTACGCCTGTCGATTTTGAAGCAGACACGTTGTCATGGTAACCCGCCATTGCTCGTACCCTTTCTGACCTTGACATGGAGTAGCAAATATCTCGGGAGTTTCCCCGAGGCTCAGGTTTACATAGTCTGATGCATCAGACTTTATTGGAAAGGTATATGACAAACATGCAGGAACGTGCACAATGATAAAAACATGTTGTTTGACTGATCATTAGACGTCTGCATTGAGGGGTATAGATGTATGCAATATACATATTACAATTATTACTTTTCTACGTAATCCAGTCTTCTATCAATACACCATGCATTTGCATATCTGCATAGTTTGGTTGTGTCATTTTTATTACTGCAGCTCACCAATTAATATTAATTCAAAGTGGAAGTATGGTACTATTTTAAGTTACAGGTATGAGAAAGATGCACTTTACATATGTGGTATTTATACAAGCATCATTATGTATACCCCCCCCCCCAAAAAAAAAAAAAAAGAGAAAAAGAAAGGGGGACTATTCCTTTAAATTCATTTATGACCATGTTTGGATTATGAATTGATATTATAACAAGGCGCTTCCTGTAGTGGAACCGTCAATTTGAAGAAGAACAAAAACTTTTTAGAAAAAAAAATGTCAGGCGCAAAAATATTAACCCGCTTTCGTTGATTGGCACTTAAAAGATATATCTTGACAGAAGAATATGGGGAATTTGAAAGGAAATGTCTGCTTTGCAGACTACGTACGTCCCAGTACTATCGCAAAGCTCCACTCAGAATCCACTTCAAAAAGCCACAAGTCTGTAAGCAGACGGTAAAGAGGGACTGACATTGCCATGACAACTAACAGATTTCTAAAAACAAATGTTCATTCGTCTGCACGGGACGGGTGAGACTGGCGCCGAATGCGATTGAGACCAACCCCCATGTCTCCGCCCAAATTCGAAGGAAGCAAGGTGATAAACTCCGTTACCCTAATACAGCTTGCTTGTTACATTGACTGAACTTTAAAATTAAATCACTCATAGGTCTAATTTTATATCCTTTGAAATACTAAGGATTTAGCAGTAACTCGTTCATTAAACCATGTGATAAATATAACAACGGACAGTGTTGCATTTGAAATGGATAACAAGAATACAAGGTACAACCGTTTGTTAGAGCTGTACGAAACAAGAGTAAAAAGAAAATCATATACACTTTTAAAAAATAACTGTAAACTACAAGTTTTCAGGCTCTTGAAATTACAAGTTATTGCCGTTATTTCAATTTTACAGTCTTTTTCCTGTAAAACAACAGCAAGTTTGTTGGTTTACCGGAAATCAGCATACAATTTACAATCGCCCGACATAAAACACTGTTAAAAAAACATTTTCTCATATTTTGATAAGTTACTCTGTTAAATTACAAATCGTTTCCATGGTTCCGTTTTAATTTACATAGATTTTTCTGTTAGAAATTAAAGTTTCTACTATTCAAAAAAAAAAAAAAAAAAAAAAGAAATCTGTTATTTTACATATACTGTGGAAAAATGAGCATTCCCGGCATCCTGACTGCCAGGAAATTTCCAGTGAAAACATGGCAAATTTTTTTACAGTGTAGCCGTACGAGGCGGGTGCAGGCGGGGGGAGGGGGCTATATACGGAGCTGCAGCCCACAAGAATTTCTAACTTACTGAGTGTTTCCTCATGTTCGGGCCATCGTTATAATTATGATATTCGGGCAGCGAGGTGGTTTATTTGTAAAATAATGACAGTATTACACACACTAACAAACTACCACAATATAATTTGATCGATCGCTTTGCTCGATCATAAAATTTAGAAACTATAAAGCTAGTGTTCGGATCGGGCAAGTTACCCGTCTCCTTGGCGAAATCTTAGCGGTACGCCTTTGAAAAGGACAGGAATAATTCAAGACCATAATTGATCACATTTTGTTCTTCATATTGGCAACAATGATAGTTTTCTTTTAATGCCATGGTTCTAATAAGGTGTATAATGTTTTTGAAAACAATACATGTACATGGCTAAAAATGTTGTCGAAAAGTTGAAAAATTGCAAATTTTGATGAAAAGCAGTGATTTTTAACCTCTTAATGTGTTGCCAATTTAAGAATTTTAAAGTATATTCTGGTTTTATAAAAATTCCTGGCATCAAACTCAATTATAGTCATGCAACAAAATTTGGACATAGTGTGTGCAGCAATTTTTGCTCTTTCTACTCATGCATCTGGTATATTTTTTTTAGAGCTCTGAATCATAAGTTATTGAGGCAAACCACAAAATGTGGTAAATTGTCTCGAATGGGTTAACAAAATAATGAGAATGAAAAAAATACATGTCATTATAAAGACAACCGATTGACGAACACAATCTTATGTCTTCTGTATATCACGTGGATGTACATCCAATTCATGCTGCTTCAAGATCTTGAATAATATAAGTTCAAGTTCTTATAACCATCATATCCACTCCGACAACCTTAACAAAATTATATCATTAATCATTCTGTAATTTATACCGCATTCCTTTTCGGGATTTTTTTCTTAATAACCCATTCTAAGAGGACATTTCCCGTTATCTTAAGATGGTATCATATGACGGAAACAGAATCATAATACGCATCCTTGAAATATCCTTAAGAACCGTATTTGTTAATAATGCTGCTATTTTATGTTCCACGAATTCCCTTTCCCGAGGCCCTGGGCATTCCAAATTGGGCAATTGAGTGAAATACATAACCCTTCCACTTGGATAATAAGGGGTTCCAGATTGCACATTCTAATCACCTTTTTATGTGATTGAGATTAAGGGTATTATTCCACACTATATATAGATATATGTATGTCTTGCTAGGACTCTTATTGTTTCAGTTTTATTATATAGCCTAGAAAATTATTTGTCATATTCCATTAAATTGAAAGACATCATCAAAATGAAAGACGATTATGTGTTACATTATTCCCTAGCAAAGTGTTAAATGCAAATTCTATGAACTTCAGAATTTCCATATTTGGGACAATATTTTTAAAAATACTATCATTTTTCCCCTTTCTCCTTCAATTCGGAATTTATATAACTAATGCGTCATAATAATAAGAAACTGAAAATGTGTAAATATGTTTTTCACTGGTCTTAATTAATGAGTTAAAAATATTATAATGGACACGATACATTGGAAGTATTACAAGTAAGGTATACTATAGGGGTAATGCGGGATTAGGAGCGATAAGCGAAACAAGTTAGTTCAGCACACTCATGAAAGCCCCACAGATTTGTAACCACACTATACGATCGACTGCGATCCGATTTCGGAAATAAATCGCAAGAGCATGAAATATGGGCATTTTAACAAACAGAATCTACCTGATTCAGTTCTGAACAATAATATGAATATAAAACACTGAGTTTTTGGTGCGCTGTCAGCCTTATACCATGAATAAGGGCCAAATCAGTTTCAAATTGTAGACAATAGTGTAGGATTGCTCTGACATCACTATATACGACTCGGAGCCGATTCGGCCTTTCCCAGGACTAGAAAACTCGCAGTAGACAGTATTTTCGTTTTTACTATCTATATTACTATCTAGAACCTTAATCAAAAATATTTTATGTCTTTAAATGTTTATATCTCTTTAATACATTTTCGTCTAAAATCGGATCGCAGACGATCGTATAGTGTGCGGTGGGCTTTAGAAATAATCATGACTTTGGCCTGCAAAGGAAATAACGTTACATGTTTAACCATGTAAACTGAATACTTTTGTTTGCCCTTTTGGTTTTCTGAGGGCAGTTTCATGTGTGAGAACGTGTTTTTGATCATTTTCACAAGAAAAAATATTCTCGCACATCTGTGAGAAAACTATGGTCTTCATATTCATAAGTCAAAAGAAAAGAAGGGGCGGGGAACTGATGTATTCAAAGTGCCCCTTTGTATACCCACCTTTTGAAATAAAAGACAATGCCTGACTTGTCATTGTGTCTGTTCTTATAAGACCCATTCGACATTGCCATTTCTATTGGCATGATTGGGGAGGATGAAGAAGAACTACAAAGACGGCCCTCTCTGTAAGAACAATGCTTTGAGGGCGGATGCTAGGACAATGCTTTTGTGTTTTGGGAGAGGTGCTTGTGTCTTTGATGCGGCGTATATAAACCGCGCCTTTTGAAAAGAAGAACCCCCGGCCTCCCAAGGATTTTTCAAAGTCACATGAATAGTGACTTTTCTTTTTGTTGTGGAACAATGGTTAGACACATCATTTAAGTTCTTCCTGAGCTCATGTATTGGAACTATTTTTTTCGTTAGTGCCTCGTACTATACCTCAGATAATGAAGTGAAGCCGTATAGAACCTTGTTGAATTAATCAAAATGTAAAGGGTATAATTATGTTGACTGAACACAATTTCTTCCCACGAAGTAAATTCCCACTTTATATGTCCCGTGAGAATTCCGAGAAATGTTTTTCCCATGTTAAAAATAAAAATACTGTTCTCAAATTTACCAGCAGAATTTAAAAGTGTGGTAGTTAATAATGAATACTATAATTTAGAGACTAGATTGGAATTATCGTGATTTATGAACTCCTCATTACTTCACTGAGCATTACAATTACAATTTAAAATGTATAAAGCCATTGTAGCACTATTAATCGTATAATGAGAGGTAATTGAGAGAGTTATTCTGGTTGGTATACTCATGATACTGGGTTGATTTTGGCGTCTACGCTGATACAATCTTGTCTATTTCAATCATCATCAGTACTCTCTTCTGTCAACATTTATATGTCAAGCACATGCTGAAAGGTTAGCAAAATTCAGCAATTCGACCGTTTGGCAACAAATTAATTTCTCATACTATACCACTACTTTGATAATGTGGAATTTATCATATTAAAAAAAAAATGGTTGACATAACAAAATTAATTTTGTGATCGTGGAAAATATGTATTAGAAATACATAGGCCTATAATACGATTTCTAAGCGCACGACTACCTCGGAAAATTTTTATCCTTAGAATAATTACACCGGACAACTACTGACATCGGACAACTACTCACCGGACAATTATACCCCCGGAAATAATAGCCGTGGACAACTAACCCTACGACAACTACCCCCCCCCCCCCCCTCAATAACCCATATCTCCTCGCTCAGACTATATTGCCTATAACGGGGTATCCAGGGGAGAAGTATCGTTTTAGGGTTGTATAGTCTCGGTGTCTAGTCCAAGGGGTAATTTTCCAAGCACCACTAACTCCGTTGTCAGAACTCAAGATTTTCAAGGCTGGCCAAAATTGCTAGTCCTAGCAGGTCCACTATATAAACATTTAATCCGATAACCTCGAATTCATCCATATTAGCAGGCAAATTTTTTTTGTCTTAGCGGAGGTGTCAAAAAATCAAAAAATGGAACCTTTATTAAATATCGCTGAGTAATGGGGATTTTATAAGGAACATCGAAGTGTCATTTAAAGCAGTTATAGGATTATGAATATAATACGCGAATTTCCTTGAGTTTGCAGAACAACCTATATAGGGTGCTAATTTCTATTTTTCATACCAAAAATAACACGGGTAAGTATGCATGGGGGAATAATTTTACCCTATTTGTTACACATGTATTTATAAAAATGAAGCAATTTTTGAATGTAGGCCTATATTCGTTATTTAATCATACCACGAATGAAAAGCAGGTCTAGTAAAGAGATTCGAGTGTCAAATAACTTTACTACAGTTTAATATTTCTTTCAATACACAAAGAGTATGATGGTTTACACCAAATTGCAGTACCGTACGTATTTTTGCAAAATTATGATACATGGATATACATGTAGGTATAATTCGTATATCAAAATCTCCTGTTTATAATGACTGACACGGAGTCTCCACCCAACGAATGTGGTGTAAATAATACAGTACATTAAAATCAATAATATAATGAAGGGGAAGTGGGACAGTTCACAATGATTTTTTTAAATCATATTTCATAATTAACAGTCACGTTTTCGTGTGGGTAACGATTACCCTCCTCACTAAAATCCTAAACACCCCTCTCACTGAATGGTATCTTCATCACTGACCAATGGCAAAGTTTGGCTTAATCACTGGAGGGTGAACTGATTTTATAGGGGTGGGGGGGGGGGGGGGGGGGTCACCGGAAAATTACGTGGATGAGCATAAACTGGAGAGGTCCTATTATCTTATTGTCACGTTGCCTTTCTTAGCCCACCTTTATTGGGGAACGCGCCCCCGTGCCCCCTGTATAGCTACGTCACTCGTCACTGCCACTGAGTGCGCTAGCTTAACGGGGTCTTACAGTTATGTTATCATGTTGACAATGGTGGCACCGGGGGTGGGGGGGGGGGGGGGCACAAAGAGGAGGTTTGCCTATACCCCAGTCAAAGTGCCTGTCCCTCCCAGTTGCCCATGAGCAGTACTGAGTAGGGTTCCGTATAGAAAGTTAATAAGACAGCCCATCCCCTTTCGTATTTAAAATCCGGTTGCAACCACTAGACGATCGTCGTATAATACACGTGTGATACACGTGTGATACGTATGATACAAAAACAGTACAAATTGCAGTTCAGAAATTTCCCAAATATCTAAATCAGTTGAATCTACCTCCTAAAATTTACACCTTACATTGTTCAAGAAAAATCAAAATGTCTATAAAATGAAACAATTTGAATGGAAATTACAAAATGACACCAAATTTTGGCAATTTGTACAAGAAAGTGTTGATTATAAACTCCACTCTGCGTTGCCAATTTGATAATTTAATGGGGTTTTTTTTCAGTCAAATCCTTCTTATTCGCACACGGCGTAATGTAGTGCACCAGATATGGACTAAAAAAATATATGTGATTTTTGCTCTTTCTGCCCATGTATTATGTGTAATTCATAGCACTCTGGATCAAAAGATAATGCAAAGAGAGAAAAAAAGGGGTCACTAAAACGAGACACTGAATTGCTAACTGTGCATGATGCCGAGGGAGTGAAAGAGCAAGGGAGAGAGACTACAAAGAGAATAGAAGGATGCATAAATGGTTTAAATTTGAGACAAATAAAATGAAAGCTTCGTTAATGAAAGAAAGAACGGAAGAGGAGGAGGAGGAGGGTGGAAGGATGTTGAAATTAATCAAAAGGCAGTGACGATGAGAGGGTAATTATCGGTGCACGAGAAGGAGTTTCATGTCTTTAAGAACATGAAGAAGGAAAATGGGTGTAGACAAACATTGTTATCAACGAGAGAGAGGGAGAGAGAGACAGACAGACAGCGGGAAAGACAGAGACAGAGAGCAAAGAGGGTGGACAAATAGCGAGATAGAAAGAGAGAGAGGGGGGGGGGAGAAAGAGAGAACGAGAAGAGAAAGAGTGATGGAGGGGGAGAGGAGAGAGAATGAGGGAGATAAACAGCCGGAAAGAGAGAAATACAGAGTAGAGAGAATGGATAGAGAGTAGTCTGCAAGCACAGACCCTAATTTGACTCTTTATTAGAAAAATCATTGTGTCTTGAGAGAAGCCTAAACCAGCTACCGATTATAGGTCTTGTCCTGTGTCAGGAGCAGCTACAGTACATGGCCTATTGTAGTCTTACAGCGCAGACTCTCTTTTACGACTGACCAGGGTTTGTGCCTGCAAACTAGATAGAGAGAGTGAGAGTGAAAGAGAGAGAGAGAGAGAGAGAGAGAGAGAGAAGGGGAGAGAGGTGCAAGAAGTATATCATAGAAAACACTTTTAAAATTAACTCAAAGTTGGCGGGGGGGGGGGGGAGAAAATGAGTCCCAACTTCCGAGTCGATTGCATTTCGTGTTCTCCGTATTCCCTTTATTTTCTCAAAATGATTATGAGAACTGCTCTCCTTCCCAACGAAAAAAAAGAAAAGAAAGAAGGGAGGAAAAAGAAGAAAGAGAGAGAGAGATATATAAAGCTTTGACGAATAATAATTTGCATATTAACCTGATGTCGTATAACCACATTTTATATGAAATTCGTGACTTGCAACTGACAATGAAGCTTTTCTTGTCTTGCATGACTTGCCTCGGTTTTTGTAAATGCACAATGTCTTATATTTTGTAACCTAGAAACCACGAATAATAATTGTAAAAAATTATATACTTAAATCACATGCAAATTAAGAAAAAATATGATACCTGATTTCCCCTGAATGAAAATGAAATGAGCCAATAAGTCATTTAGTTTACCTGAGCTATATGCTAAAATAAATCAGTCCATTTGTTTTTGTTTATATGTTGAAACTTTCTAAATTGTCAGTCGTAGTATGAATAAGATTTTTACTACACTGAAATTCAATAATTTCGAGAAATTAATTATAAAATTGCAACCCTATTACATTGGATAAATAAAATGCCCAATAAGAGCATAACTATATATGTGCCTAATCAAGTTTTGACAAGTCTTATATGCCCATCAAGGGTATAACATTTTACCACTTATATGATGAGAACAACAAAAATAATTACTGCACAACGAACGCTTCGCTCTGTCTTTATATTGTGATCATTGCTGTGTGTTGTTGAAATGATTTTCAGGGTTTTTATGCAAAAATATTACACAATCCTCTAGACCACAATGACCATTATCATTCTATTAATATCTGAAGTGTATTCTGTTTCCTCGTCAACGCTTCTAATGTCTTTCAGGTCCGCTTTCTTGTCTTGCCAGTTTCTTTTGAAACTTTAATTTCCTGTACAATCTCTCTCCTCCCTGAAATTGTTTTCTGAATATCACTCCACCAACAGGGGAATCCATATTGGATATAACCCCCCCCCCCCCCCTTTTGAAAACAAAACCTCAACATGTTATATTATTCTCTTTCTATGTAATTTTACGCTACTCATATACACTCCCCCAGGGATCACATACCCTCAAATGACAATATGACAATAGGATCATTCGGGGGAGCGGGGGGGGGGGGGGGGGGTTCCTGAACAAATGGACAAATATGATTTCCTTTACTCCCAGTCTTCGGTTGAAAACCGAATCAGTTTCTTTCGAATTGCAAAGTGGCAATATAATATACAATAAAATCCATATTTATTTCCAACAATTTTAGACCAAAATCCCTTGAAAAAAACTCACCTAACCGCAGACAATCAAAAGATGAGGACTCTTTTATTTTTTGTTAGAGATGGATGGATGGACAAGCCAAGCTCTCGGATTGCATTTAGAGACTTATATTAATCTGATTTCCTTCATCTTCCGTTAAAAACCACATCTGAACAAGGTACCAACTCATCACAGACTAAACCCTGTTAACATGTTTCCCAGAAATCCCTGTAATAAAGTTAAGGTTATAGGACGAAAAGTGAAACCTCTTTTCGACCGACTATTGCTGGTATGGGTGCTAGGAAGATGATAGGGCATAAATTGTGTTTCCAAGAAGGGGATAGGTTAGATTCTTATTAATCAGTGTCATCTACATAAACGTTACTGTATAAGCAAAGATACAGATCTAATTAAAAGGTAATTCATAGCATAGTGGTGCATCCACCTCTCCCCTCCCCGTTAACATGCCTATAAAAATATTCACACACACACACACACACACACACACACACACACACACACACACAAAACACCACAAAATAAAGTCAAAGCATTTTTAGTATTATATAATGTTTTATAACATTGTGGATGCGGATTGGTTTTTGCAATAAACTGCAATCATGCACAAGATATATCGGTACAGCTTTATTTAGAAAATATGTCATCAAACAAGCTTTTTTTTCAACCATATTGGTGTTAATCAGAAATACAATCACATGCATAGAATCTTTTCTGTCACAATTAGTGTGATATTCAAAACAATCTTTACGGTCGTATGGTTTTGTTTTGTCTGATACAATAGTGAAGAAGTTGCATATGACGAAAGTAGAGAGTCTGTGCATGATCATTCCGCCCACGTCTGTCTGTGTTATTCATTTACGTTTAATCCTATGTAGGTCTAAGTTAACTAAGTTAGTCCACCATGTTATAAAATGTTAATGTCCTTATCATGTTGTGATTTTTTGATCATAAAAAAATCCCCAAACCCCAAAACAGAACTGGGGAAGTTGTTTTCTTTCTTAATATTACATGTATTCATTACATTCCGATTCCCCATCACATTAACCCCGGGGTTTTCATGTGATGGTATTCTTACTGACAAAATTAAACACAAACATAATCATTCATACTTATAGTTCCTTTCATGCAGTATTCTATCCTTTTAAAAGTAATTCACATGATTGTGTTTTTATCCATTTTTGTTGATGATTATGCAATACACTATCCAGGTTTCAAGTTTTAAGGTTCAATGTTGATGAAATCGATAACGAAACCAAGAGAAAAAAGGTGTTGCTTCGTACAACATGAGGTACAAATCGAAACCTGACATGCCTAAAGGATTGATGGGTTTCATATCGGATTTTATGATGTCAAAATAGAATGACAGTTCAAAACAACCTCTCATGTGCTTCACACATCAATAAAAAATTTTTTTTAAACATCGACAAGCATTTCGAGGGTTGGACTCTTTGAAGATAGGTTTCAGTAATGTGATGATTGCATTCACGAATCATATTTCAATTTTCTTGTTCAGTCTGATTTCTCCTTGGGAAAGTGTGAGCACAAACACAGAATTATGACTCTTGCAGTATAAAAAAAAAACTGACGCAATTTCAAAGAAAAAAAAAACTGTCTATATTCATAAGCGAAGAATGTCACGCGTGTTCGCCATTGAGAAGAGTCTTACTTGACAGCGATATGAGTTAGAGAAATGAGCTAATTAACCCCCTCCCATGGTCACCGAGCCCTGGGGGGCGTTTCATGAAAGGACTTGTCAGATATTTTATCCGACAAATTTGCTCTCAGCCAATCAGATGCAAGGATTTCAGTAGCTTATAACAGTTGTCGGATAAAATATCCGACAACTTCCTTTCATGAAACGCTCCCCTGGTCCTCAACCTGTTTGCTATACTGTCCATTAAATAAATCTCACCCATAGGCGTACAGCTAGGGGGCACAATCACAGGGGGCATGGCCTCCTCTTTATCCCCTAAAAAAGTCTTAAACGAAACAAGACCGTAACCCTATCCTTACACACAGGGGCGGATCCAGGATTTTGTAAAGGGGAGGGGGGCACACAAATGCAGGGCTATCAACTTTGGGGAAGAGCTTGGAGGAAGAGTCGTATTTTTTTCTTCTCATTAGCCCTTGAAAAGTCGCTCTGACAAGCAAAAACAAAACAAAACAAAAAAAGGTTCTCAGTCCTAAAGGGAGGGGGCACATTGTATACTTTTCTTACAAGGGGGGGGGGGGCACGGGCCGGTATTGCCCCCCTAAATCCGCCACTGCCTACACTCATTTTATAGGACACTCCGTGCAGTCCCTATAGCTGTTCATATTCCCCACTACACAAACCAGACTTTACCCGTCCCAATCCGAGATTCCTCTCTCTTGCTGTTATTCAGTTTGTTTTTATTTGTGAACAATACTTTTCCATATATTTTACATTATTCATACCATGAACCTACTAGTAGGTCCATGTTCATACGTAGGACACAATGAAACTCAAAACGCCAAATAAAAAAAAATACACCAATTATTATTGAAGTACTTCTTGGTTTCAGTACAAAATTATTTTAGTTTAATCATAATATTCAATTCGATACAAATTGCCGTTGGATTTCTTTCAGTTTTCACCACAAATCGAAAGTAAATTTTGAAAGCACTGAGTGACACCTCTAAAGCTGAAGGCGATCGTTGCGACACAGCGTCCAGATCCATCAACCTGTTTTCAAACCGAAGTTTCTCCCGTGTTTTGGCCCCAAACCTTTGCCACAGTGTTTCCTGTTTATCTTGAGTTAGTTTCAAGTGAGCGTTTGTTTGCGGTGATTTACGTAATGAAACGAGAGTTTTGTTGCTTGGATTTGAGGTTACACGCGGTCATACGAATCCCGAGAAGTCTGGATCGTATCCCATTTTTTCTTTAAAAGTCGTTGTTTGTACCCTTTTCTAAGAAAAAGGATAAATTAAGGGTGAAATTAGTTCGTTTCAAACAATGGAAGACAGATAATGTTATATGTTTATTTACAATCTACACTTTTTCAATGTCAAATTCGAAAATAGGTAGGCTATATTGTTTTAGATTCGCACTTTTTTCAGAACAGCACTTGTTTGTTTATTTTATCAGCAGCGTCTCATATTATACGAATTAATTTTTACAACAAGAATTAGTTTAATCATACAGAAACGTTGTGAATCATTTTCTTTTTTCCTCTCGACTATCATTGTTATATGAGAACACAAACGAACACCATCACATCGAAGTGGGTGCATCAAATAACACTGAAACCGAGAATGAAGTAGTATAATGGCCAAAAAAACCTTGTATATAGCTAGTGGCTTTGAAAGAGTACTGAAAATCAGAGAACCAGATTCGTGAATTTTTGAATTATTATCATTATTTTTTTTTATCCCGTTCATAAAATTAAACTTGTTCGCATACATAGTAGTATTTCGAGGAGGGGGGGGGGGGGGGGCTGCAGAGGTATAGGGAGAAGGAGGATGGGGGAGGGGGCAAAGGGGACTCTTAAAAAATGATCGCTACCTACTTAAAAATACCTTCTTAAAAAATATGATTTTACACGGTGATAAAGTTGAGCATAAGTCATGATCAGGACGGTATATGTTGTTCACATCTATAGTCACCATGCCATACATCCTCAAACAGTGTGCGTGGGTGGGGATATATACATCTGCATGACTTGTATGAGCTAAACGCTCATGATGACGGAGAATAGGGACTCTGCTGCAATATCTGTGCTGGATGTGAGACAAGGGTATTCCCCTCTTATCCCCTACCCTTCTCATTCCCCTCTCGTATACTTACACAATGAGTGTGGGTGTCGAGTTGGTCTGACACCCCTACCCCAGAGGCGCGATGGCTCAGTGGTATAGAGCAGTGGTCTCGTAACTGGAGGACCCGGGTTCGAAACCAAGTGGATGCGCTAGTGCTCTTTGGTAAGGCATTAATCCTCATTACCAAGTCTCTCGGAGAGAACTTAAAGCCGTCGGTCCCTAGCTGGTTGCTTACTTACAATCGTACACATTCTTTCTTAGCAGTCAGGTTAAATAAACCATCAAACCTTTTCAAACCTTTTTCATAATATCTGAAGTATCTTGAATATTTATCATCTATGTATTACTATTAAGCACATGTTGTTTCCTTTGTTTGATTTCGTTTGTTTGTTTGTTTGTTTTTTTGTTTGTTTGTATATCTGTATGTTTTTTTCATTCAATATTTTTTTGCAAGGACTTATCCTACCACAGTCATAGCAAACCAGTGGTTTTGTAACCGGGAGGTAGGAAGCAAAGTCGATGCGCTAGTGCCCTTTGGTGGGGCATCAAATGACTCAAATCTCTTGTAGAGGCGATTGCTGGATCCGTAACGGGTATTTCACCATGGAATTACTAAATTTTCGTAGTAGGTCCATACATAGGTATTCAGGCAGAATCACAGCTCTTCGCCCCAAGCAAGTAGGTCTCTATGGAGTAATGGGATGAGGGGTGCATCATGGCTCAGAGTGACGTAAGGAGGGGTAAACGTATACTCACCCATGTTCCCCTGGGTGGAGATAACTCATGTTAAAGGCACAGTGCCATTTAATGCTCGACTCTTTTCTAATGGTGTATGAATCTAATGCGCATATCACTGGGTACTCTGAAATTCCGACAATTATATTTATCACATTGTATGTGTTTGCTTTCCAAAATATCCTGAAAATTTCAACAAAAGATTTCAACGCATTTCGAAGTGCAGATTATGGGCTAAGATATCAGTTTGTTTGATTCTGGAGCTATGGTAAAATGTTATTCCAGTGATTATTCTTCTGGCTACATGGGCTATCCCTGCCGGAAAGAACACAGTGTCCCACAGTGTGTTCACAGTGTGTTCACATAGTCGACTATGTGAAAGATGTGATTCCTGTTAAAACGCTCGAATTTAACAGTGTGAAGATGATTTCACACTGTGGACACCTCCACAGTGGGGTTTACCACAGAGTGTTCACATGGTGATGTTCGATTTCACAGTGTGAATTTACTCGCTCACAATGTGAAGATGTGATTCACAATGTTAAAACGCTATAGAATTTAAGAGTGTCAAGATGATTTCACAATGTGTTTCACACTGTTGTTTCCCTTATTTATAGTTTTATTTGTTTTTAAATCTTTAAATGAGGAACACAACTATACCAGATAAAACTAAATGGAAATTATCATCACTGTATAGGGATATTACTGTTTATCTTTCTGCATTATTAGTCAGGTTCACATGAAGGGAGCTAAACTTTAAGTTTGCTTGTAGTTTCAAAACTTTAAGTTAACTTGTAGTTACCTTGGTTAATGGGTGGTCCTCCGTCGGAGTTTCGGACCGTGAAGACAGAATAAACTTTTAAGTTTCGCAAACTCGTATAGTTAAAGATGACCTCTCTGTTCATGTTAAACTTCCGGATCATACCCTTCGCGCGAATTATGAACACAGGATCTGTGTGAGTATACTGTACATACAATCGGTAGTAACTACTTCCGGTGTTAACAACGACGATCGCTCGGCTTTTGTTTTGTTGTTGTTTTGTTTTGTTTTTGTTTGTTTGTTTGTTTGTTTTTTAAAGTAATAATCTATAACTGAGGCCACGAAACACTTTTCAAAATCATCAGTGATTATTCATGGAGAACCTAACGGCTCGATCGATAAAAGGCATTTCGCTTTTTAGGGGTCATACTGACGACCCCCCCCCCCCCCTATTTTATGTTACTAATAGAGGAACTTGATTCGTTTAATGTTCCTTTAATCGGTTGAATTAAATGATTTTTGTCATTGACTGTTCTGATCATAATCTTGATCTGTATGTAGGCACCTCCACCAACGCAATAGCTTTGGACGGGACTTTCCCCTCATGAGCTCATGGTTGTTGAATCTCGCTACCATGGCAACGAAAGGAGATGTCTGCACTGGTTAACTCATTATTACCCAGGGTAGCTCTAACTTTCTCTTTGTTGTGCTTCTCTCTTTATCTATTTTCTTTTATTCATCAAATTTTCTAACAATATTTTTATTCATTTTTTTTAAACCCTCTTACTGTTTCTTAGTCCTTGAATATTTTGTTTAACGTTAGAAAGCTGCAAAATTCACGAACACAGCTCAAACCTGAACCTACCACATTCTATAGGTCCCTTTCTAGTTAACAAAATATATGACAGAAAAGGGGAGGGGAATTATAGCAAAAAACAAACGTTACGAGGGACGTATGGGGGGGGGGGGGCACTGCATCCCTGATGCATCCGCTGCTGGAAACATATTACAATTGCGATAACATATATCATTCATGTTCCCTGTAACCCATAAGCAATCAATAAGTTTAAAACAAACTTGTTGGTTTGATGACTGTACGGTATGTTCCTATGAAATCACACGTCAATGACCGGTTGGTTGAGATCCTACCGTGCAGAAACACACCGTAACATACGGTGAGGACAATGACGCACGATATGACGTCATAATTGACAGGGGTGAAAGTAAAGTACATCGAGATTATTAGGCATATTACTGTGCATGATTGTTGGAGTCGGGTGAATGACACAAAGACATAGACACAAACAAAGAAAATCATATCATGTGATTTAAGTTACTGTATATACAGTCCATCCAGATAGTATACTTTGTGTATCCAAAGGTATACAATCACAGGAATTTTTAACATTCCCGGGGAATATAGTTTAGTTTGTTGATTCCACTTCCAAAATGAGAATACGTATCAGCAGCTTAGTGTAGACGTGCATTGGCGTATGAAATGGGTCGCGGAGCCGGGGGGCTGGGGGCTGCAGCCCCCCCCCCCCACACACACACACTTTTTTGAGTAGACACGTTTAAAAAAAGCTCGGAAAAAGGCTTGAAATTTGTCATTAATGAGTGAAATCATATCAGCCTCCCCCCCCCCCCCCCCCACTTTCAAAAACGCTCCGCGGCCCCTGGTATGTACATGCCCCATGATCAAATTTACAAGGAAGAAAGTAGAAAAGGAGAGAAAGGAAAGGGAAAACGAAAAGAACGAGAAAAGAAAATGGTATAGTACCCCCTCCCTTACCCTCCCCCTATTAACTGGATGGCATTCTTACCATTTCATTCACTGAGTTAGTGCCCCTCAGATGTCATCAATACTTTATCTTTCTCGTTGAAAATTTTTCAAAGTGTTCTGCTTTCTTTGAAAAAGCCATCACGCAAATCTAAAGACAATACCCGCAATGATGTAAACAGAACGAAAGATAGATAAAAAGGATGAAGGAAGTTACATGAAAAGTTCTTGCACGTCTTAACCCTTTCAAGACAATTGACCACATTTTGTGGTTTGGCTTAATAACTTTTGATTAAGAGCTCTAAAAATTATACCAAATGCATGAGTAGATAGAGCAAAAATTTCTGCACTCACTGTGTCCATTTTTGTTACATGACCATATTGCGTTTGATCCCAGGAATTTTAAAAAGGAGAATAAGATTTAAAATCCTTAAATTGGCAACACATTGAGAGGTTCAAAATCATTGTTTTTTATCAAAATTGGCAACTTTTTCAACTTTTCGCCAATTCTTTTAACCATGTATATTGTTTTCAAAGACATTACCCCTTATTACAATCTTGTAATACTAAAAGAAAAATATTATTGTTGCCAATTTGAAGAACAAAATGTGATCAATTTAGCCCTGAAATAATTCCTGTCCTGAAAGGGTTAACGAGAGTTTTAACGAGAGTTTTCATAATTATTATGTATGCAATTCAATTTCAATTCAATTGCTTTATTATATTCTCATCGTGGCAATAATGATGCCGAATTGTGAAAATATTTATAGAGTAAAAATGAACAATTAAAATACATCAAAATACAAATTTCAACGAAAAACATGTATAAATTAACGAGGTACAAGAACGACATAATAATAAATCAATGAACAAAAAACAGATTACCGTTCACATATTGCACTTTGGAGGTTGGATAGGGAAATTGAAGTATAGGTATAAAGAGGAAGTACCAGGCTGAAAAGGAACCGAGAAGAGAGGGATGAGGAGAGATTGTGAGAAAGGGGTGCACGTCAATGCAAATACAAAATACTAATTCATCATGTTTATATTTTAGTCAATTAGCTTGAAACATGTATGATGACTATAAAAATGACATTTTGTTCCTTAAACACAGACAAGTTTTGGTACTGATCGAGGCCTATATTGATTTTTATTAATCATACATAACCACAATTCCTTAAAAAGACGGGTTTGATGACTTTAAGAGCCATCAAGTGAACTACCTAATCTAGCAACATAATTAGTTTGGCAAGGCAGCCAGCTAACACATTGCCATATATTTTCCTCCCATTGCAATATAGCTCGTGCTGCATTACTATGAACTAACAGTTGAGAGAATTGTGGCGTTTTTGTTATTTTTAAGAACAGCTGATGAATTTATGCTCGGTGCTTGCTGGTGTGGTATTGACGTTTCTTTTGAAATTGATGCTAAACCCTGATCCAACACCCAACATGAAATTACCCCATGACTATATGTGCCTATGAATAATTTAGGATACATATGCCCTCATGCATTTTTTTTTTTCTTTCTTTGCTACAGGCATATAACACTGTTTTTTAGCTTTATGCTAATAACCCGTCTTCCCAGGGTCTTTTAACGATCTCTCCTATTCATTATGTTTATTCCCGACAGCTGGCGCGCGCGCAGGAGATCGTGTCAACGTTACTATGGCTACGCAGCGATCTTTTATCCTTGGCACGCGATAGCTAACAACGACGGACGAACAAGACAATACCCTGGGCTCTTCAGTTCATTACGTAACGGGTAAGGCACGCGCTGGAGAATCTATAGGCACAATGGGCATTAAGCCCCCTTCAAGTACTTTTTGTGTGCATATACTTTGCTCTCAAAAAATATTGATCGGTCTCCTAATATATCGCACATCGCTTGATCGCCATTTTCAAGGTCTTTCAGACAAGACGATAGTAAATACACCGTGAATAATTCTAGCTATCCAACTTTATTTTACATTGAAAAGTTGGAAATAAATGTCCTTAAAAATTGAATTGAAATTGATATTGCTCTTCACCGCCAACTCATTTCGGAATGATGTAAATTGCAGCCTCATGAACAGCAGTGGCGGATCCAGGAATTATTTGAAATAGGGGACGCCAGCGGCGAGGGAGCGGAGGGTGTGGGAGGGGGTATCCCCCTCCCACGGTAAAAATCACAAAGCAGAAAAATTAAAAGGGGGCGCGTGCATTTGTCGCCCCTGCCTGGATCCGCCACTGTAAACAAATTAATATTAATGAGGTCTGTTAAGAGTAATTTGAAGTTCCCGCGAAGTCATATTTTAAAAACTAAATCCCGCTTTACATTGGTTCATATAGCTGTATATGTTAAACAAGCTATTTGTAAACAATTACAATAAAACAGCACCAACAATAAAGAAAAAAAAATACAAAACACACACACACACCAAAACTTCAAATTTTGATCATGAACAAAAGTTCCTTTGACATGTTTGAGGTGCCATTCCTCCATGCAGGAGAGACGCAAATTTGGCGAGGGCGTCAGTCTATTCTATTGGGTTGCGATTAATAAAGAACACTCACACAAGTGCCTCTATTTCTCCTTTGTTCTGCTTTCTTTTGCTTATTTCGAAAGGACAAAAAAGTTCACCAGCTGTTCGAGATGACCTACAACAATGCATAGACTAAGGACATCTAACGCCCTTCATGATAATGCACCTGTCAATATCAAAATATGATTTTGATTCATTATGAAGCGTGAAGTGGCTGGATAATGTTGTTAGACACTCAAACTTACATTTTCAAAACGTCTTGTTGTATAGTATTTGGGCAATTCTAAAGGTTGGTGGACATGGAACTTAAAATTTAAATTTGGTATTGCACTTAACTGTGATTGTGTGTGTGTGTGTGTGTGTGTGTGTGTGTGCGCGTGTGTGTGTGTGTGTGTGTGTGTGTGCTATACATACTTGCAGAAATATGTGCAAACATTCGAAACCTATCATCAGTGGTTTACGTTTAAAAAAATTGTAAAAGTTAAAAACTTTACACATTTCTGTGATATCTTTCCTATAAAAATTATGCATTTTTAGATTAATTGCTTATCTAGAGGTGAAATATCCAAAGTTTTTCCAGGATTTATAGAAAAATGAATTTAAAAGGTCCATTAATCATTTTTCATTGAAAAACACTAAGAAGAAGCTAAGTCCTGGAAGTTGGAATGAAACTAAAGCTGCAGCTATCTCATGGACAAAATGTGACTTGAGTAGCCCTAACGTGAGCCCTCACACTTATGCGAGGTTATTGGAGATAACCTCGCACTCTGTAGCTTCATACTGTGAACAATAATTATTGCCTCCCATAGGCAAGTGTGTGATATCTTGCCTATATGTGTGCAGGAGTGGAGCAAGATCACCGACCAAAAAACAGCCTGAAAATTTCACTTGATCAAGATGATAAAGATCCTGTCGAAGAATCTGGGATGAAATTAGATATTCTATCATTCTAAAATGTAGAAGGAAGTATTTTCTCAAAAATTTTGCCGATTATATTGCTGTTTTTACCTCTTCAATTTAGAGGTCGTGACCGGCCAAAATTGACACAGCCCCATAAATAGTGATGGTCTCGTGAGTGTAACGTGAGTAACCATTATTCCTGTGAAATCTGCAAATATGATGGGTCCAGTAATTTTCAGTTATTACCCAGTGGAGGTCTCTCTACTACTCCCTAGCATGGTTCTTCGAAAAGGGTAAAATCATTTTTTCTAAAGCCTCCTATTAATAGCGCATTTATCATTTTAGCCCTCTTTGCAATAATGCATGTACCGTGAGTAATCGACACATTAAGGCCACCGCACACCTTACGATCGGTCTGCGATCCGATTTCAGAAGAAAATGTAATATCATTTGACAAATCATTTAAAAACGAAAAATATTTTTGATTGAGGGTCTGAATAATCATACAGATAGTAAAATCGATAATACGGCCTTTGCCGAGTTTTCTAGTCGGTGGAATGGCCAAATCGGCTCCGAGTCGTAGTGACGTCACAAAAATCGTACGACTGCCTACGATATGACACTAATTTTGCCCTTATTCCCTGTAGAAAGCTGACAGCTGACCAAAACCCTATGTTTAGTATTCATATTACTTTCAGAACCTGAATAGGGTAGATTTCATTTGTAAAAATACCAATATTTAATGCCATAGCGATTTATTTCACAAATCGGATCGCAGACCGAACGTAAGGTGTGCAGTGGCCTTTAATTGGGCCAAGGAGTCTGTTGTCACAGAACTGTGATAACAGACTCCTTGGTTAGGCTAGCTGTAATTACAGTTCCTCTTCTGAGGTTTTAATTGGTTCTATATAATAGTAATCCAATATGTATGCATTGTGTTAACTATATAAATATATAATGTCATTATAATGGAGTATAATCATTGAATGGAAAGGGAGAAATGTAACATAAATGTTAATCACTGGTACGTTGAGTAAATCAGAGCATTATTATGTTGGCAATTTTAATCCGTCTCCGAGAATGAACATGAGGCGACTCCTTGCATGGGTCAACTGAAACATACGTATAGGCCTGTGTTGCTCTTATCATTCTCTCAGAGATAGGCTCCCTATCCCTGAGTCAAACTATCACGGTATATATCAGTCATTTCGAGTGCAAGAATGCAAATCTTGTTTTTATATGAAAATCACATACATAATGTATGATAATCTACCAACTAGATATAGGAGCTATACATTTATTTTCAGAATGGATTATCAATTATTATTAATAGTGTGTGCAAATATATTATTACATGTATACCATGATAATCAATTTCTAACTTTCACTCCTGCTTTAATTCCTGAAAAATATGGTTGAGAAGTATTTCCAGCTTGCCTATCCCCTTTCGTCGAGCCTGTTCTTGTCTAAAAGACAGGAGATTAATAACTCACTTCTAAATATACCAGAAACATACAAATATTTAGATTATAAATGAGATAGCATTTGTGTCTTGCCGTTTCCTTTATTCCACCATCCCCCGCTCTTGTTTTATTTGTCTTTTCTTTTTTCTTTATTTCCTTCTTGCTCCATCCTGTCCACCCCACCCTCTCTCTTTCCCTCCATCCTTCCCTCACTCCCACACCATTCTTTCTCTCCCTCTCTAACTATTTTTTTTTTTTTTGGTTGCTACAATTTTAAACGCGGCAACATTTATCCAGCTCGTCCACCCCTCTCGTCTCGTCGAGCCTGTTCATGCCGAGCAGACCCTGGGAGGAAAAGGGGGATCATGCGCCCCACTTCATACAGCTTAGAGTGTCGCGACAGGCTTGATCTGCGGGAAATCTCACCCTCTCCCAAAAATATACGTTATCAGATAGTCCATTCAGTATGGACTTTTAGTATTTCATCTGAATTACAAGTTCCCCGTTTTACGTCTTTTTTTTTCTTTTTTTTAAATCATATATGTCTTGGATATGAATTTCGTTAAGAAAATATCATCTATAACTACATCGAATTAAATAAGTTAAAATATCATCCTCCTCTCTTACCTTTATGTTATCATCCTTTTCGTTAAACTCCTCCGTTTGATATTTTGTTTGTTCATCAACATTACATCTGAACCTGATTTTTTGTTTGTCCACCTTTTGGAGTCCAGAGATACAATGTTTCTTTGCTACAAATAAACTGAGTGGGAGACGTTAATGCCTTCAATCCAGCTATATATAATGATTTTAAATGGTCAGTCAGAAACATGATAGTTTCAATCAAGTGAACATCTACAAGACTACAAAAATATTTGCAAAAAATATATACTGTATGCTTTCAATGTAATAAAAAAATAATGAAATAAACTGGTAAAAAGTAAAAAGAATTAAAGAAACCTTTCTGGGACTGCCTACTATCCATTCCAACCGTGCTAATGATAACATTTCTTATTGTGCATAATAATCCCTGGAGTTGCATTACAAGGGGTTCAAGCATAGTCAAGGCAACCTCTACCCCCCCCCCCCCCACCCCTCCCCCTCGAGTGATTTGCTTGTCACAACCTATTTTTGCTGAACCTTGGTTGCATGTTGCTTTGAATAAAAGCAGCGATATTAGGAAAAGAAAGATTAACATTTGAATGCATCGGATAAACAATTAAAATATTATGGATTTTTAGTTAAGATCATGAAATAAAACAATATATTCAAATCATCGAAATGGTACTGTCAGTCATAGTATAAACATAACAAGAACAAAATCCTTCCTCAAGACATCTTTTTAATCATACTTACACATATTATGTTTATCTGGATTTTCTACTATACTATAAACCCAATAGGCTGACATTAATTGCTAGTATACATCTGTATGCTTATTTTATTTTGATGTTTAGTGATGTTTTGTGTGTTTATTTCCCTTTTCACGCATATTTTGTCTCGTCTCTTTACTGCCATATATGTATATGTATACATAATTGCATATTTTGTAATTCTCTCTTTATTAGGGAACCTAGTTTTAAGAAGCTGTGCTTTTCCTTAGGTTCTCTCATGATACTGCGTTTTCTATTGACTAATGTAAATTTTCACTTTTGATTACATTTAAATTGTTATTGATTATGATATCTGTATTCGATATTTAAAAGATGTATACTTTCAATTGTAATGTTCATGGCAGATTTCTGCAGCATTATGAAATTCATTCATTCATTCATTCATTCGTAACGTCTTACAACACATATTCTTTACTCGAAATAGTTTGATTCTGTTCATTTATTTCTATCATAATTTATTACCTTCAATGCACTTCATGAAATCCAATATTCAGCCTCTAGGAAAAGGTTATATAATGTGACAACCGATACTCTAAATTGATATTTCAAAAGTAAAAAGGAAGAAGAGAAAGAAGAAGAAGAAAAAAAAAATGTATCCCTACAATCCATCATATCCACTTGACCAATATTCAAGATAAGATTCTTTTATAATTATTTATAGTGAATTGCTCATCTTCCAAGCATTCATAAATTTCTTAATATTTCTTTGCCTTTCTGTCATCAACTGTCATTAATCCGTTTTGCTCACTCGCAATTTTTGTTTCAAAGAAAAAATATTCGAGCAAGAGAAGATAGCCCCCTGGGGAAATTGTGCCCAAACGTATGCATACGATTGAGGTTGAAATATAAAAGGTATGGGTTTTGGTTCTTTTGTTTTGTTTTTCTAATGTACGAAGTTAAAGTTAAAAAGAAAATAGGAAGATGGTGAGGTGTTAATTTCATCAGCATAATCGTCGACTGAGAGAGGTTGAAGAAAAATTATTCACTGAATCGTTATAAATGTAACCAGGATAGTACACGTTTTTGTCATGTGCACATTAAATTCCGCACATTATCTCTCATCTCAACTCCTCCGTCTTGTTAACCAGTGTAATCAGATCACTACCTTCATTCGCTTTATTGAAGTTAGAGGTAATTATTTTCTGATTAGATTCGGGAGATAAATTGTTACATTTTGATAAAAATATAGCCGTCGGGCTTCTGCTTTTAGTTACAATTACACTTCAAACAAATTTTTTTAATACGTACTAAGCTATTTTTAAATAAATTACTGATTATGTCATTCTTAGGGCAGGCAAGATGGAACGACATTAGCGAATCTGTTGCACTTGATTTCAATTTGTAAAAAAAACAAAACAAAAACAAGGACACGTTAAGGGCTGGTCACATTTGTCCGATAACGATAAGGATAACGATGTTTTCAATTAAAGGTACACCCTACTATATGATGTGTAAATGTGGTGAGCATGCATGTGTCTGTTAAAGGAGAATGAAACCCTGGGGGAAAATCAACTTTAACGAAAAGAGAGGATAGAGAGAAGCAATTTAAAAAAAGTTCCATCAAAATCGGTTACGAAATGAGAAAGTTATGAAAGTTTAAAAGTCTCAATTTACTTTCTATGGCGATCCTCAAATTGGCAATGTTGCATCAAAGTGACAGGTTTAGTAGTACAACTCTCCATATGTTTTGTACACAAAATTTCAGATTTTCTCAATTATCTCTAAAGATGCTGCTTGTCTTTTTGTCAACTCAACATTGTGTCAAATACATTTTCCCATGATATATCATGAGCTAAGGAGACAAGCTGCACCTTGAGAGATAATGGGGATAATATGAAATTTTGTTTACAAAACATATGAAGAGTTGTACTACTAAACCTGTCACTTTGAAGTAACATTGCCAAATTTCAGGATCGCCATAGAAAGTAAGTTGAGACTTTTCAAACTTTCATAACTTTTTCATTTCTTAAGTGATTTTGATGGAACTTTTTTTTAAATTGCTTCTCTCTATCCTCTCTTTTCATTAAAATGGATATTTCCCCAGGGTTTCATTCTCCTGTAATAGTAGGTCAGCTCTATACCTTTCATGAAAAATCTTGTTATCGTTATTATTATTGGACAAATGTGACAAGCCCTTTGCGGACTCACGTGGATCAGCGAAGGAACAATATAACACTCGGGAACTTAACATGTACCTTATTTTGAAATATTTTGTTAGTTTAGGGAATTTAAAACACTGCGCATAACAAATTATGAGTAAGCAACAGCCATATTTGAATATGCAGTCATGCTGAAGATCCTATTCTATGCACTATATATACGCACATTTCCCCATCTCCTTCTTAATATATGTTTATTCTCCCACAAGCTAGTATAGATTTTCCTGCCCGTTTTCGTCACCATTTCATTCTGTTTTTAAATACATGTATACGTTTTCAGTTTCGTTGAATGTGCGAATGTTCGTTTCAATTTCTTCTTCGTTCAATCACTTATACATGTATATCAGTGAACAGACAATCTTCCATTCCTGTCCATAAAAGAAGTTCAATTGAGATAAAATTCCATACTTGTAAATATGTTTTTCACTTTCTTTGTGGGTAGCGATATTGGTCTCTACTTCAGTGGTGTATGTCTGTATGTATAGGTGCATTTTTAATTTCAGTTTTATTTTTTTTAACGTAAGCTCGAAATTTCGAAAGCAGTTTTGCAAACTTATGAGAAACCTTCCACCCAACCCCGGATTTATTAAGAGTGACGCTACAAGAATATAAACAAGAACAAAGAAAAGGGTACATATTGTGTCATCTTACTGCTAATATCTCATTTCCCACCAAATATAAAGGTGTGGCGGCTTCAAACCACACATAAAGAAAGAGTATTATTAACTCCATCCTGGTATATTGCACAGCTACAGGTGCATATTGTTTCATTGCTTATTAGCGTACCAGTCGTTGCCAACGTAATTTCCGGTAATAGCTGCAATTATGCATTTGAATGGTTTATTACAACTTCATTCCAAATTTGTAAAATAATAATCTTCGGAAGCATCATAAGGAAGTACAAAAGCGAACAGGAATTATTATCACTGACTTTGTAAATATTTTGTATCGATTTCAAAGGAAGGGCGCCGTTGCCATACTACAAGTTTAATATAACATTTGCAATATCATTGAGTCCCGACGGAAAATTACCCAAATATAAACAAACACACACCAAAAAAAAAAAAAAAAAAAAAAAAAAAAAATATATATATATATATATATATATATATAAACTCGAACAAATTTGAAGACCAGGATACATTGGAAAGAAGATGAGAAGAATTAGTAGATCTACTAGAAAAAGGAGAAAATGAATTTGCAATAATTTATTTTATACATGTATGATGTAGGCCAATACATGTATATACTTTTCTATTTCATTTTACATCTGTTTCTGTAATGCTGGTTAAAAGAAAATTTCTACGACTCGTGGGCCATAAATAGAAGACCAATAATAATTATAAACAACAGAAAGACATTCATTATTAGGCGGTCAGAGTGACAATACAATCTTTTTCTTCTGTCCAGAGATTTTCCCCGTACGAGTCACTCCAACTTATTATTTTAAACGTATCCATGGTATCTGTCAAATCTATCACGCATTTCTCTCTCTCTCCCTCTCCCCATCTCTCTCTCTCTCTCTGCCCTGCTCTCTCTCTCTCTCTCTCTCTGTACCCCGCTTTTTTCTCTCCCTCCCTCTCTCTCTCTCTCTCTCTCTGTACCCCGCTCTCTTTCTCTCCCTCTCTCCATCTCTCTCTCTCTCTCTCTCTCTCTGCCCTGCTATCTCTCTCTCTCTCTCTGTACCCAGCTCTCTTTCTCTCCCTCTCCCCATCTCTCTCTGTACCCCGCTCTCTTTCTCCCTCTCCCCATCTCTCTCTCTTTCTCTCTCTCTCTCTGTACCCAGCTCTCTTTCTCTCCCTCTCCCCATCTCTCTCTGTACCCCGCTCTTTCTCTCCCTCTCCCCATCTCTCTCTGTACCCCGCTCTCTTTCTCTCCCTCTCTCCATCTCTCTCTCTCTGACTCTCTCTCTGCCCTGCTATCTCTCTCTCTCTGTACCCAGCTCTCTTTCTCTCCCTCTCCCATCTCTCTCTGTACCCCGCTCTCTTACTATCCCTCTCCCCATCTCTCGCTCTGTACCCCACTCTCTTTCTATCCCTCTCCCCATCTCTCTCTCTGTACCCCGCTCTCTTTCTCTCCCTCTCCCCATCTCTCTCTCTCTCTCTCTGTACCCAGCTCTCTTTCTCTCCCTCTCCCCATCTCTCTCTCTGTACCCCGCTCTCTTTCTCTCCCTCTCCCCATCTCTCTCTCCACCCCGCTCTCTTCTCTCTTTCTCTCCTCCTCCCTACCTCCCCCCCCCCCCCCCCATCCCTCGTCTACCTCTATTTTTGTCATACCTGGAGGGAGTCCCCCCTCCTCTAACTCTTGTTATACTCTCTCTCTCTCTCTCTCTCTCTCTAAATTGAAGAGTGAAGATTGATGCAACTGAGGGCATTATCTCTTATTTGGGATTTACAAGCAATTTCCCAAGATTTAGATGAAAAGTATTTTGCATTCTCTATCAACTAAGAAGTTACTATTGTTTCTAAAAACATAAAATTGGATGATAGTTACCATCACACCATTCCTGCTTTTCATCAAACCTAGAACCACTGTATCATCGGCATATTTGTAGATTTTCACATTGTCATCAATCGATCTACAGTCATTAGTGTATATAATATACAGCAATGCTGACAAAACACACCCTTGTGGGGCACCTGTATTAATAACAATCTCATCGGATAAACTATTCTGAACTCTAACACATTGGGTTCTATCAGTCAAAAACTTACTAGCCATAGTACAATCTTGGGTTTAAGGTTCATATCATTCAATTTTTCTACGAGAAATGTGTGTCTGTATTGTACTGAATGCGGAGGAAAAGTCTATGAAAAGAGCACGAGTATAACACCTCAGTTTGTCTGTATGTTGGGCCATCTCATGTACCAGTGTCAGTACAGCATCCGTAACTGATTTTTTAGGCTGGTAGGCAAACTGGTGTGGGTCTAAGAGTGGGGAGACTACTGGGAGGATAAGCTTCATGATAATCCTTTCAAGACATTTCATCACGATCGATGTCAAGGCAACGGGGCGATAGTCATTTAGTTCCGATGCTCTGTTCATTTTAGGCAATGGGATAATTGTTGCCCTTTTCCAACAACTCGGTAAGTCACCCTTTGACAGCGATTGTTGAAAAAGAAGTGCATAGGGGATGGCTAATTGATGAGCACAGTGTCTAATGACAAAGGTCACACTCTCAAAAGGTCAAACTAGAATGTTCTTCCTAAGGAAGTTAAGGTCTGCTCATGTTCTAAAACCAATTCTAGGGATTTTCTACGAAGCAATGGTTGAGAGTGTTCTCCTTTTCAGTAGTTTAGTTTGGTTTAGTGCAGGTAGAAAGGAAGATATTCAGAAATTAGAAAGAATAGCGAAACAAGCTAGTAGGATGATAGGGGAAAGGAGAAATCTGAATGAGTGTGCAAATAGGATTCTGGAGAAAGTGAATGAAATCCTAGTCAACCAAGACCACACTCTGTTCAATAACTACCAATTCATGAGATCAGGTAAACATCTAAGATCTTTGCCCTGTCGAACCTCATGGTTCATGAGTTCCAGCCTCAATTCGAGCATACAATAACAGTCATCTATAAAATGACTGTTAGAGTAAAATTCAAGTAATTCTTGAATGTCTTAATCGTTAACCAAATATTTTTGAAGGTACACCGTTCTTCCTGTTTCTTGCTTTTTTGTATTAAATAGGTATTAAGTATTTTGTTTATTTACGCCAAATTTTATGTACTCCTTCTATAATGTGAACAATGTGAATTTCCATTTGTTTATCCACAACTGGACAATAAAATATCTGAATCTGAAACATTACAGTGTTTTGGTCTCATGTCTATATGTTGTCTACATTCAAGCATATTTATTGAGGACAACTAAAGAATCCATATTCAAACAAAATGGAGACAAAACAAATGTATGTCTTCTCTGCACACATCACAACAATTTATTTACTTGTACCACTGACGTATTTGACTTCAATTATGCACATTAATTTTCATAACTTCACTAAAAAAACAAAGAAGCCGCAAGCTCTTGTATGGATAATGACAGAAGGCCATTCATGAATTTATAAGAGTTCAGTAACGAGCGACTCAGCTCTCCCACTTTGATTTCAAAACTTTATGTCCTAGAATACTTAAGACAGTTGGTATCACCATGACAACAAAGCTTGTGATATTGGTCAAAGTTGTCTAATATCAAAGAAGTTGTAGGGGCTGTTAAATCTAGTCAATCCTACCCTGGTTGTCAAACCTAATGATTGCTTATCTGTATAGAATGATTTGATGTTCAAATTTCTTCTGTAAGGTTTAATGAATGCATCCTCATCTGTCCATAGCAGTCACGTTGTATACTTGTGACTTCTATGTACAAGTTATTTGCATTGGATATTTCTTTTTCTTTCATTAGAAAATATAGATATCGTGTATCTTAAATACCAGGGGTTGGATATGAATAATGTTGCAAGACTTGAAATTCAGAAGGCCAGTCTGAGATGAATGACCCACTGATATGTTGGAGAAATAAACCATCTACATTTGTATTTCAATCATGCTGAATCGTATTCGGGATCCTGTCAGTATATTTCTTATATTATAACATGAAATGTGATATGAGCCAAAAAGGAATGCATCTCCTTGAGACATGTTTGGCCTATTGTGATGTGCATGTGTGCGGTGACATCAACTCTCTGCATAGGAAACAGAGAGTAATAAAGTATAAAAGATAACAAATAATAACACATCAAGCATTGCTTATATTCATTATTAGAAAACGCCATATAATATACATCAATATTAATTTCATTACTTCGCTTTTTCTTTAACATTCATTATCTGAATGTGACAATCCACAATGTCTTTGCATAATTATTGGGGTTAGGGTAGAGTTCAAAAAAACAGTATGTATTGCTACTGTTCGTGGAATGAATGTCACAGTTGATGAGACACAGTACTGTTTCATTTGAAATGAAAGGCTGCAGTAAAGGAGGGACAGAATTACTGTTACATCTTTTTCAATCTTTGACATTTTTGTCAATGACTGTTTTTCTTGTAAGGATTATTGATATAGGGAGTGTACATTTGAATCTGTGAGAAGATAGATTTCACCTGCACACTAATAAATGGAAATTAATTTACTCTTATCAAACAAACAGAAGGAGAAGTATAAAGATAACATTTCCAATGAATTTAACCTGAAATAGTTTTACATAACTTATGCCAGGTTCATCTACTTGAACTAGCTTGTTGCTATGTGGGCATCAGAAAATGCATCCTGGTGAACAGACTGGATGGCATATAAGAAATGCCACAGTAATGCACCATAACTATCTAGCTGGGTCTATCTAGTGTTGGTGCAATAAATACAAAGACATCATTACAAGTAAGCTACAAGAGCTTAATCTTACACATCAACTAACTACAAGGGGACTACAGATTGGAAGTCAGAGGTGTTATTCTGTAGTAGGGGCGAACCGTCCCTGCCCCTTCCCTCTCGCCAGCCTTCTTGGATCCTGAGACGATGTCATCAATGCGGAGGAGAAGCATAGCAGTCTGGGGAGATAAGAGATATTTAAAAAGTCTTATCAGTATTCCATTTTAATATACTCTCTTTAGATCATAAATTAAGTATCATCTATAGAAATCATATAATCTCCGGAGAAATACATGTATAATAGTGCTACATCTTCAAATGATTCCTTTAAAGAATTTATAAATTTAGTGAGTCCCATGATGATTTTGAAGTGCTTTTTTTTTTTCCCTGGGCTTCATTTTTACAGTATTTTACATACATTGATAGCATGTAAGGCCAGGCCGCTCAAATTTTATCAAGCTCTACAAAGTTACCAAATCACTTTAAATACATTTTTTGGTGATCTTCTTGGAGATATCTTTTTTGTAAACTTGGTTATCCTACATATTTCTGTAGCCTAAAATGTTCATAATCTGATCTCTACATTGTCGTTATACCACCAGATATGTATTGTTTAATTTCTGCTTGTTGTATATGCTTTGACAGGATTGAAATGAGTTACGGAAATAAGAGAAAAGAAAGAGAAGAAGAGTTATAATGACACAGAAAATATATAATAAGGAAGGAGATAATCAAACATAAATCTAAAGAAGATGTAGATTGAAAGAATCCCAACAAGATGGAGCGTCCTAACGTGACGGACATGAGCGCTATACAAGAAGCCACCATTATTAAATTATTATCATTATTATTAAAATAGATTACCTCAATAGCTGTCTTGTACGTCTGTGCCTTGACTGCGTATGGATCCCAGATACCTAACTCATTCATATCAGCTAGTATACCCTTCTCACCATCAATACCCCAGCTAAAGTTGGCTGGATCTGCTTGCTTAGCCTGTCAATAAACATCAGTCAAATCCATGATATAAGATATCTGAGATACTCGTAATATTTCACAAATATGGAACTAACACTTTCAACAAATTTCCATACAAAGAAGACCAAGAATAACATGTATTGTTTTGTGGTGTTCACAAAACATGCAAAATACAAAGAGTGTGAAACTCACAGTCCTTCCCAAATGAAGAGACTGTGAGAATAAAGACTTACACATCTTTCAAAGACAATCAGACAGAGAGACAGAAACACACACATCTATATAAACATAAAATATAATTCTAAGGTCCACCATACAATGATAAATCCACCACAAATTATGGCATTGAGCTTTTGTAGATATACTGTGACCAAGAATGATTAAAGGGAAGGTTGAGTTCTGGGAAAGGTAAAAAATAATTTGTGAGCTTTCTCATTCTTATTATGTTAATTTGGAAGATTATCATAGTAGAAATGTCCCCTGATAAAAGGATTGCTCTTCAAATGCCCGCACATTCAAAATATGACAAGAAACAGCTGAAATGTTCAGGTCGAACATTTGTGTGTAGTCCCATATACATATTTCTGTGTGCAGTGCATGTGAATATCAGCAGGATTGAGTCAATTTCTTATAATTTTGGTGATTCCAAAACCTTACAGCATACACAAATTCTTATGAGCTATATAATCAACCTTTCACAATTCAATCTCATGACCAGAACTCAACTTTATCTTTAAAGAAATTACATGGTAGTATGAGGGTAACCAAGTGATTGAAGCAATTAGTAAACTGACAACACAGTGATTAGATCTTTATAAACACACAGGCACCATGGCAATAATTCAATGATGTAAACCCAGAAACTTTCACAACCTGAATCTTTACAAATTGCTCATGAATGTCATGTTCAAAGTATCAGTGTATCAATTCAATCATTCACAGCAAGACACTTTCACGTATGTGGACTACTTGTAAAATTCACAAAAGTTTCAACCAAGCAGAATTTTACAGTTTTAAAATAACCACAAAAAAAGAAGAAGACTGAACGGAGGAAAGAGGATCTCACCCTAAGAGCAGTGAGAGTACGGATAGTGTTTCCTCCACAGTTCTGGATGAGAGTCCTTGGAATGACCTCTAGAGCTGATGCTACAGCCTTGTAAGGCCACTGTTGAACACCCTTGATAGCCTTAGCTTTCTCATTCAGGGCCTGTTATGGCAGAAGAGAAAGAGATAGGGGAATTGTTAATGGTTGAGCCAAATTCAATAAATGATTTTCAGTTTGAGGTATTATGCAGTATTTAAACCAATTCAGCTCAAATTGTACTAGGCAAGTGAGCAGCAACATAAGTTAAGGTTCAATATTTCTTTAAAAAGGCCGAAATAGAAATGATAAAAGAGTTTCATGCAATATTTTCTACACGCGTTAGACAATTAAACCTGGAAAACAAGGTAAACAAAATGGTGACCTACACTCTTTAGACACACTCAACACTTGACATTAAAAATTTGTGCAATATTCAACCAAAAGAGAAAACTTCTAAAAATATCAAATAGTACTGTTAACAATACAAGAGTGCTTCAACAAGAAGCAATCTTATAGAAGGACAAGGTTTGTCAATAGAGATTACCATCTGCACAACTATATGTTTAGTATGAAGGATTCAAACTTACATGTGAAAGGGCCATCTCAACAGCACCTCCACCTGGTACAAGACAAGGCTCCTGCATGACATTACGAGCAGCATTCATGGCATCTAGCAGGTTACGTTCAACCTCGTTTAAGACATCCTTGCTGGCACCCCTTAGGAGAATGGTACAGGCCTTAGGGTTCTTGCATTCTGTGATGAAGGTGAAGTACCTGAACACAAACAAAATACAGAGCAATGAGTTCTCTGCAATCGGCCCTTTCATTTTTTACAACAAATAAAAGATAATGACTGCAAAGTCCCATTCATGTCAAAATTTCATGAACAAAGTGACAAATACACAATGCTTGATCAACTTCTTCTTTCCTATTCCAGCCCTGAGTGGTCTGATTCTAAAAATGGGTGCACATCTACAATACCGCCACAATCTTAACTTTTCACAATAATTTGGAAATTTCAAATGGCTCACAGGCAAACTTTTGCAAATTATGATGTAGAGCAATGTACTCTGCTAGCTGCATTCATTACAATCACTTAATTCATGCACCCCTTTAGAATTATGAAGAAGAGGGTTGGTTTGTACTAGAATATAAAAGAAGCATTGTGTATCTGTCACTTTGTAAAAAGGTTAAATAACTGGAATATTGACATTGGACTGTGCAGTAAAAGTTGCTGTAAGTAAAAATATGTAATGTATAATATATGGATTTACAACTATCCAGAAAGACACTGAACTATTCTCATAGATCATGGAGAAAGCCCCATTTGTTTCCTGAATTTTCACACTATACACAAAATCTCTCAAATTGAAAATGGAGCAGGGAGCAATGGAGAAAATGGAGCTACTAAACCAAGACTTACTCATCTCCAATCTTTTGAATTTCAAAGAGTCCACAACCCAGACCCAAGTCCTCCTCCCTCAGTTCATCAGTGCGATTCACAACCGTAGCTCCACATGCTCTGAAAAGCCAAACAAATTAAGTTGACAATTAAAAGTTAGCATCCCACTTCAATGCAAGCATCACCATGAAGCAAACAAATCTTCAGGGGTTGATGAATTGTAATACTAATGGTACAGAAAACTTAATAAATAATAATAGTTTCTTAACAGTTTCTTATAAAGCACTTTACCATAAACAACTGACCAACGCTTACTTATTATTACTCCAGTCACCGAATTCAAGTACTATTCTGCACACTACAGCTTTCCAGCTAGTCGACTTTTTACAGGCGTGCACATGCTAATCCAATCACAGTTATCTTTAACAGACTTAAATAATTTCACTTTGATTTTTACATAAAAATTATTGAACCAACACAAACAATTTGTCATCAGTGTCATTCGACCTGCATAATAACCATACAGACTTTACTTTTCATACTACTCAAACATGATATTCTGTATCCTACGACAGATGTAATGAATAACAAACTGTCTTTTCGTATAGCACATATCACATGATAATATAAACATCCCTATGAGACTCCAAATGTTTGAATATTACTACCCTAACTTTAGCTCTGGCAGCCATTATCAGCGCAAAATGCATTTCAAGGAAAAATCCTGCCAGGTACCCTTTTAATATTGGGTTGAGAGGGAAAAACTGTAGCTAAGATGCCTTGTCTAAGTACATATGCAATGGGTAGAGATTTGAACCCTCAACCTTTGGATTGAGTGTCAAGTGAATGTACCACTATACCATGATGCTCCAATTAACCCTTTCAGGACAGGAATTATTTAAGGGCTAAATTGATCACATTTTGTTCTCCAAATTGACAACAATAATATTTTTCTTTTAGTGCTACATGGTTCTAATGAAGTGTATGTCTTTGAAAACAATATACATGGTTAGGAATTTGTCGAAAAGTTGAAAAAAATTGGCAATTTTGATGAAAGACAATCATTTTGAATCTCTCAATGTGTTGCCAATTTAAGGATTCAAAGCTTATTCTCGTCTTCTAAATTCCTGGCATCAAACGCAATATGGTCATGCAACAAAAATGGAGAGTGTGTGCAGAAATTTTTGCTCTACTTATGAACCTGGTATATTTTTTAGAGCACTGAATCAAAGGGTATTGAGCTAAACCATAAAATGTGGTCAGTTGTCTCGAAAGGGTTAGGAACGGCTAATAACATACCTTGCAATTCTGTTATTGTCTGATTTCCTTACACGTCTGATGGCTGTGATGTTGGCCTTTCCAAGGTAATGTTGAGCCAGATCTATGCAATACAAATCCATGAAATTCTCAGTGATCTAATCAAACTTGTATGTCTCTGGGAAACATACAGCAGACATACAGGTCATACATAATGCATTTTTAGTTGTAACCTCATTGGCCTAGGTGCAAGAGTGCACAAAAGATCTTTTTTTCACCAAAGAATTAAAACTTTTAAACGCACCAATTAATAGTGAAGCAACAAACTACAATTCTGTATGTCTAGATAGGCCTTTAGTTTTGCAAAAGACATATATGACAAAGAAAATCCCAACTGTCATAGACCAATCTGGGATTAATAACTATATTAACCTGTTGACAGCCATGCCCCAGATATCTCAGGCTGGAGCCCATGGACAATGTGTGTTACACCCAAATCAAACTGTATTTAAAGAGTTAAAGATAAAGTTGAGTTCTGGTCATGATATTACAATGTGAAAGAAAACGTCTCAAATCAATTGAGAAAAGTTGATCGTATCTATATAAGACTTGGTGTATACTGTGAGGTTTTGGAATGATCAAAATGATAAGAAATTGATCCAATCTCGCTGAAAAGCACATGCATTGCACACAGAAATGGGTATGTGGACTACACACACAGGTGGCATGAATGTTCAGCCTGAACACTTCAACTATCTCTCATCATATTTTAATTATGAGGGCATTTAAAGAGCAATCCTTTTCATGAGACATTTCTACTACAATGTTCTTTCAAACTGATGTAAAAGGAGTGAGCAAGCTCACAAATTATTTTTCACTATTCCTAGAACTGAACCTTCTCCTTAAAAGAAGAAAATTAAGATAGTCAACAAAAAAAAATACATATGACGTAAAGCAGTATAAATTATGGCTTCTTAATCTTACTATCATGGCAGAGTGTAATGATAGATCTTTTGAAATGAGCAATTATTTTGGTTTGATCTAATTTTATTCAGACAATATAAAATAAGTCTTCTTGGGACACTAAGAAAAGGTTTTTAAAAACCATACAACAAGATCACTTTTCAGATATGACATACAACAAATTTGAATTCAGGATCCTAATCATATTTCACAAAGCAATACACAAAGTCATAAAACAAACATTTACAAAATGAACAAGAGCAGTGAATGCATATTAATATACTGAAGTGTTAATGAGTACATCAATGCATGATTGAGGTATATGTATGACATGAATGCAAAGACTTCCCCCAAAAAAAAAATCAACCAAATGTAATTTCAACAGCCTTGTGCAACACCTATAAAAACATTATCTGAACATAATTTCTAAATGCAATACAATATGAAGTCTTTATAATCGTGTTGTGTCTGCAAACTGTATGTAAGGGGACGGCCACCCTGATATCAAGTTTGTCTCAAAATAAACAGAAAAATGAAAGAACAGATCGATGAAAGTTTGAGCAAAACACGATAAGCAATAAGAAAGTTACAGATTGTTGTAGTTGTAATCAATCAAACACAAATTGGCAACTCTGTGATGTATCTTGAGAGGTCCTCTCCCATTTGCCCTGTTCTTAAAAAATCATAATTTTCCATTTTTCTAAAGAAAATATCGAATCATGCAGCCTAGATAAACCATTTCACATGTTTATACACAAAACCTGCATGAAACGAATATATGCCTTCATCACCAACTAAGAAAATGAAAATTTATTAAATTTTCTTTAAAGAGCAAATGGGAGAGGGGTTTGCAAGATATGTCATGGAGTTGCCAATTTGTATTTGATTGATAACAACTTTAAAAATTCATAAATGTCTTATTTCTTATCAAATTTTGCTCAAACTTTCACTAATTTGTTTCTCTAAGTTGTCTGCTTTTATTCAAATCAACTAAATACTAAGGTGGACTGCCCCTTTGATACAGTTTCCAGACACAACTAACCCTAACCTGAACCACAAACGTGACCAAAATTCCAATTTCATCCCTAACCCTAACCATACATCTTTGATGAACTCAAGCCCAGAGCAATGGTTACCAGAGTAAATGTCAAATCATCCTCTTGCTATTTCAAAGAAGATAGATTTCATCTTACCTGAGATGCCTTTCTCTGTGAAGAGCAGATCAGGTTTGAGTGCGATGATTTCAGAACAAATGCGTTGGATGTACTCCTCCTCAAGCTGTAGGATGCGAGTGAAATCTGTCTCATTGCCGATCTCTAGGTTGGTCTGTGATTGAGAGAGAGAGAGAGAAAGAGAGAGAAAGAACAAATCCAAGGTGAAAATGTGATTAAGAAAGAAGCATAAGAGAATGTGAATTCATCACGGCCACTGCAAGACGTATGACCCAGCTAGCTATAACTGCATTTGTAATGAAATAAAATATGATAGGATAGGAAATTTCAAAAACCTTAACCCTAAAAAGACTGGGGGGGGGGACCTAAAAGGCCCCCCCCTCGACATAAACTGCGATCATTTTGTAACGGTAAAAGATTTTGGCTGCAATTTCATGACTTTTTTCCCTAGAGTTTTTGCGCAACTTTTGATACCAAATTTGCATGCCCCGCGTGCACGGTTACGGAGTTACGTCACCGTTTCACATGGCGTGTCAAGAAGGATTCAGTATTTTGCATTCGTTTGTGTGTAGAGTCAATGGAGACTGGAAAGAACATTACAGATACTGTTTTCAAACTATGTTTTCATTGTGTTCTCTTTGATTAATGTCATTTGTGCATACAAATAACTCTTCAGGATCATAAAACAATGAAATACATTAGATCATAAAACAAAGAAATACATAAGGAATAAAAAACAAAGAAATACATAAGAAAATAAAGCAAATGATAGAAAAGCTTCTTGTAGCTATATTTTCATTGCATTCTTTTTGATTAATGTCAGGCAATGAACACCTTA
>CM046839.1:43541733-43643935 GCA_025618425.1 Heliocidaris tuberculata | reverse complement strand
TTTTGTTTTGTTTTGTTTTGTTTTGTTTTGTTTTGTTTTTTGGTACAGCGACAGCATTCTAGGCATGTTAGGAAGACGGATAGAAACGAATATTTGTTATGGCTAAATTACGACTTTCCGAAGCAAAAATAAAGAGGAGGCCGCCTTCGATGAATTCGTAAACAATATTCAATTCTGATCTGTTACCGGGGGATTAATATTATTGTTTTTAAAAGAATGACACTACGGGCAATATCACTAGAAAAAACATCGTTTGAAATTGAATTTTTCATGAGCGGCGATGCTTATAACCGGGGTCATTACTCGATAAATTCTGCACCATTAAGTTTGAAAGAGTGCATTGCCATTGCCAGTAAAACCAGGGGCGGCGCGCCTGGGGGGACAGGGGGAAAAATTTTCCCCTTCCTTTTCGAAATACCCAAAAGTGTCCTTTTTATTTCTGAAAAAAATGTCCCCTTTCTCTCTGATAAGTGCCCTCTTTACTATTAAAAGTGCCCCCTTTTCTTTCTAATAAGTGCTCTTTCCCCTTCTGATAAGTTCCGTATTTCCCCCCTCTGATAAGTGCCCCTTTTCTCATCTGAAAATTGGCTCCTTTTCTATATGATAAGTGCCTTTTTCTCCTTCTGATAAATGAAATTTTACTTCGGATAGGTGCTTTTTTCCCCTTTCTTATAAGTGCCCTTTTTTCCTTCTTATAAGTGCCCCTCAGTTTTCAAATAAAATGATCCCCCCATTTCTCCCTAATATGTGCCTTTTTCACCCATGATAAGTGCATTTTTTAATTCTAATAGATGCCCCCTTTCCCTTCTAATAAGTACCTATTTTCCCCTTCTGATAAGTGCCCATTTTCAAATCTGATAAGTGCCCCCTCTTTTCTTCTGATAAGTGCCCCTTTCTTATCTTATATGAGCCCTTTCCCTCTTTCTCATAAATGCGCCTTTTCATATCTTATAAGTGCCCTTTTCCACCTCTGACAAGCGCCCTTTCCTCTTCTGAAAAGTGCTCCCTTCTGTTTATATTTTCCCACTGTTTCTTACAAAAAGAGGCATATCTAGCTTCAAAGAATCGGTGCGGCTTATGATAACAACAGGTACCCATATACTAAAACTACAATGTAAGGCAGCGGAGCTGGAGGCAAGAGGGGCACAATGCCCCTCACTCGAATTTGCCCATAATTTACACCAAGTATAAGGGCAATATTTTCTGAAAATTTTCCCCAAACTCGCTCGCTACGCTCGCTTGTTCTTATAGTATGTAACGAAATCAAGTCGATCGCATAAAGTATGATGATATCGATGTAATCATGGTAATCCTAATGAAAAGCGACAGGGTTAATGTACAAAATTCCTATTTTCATGCCTGAAATTCTTCTGAATGGCTGAATTGCACACAATTTTATTCTGAAATGGTGAAGTGCGGAAAGAAGTTTTGAAACGATGATGTGATTTTCATTTTTTATTCTAGAATATAATTTAGATATGAATATAATCTTAAAACGTTTTTTCCACGGGCTACGAGGGTTGATGTCTAACTATATTTTATGTTCTTCTTATTTTTGAGTTTTGACAGTTTCACCTGTAAATGTTGAATAGCAAAGTTTCCATTCTATAAACATCAATGTTTTAAAATCATTACTTGCACGCTTTAAACTGCGAAATATATACTTAGGAACTTTGCTCAGTTAAATTCATATCATTATTGTTGTTGTTTTATTTTCTTAATTTGTCATCTCCTGTTTCATATTTTTTTCCAATACTGAAATTATCAAACGGCTATCGATTTTTCCTGAGAATGATACGTTGACACAGGTTCAAGTTCAGTTTAAGTCTGAAACCATTGATTGTGTATTCAACCAAGTCTTCATTTAATTGAGGGAACTTCTTTCTGCTTTCACCAAATAGTTCGATAAATGCGTAGATGCGTAACCCAAGGGTTAGTTTGAGAGAATAAAATGGAAGTCTGTTTGAGGCAAACACTGACCCATGTCACAGGCTTTAAATGATCACAGTGTCACGTAGTACGTGTTCAGGACCCTGAAGCATCGGGACATCACTGGCGTCACAAGCAGGGAATCATTTCTGAGAAGCGTAGCCTACAGAACCAGACAGAGATTACCATGAGAGAACCAAGTCCTGAATCGATTGTGATTCCACATCATAGATACATGGAAGTCGATATTCGGTCTCTGCTTCGACATTCAGATGGCTAAGCTGATAACACTTGATCGCGTCCCTTAGCTCGAGCGTCATACTCCAAGGAGTCGCGGCTGTTCATTTATTATCTCGTCTCTTCTCTCGAGTTAGGCGAGCATTTTGCCCTCAGGCAATAGAGATTTATTGATTCTTCATGATCCACGTGATACAGAAGGCTTCAAAATCATCTTGCTCCTATAATTATGAACAGTGCGAAATCGCTTGGGGAATGCGAATGTTCCAAGTAAATGCAAATACAATAGACAGCATAAAAACAATCTCATGGGGGAAGATAAATCTAGTTCATTATGATTGAAGATTGCAGAGTTTGGGGGTTATGATCGCTGATGATTTGGAAATGCCAGGAAATATGTTTCATTGACAATAATTCAAGGTATTTATAGGGACCGAAGGGTCATACGCCTTCTACAATTATCTAGTTTGTATTGGAAGGCTTCATAGGGAAGGAATTCTTGACGGGTGTCTTTCGAACTCTTCAGATTTGTTGGTAAACATAAAGCATGTAAAGAGCTGATGTTACTAATACGTTTGCATAATATGTTGCGATACTACATCCACTGTAGATTCGGGTATAAAATACTTAAATAACTAAAATTTACTCCAAAAATTTAAATAGTTAGATAGCGCTCTACGGAAATGTGATGCAAACAGATATTAATACTTTATACTCTAGACCTGAGTCGATGGACAATTTTGAAAATTAATGAGCCATTAGAACAATTCGGAAAGACCGCAATTTATACAAAAAAATGATATGTTACTGATATATACAAAAAGCTTTATCCCTCCAAAAGACACAGATATGTACCTATGTAATAAAGAAAAGGTGAAAACTTGTACAAATTAAAGACTTTAATTTCACCATGCCCTGGGGACGATAAATACACTGGGTTTTGTGTAGTAATTTTCTGTCTTATTTGGAACTTTCATCTGTACTATCTACCAATATATGATGTGAATTACATTTCACCACCTATTTATTCAATATTAAACTTAATGAGGTCAAGGTCCCTGACTTTGCTGATTTGTGAACTAAAAAAGAAGAACTAAAATTACAGAAATCCGACGAAAAAGCTTAAGGGACTGGACTTTGACTTTGACTTTAAAGTAAATTAAATGAAATAAGGCTTTTCTTTTTTTTCTTCTTTTTTTTATGTTAAACTCGTGGTTGCAACTTGTTTGTTTAATTGATTTTATTTCTGCGTTCAATAGCATGAGACGAAATAATATGATATTACAGGAAAAAATATATAAACACATTTTCAGACATTAACAATTTACTTCAAATACGTATATGGGAAATTAATATTTTACAATTAATAGAATTGGTGAACGCGGGAGACCGTCATCATGGGCGGGTTGCTTGATGTCTAATTAACTTAAAAACATTAAAATGCATACTTGTGCTATACAGTATATTTAATGCAGTATTTAAAGTAAAAAGAAGAAATAGAAGGCTGCATTATATTCCATGACTATATGCATGACATCTCTATCCTGGTGCATTCAAACACATATTGTTAGCATTAGGACCTAATGCTTCAAAGGAGAAAACCCGAAATAAGAAGATCTGTAAGTATAGTTGTATTTTGATTTATTTATGGAAATTTGTGGAAATAAATAAATTTGTGGAAATGAATCAATCTGAAAACTGAAAGTGAAACTAAATTTGTTTTTATTTCTACTTACTGGGTAGAACAGTCTGATAAGCAAAATTGATTTTTATCATAAAAGAGGTCTTGTAAAAATCATGCGGAATCGATATATAAACAAAAAATACAGAGCAGTGATATATAGAAATAGGGATAACAAAATACCAATTGCACTTGAATAAACCCTGCTTGTGTAAACGTTCGAGACATCCAAGTAGACCGACAGCCCATGAGACAAAAATTTTCAGTCTCGGATGTTGCCGTAAACTTTAGATCGTCTTGTACGATAAAATGAACCCGACATCCTCGGTTTAGATCATTTTGTAGAATGAAATCATCAGCTAGAAAATATACTCTCTAATTAATTCCATCCTACTGAACACAGTGGTGCGGAACAGCTTGAGTATCAGGTTATAGGAAGGTGTTTCTTTTTTCCAGATAATTAGAGCAAGTAAAGTTCCTATGTGTCAATGATCAATACTTGCTAGTGGCCAAATACTGATGTGATGCATGGCGTTAAACGTTCCACATCAACAAGACCCCCCGCACCCTTCCAAGGAATATAGAGAAAATCTGACCGCAACTCGGGCGACAGCTTGTACTGTGTTGACGCCTATGTGTTAGAGCTGGCTGCATTCATCTACGGTTGACGTGATATAAATCACAAGTCCTTTTCGGTTTTACTTCCTTAAAACAATTACTAACATTCGAAACTGCAGGTAATGAAGCAAAAACCATTTGTTTGAGAATAGAGCACGCATTACTGGTTAACACGGTTTCGGAATCTTGAACAGATGTCACACCGTTTGAAAAAAATGCATATAGCGAAAACGGCACAAAGAGATAGAGAGAGAGAGAGAGAGAGAGATGGGAGGGAGAGGGTAAAGCAAGAAAGAGCAAGTGAGAAATAGAGAGAGATATAACGAGATAATGGAAGGAGGATACAGAGAGAAAGAGACGTAAACGAGAGAGAGAGGGGGACACAGGTACAAAGAAGAACAAAAATGGAAACTGGAATGAAGGAAAGAGAATAATTCAGATAGACATAGAGGCAAGAGAATACAAAGCTAGACGGCAGGGATTGATTTTTAAAAAAACAAACGAATAATCATAAGACTTATAATTAGATGTCACAAAAAGATTAAGAAAAATATACATAATTTGCAAAAAGTGCATGCCAAAAAGTGCACATACCCTTTGGTCCTCCATCCCAATAGAGCATTTTTACTTTGGTGATTGATGAGTAATATATTTGGAGAGTCTGGTTTACATTGGATATCTTACTGCAGTTGTTATTTAGTATAATTGTTTTTCTTAGAAAGGGGATGTGGACGTCATCCTCAAAAGATATCGAGTATCCCATTATGAAGAATTGTTGGGGGGGGGGGGGGGGCGAGGGTACTCGTTTTTTCGAAGGTTCATAATTCCGAAGGTTCATAATTCCGAAGGTTCATAATTCCGAAGGTTCGTAATTCTGAAACTACAATATCCCATAGCAGGGGCTTGGTAATTTCGAAAATGAAATAGGGTTCGTAATTCCGGAAAGTTGATGCATTACTCCGAAGGTTCGTAATTCCGAAAATGAAATAGGGTTCATAATTCTGAAAATGAAAAAGGCTTCATAATTCCGAAGATTCGTAAATCCGCAAATGCAATAGAGCCCTACAATATTTTTCGGAATTACCAACCTTCAGAATTATGAACCCTATTTTATTTTCAGAATTACGAACCGACGCTTCGGAGTAGTGAACCTTCGGAATTATGAACCTTCGGAAAAACGACATAAAACAGTATTGTAACCCCATCCATGAGAGTTTATAACTTTGCCCTGTTCAAAAGAGGAACCTAATAAGACGCCGCAACATACCAATTCCACAAATTAGGCTTCGATCCCGCATCCTACTTAATTCTGTAGGGAATTCCAATCAAAGAGTGATTCACCATTGTTTATCACAATACGCATAACCTAGAAAGCTAGGCTGGGCCCTTCGAGGAAAAACAGCACTTTTCAGGAATGAGCTTTCTACAATTGTCTCTTAAATGGTATTGATTTGAACGGCGAATAACATTCTGACTGCTATACAAATCTTTATTGGATTATTCTTACTTTGTCCCCTCCTACACCCCATCCTTTACTGTGTTGAAAAATCTCAGGGCTGTCAGTAATCATTAAGTGATATTTCCGCTCATTATTTCATTTACTTAAGATTATTAATGGCACTTAATATATATATTTTTTAATGAAAGGAAGGTTCACCTGCGTGGAAACCAAATCCAAACTTTAAAAAACGAATGGAGAATCAGGCTAATGGAGCCACCTGCACTCACAAAATATTTCTATTGCTCAGGGCACAATAACCTTTCTCTTTCGACCTCGCCGAAATAATATGTATTTCACTCACAGTGGTGCGATGTCTGATGATTTGTTCAATTATACCATTTATAGCAGACCACGTGTTTTGCTGTAAATTGTAATTCTGTCAGAAAATCGATTTTAACCCAACTCATGTTTCCAGCGGGCTATACACGGCGTATGAGAGACAAAAAGGCCGAATCCATAATACGTCTGGTATGTCCATTTCTTCAGCCGAGTTCAGTGCTTTCAGGGCAGCCTATCCGACTTCTAAGAATGCTGGATCAGAATTATCGTAAAGACAGTATAAAGCAGGGTTACCAAAAAGTCGTTTGGCCAACGATATTTTAATTTCAAAGAGATAATCACATTTCTAGAAAGTTCATTTTCTGCCCTTTCATATGACACCTCAATCGGGAAAAATGAGCCAGGGATGACAAAGCTCTGTTGGTGTAAATTGATGCTTGCATTTCCATGATTTATTAAACGAATCCGTTTGCACTGGCTGCCTGTCCTAGCAATAAGCAAACAAGACAAGACTTCGTGCATGGCTGATCGTCAACAAAATGGAGTGGTGAGTACAAAACAAAAGTAAATTGATAGTGAGGTACGTTTTCATTATTAAACCTACTTGACCATGCAGTTAACAATAGAGCAACGAGTATTTCTGGTAACAGAATGAAGACGATCTGGGAGCCTTTAATAAATCATGGAAATGCAAGCATCAATTTATACTAACAGAGCTTTGTCACCCCTGGCTCATTTTTCCCGATTGAGGTGTCATATGAAAGGGCAGAAAGTGAACTTTCTAGAAATGTGATTATGTCTTTGAAATTCAAAAATCGTTGGCCAAACGACTTTTTGGTAGCCCTGCTTCATATTGTCTGTATATACTCATATGAAGTATGTATCATATGAGTGGCACCAAATGAAAGATGATGATCCAAGCTTTACAAATATGTGTCATTTATCAATCATAATTGTGATTAAGATATGATTAAACATCTATAAACCTATAGGTTTCGTTTTTTCTGGGACGCACTGTATATATATATATATATATATATATATATATATATATATATATATATATATATATATTTATTTATTTATATTTATATATGAATTATTCAATATATTCAATGCAAACATGGCGAAAATATATTTCTCATTAGAAACTGTCTTCATTAATAAAGAAAGTGTAATTGTATAGCTGAAAAAGTGGCCATGCAGATAAAATAATCTACAGTCATCTCAAGTCTGCTTTTGCTATTGATACAACAGAATCCACCTCAAATAAATAGGACATTAATTTCAGAATGTTCAATTATTCAAGATGTTTTACATACGTCTGCACAAAGATAAGAGGATATTAGACGGAAAATTGATGTCGGCTGAGTGTATTGCAATCACCTGTCGTTCTCTCTGCTCACGCGGAATATGACGATGGTAGTATTGATTTTAGTCGGGTATTTTCCTATAATATCAAGGCCATGTTGGCTCTATTAATTAGAAATGGCTCCTAGAGCTGCCTTGTGGTGTGGATTATATGAACAAAGATTGGCCAGCTAGCAAGGCTGTCTTCTTCAAGTTTGTACGAAGTCTGTATCTGAGCAATTCAGAGGGATGAGGGTAAATTAGTATAGTTTGAATATTAAGAGACTCTCTTTACACCAGAAGAGAGTTCACATAGAAAGTCCTTCTTCTTGTAAGGAAAGGTGAGATGGATATTATTTAATAATGATAATGATAATAATAAACCATTCTCTAAATCACATTGTGATATACCATACTTATGCGTTTCGAAAAGGGTTCGGATAATATTACCCAAGCTTTAGCCCCGGCAGCCGCTATCAATGCCGAGCGCATTTTACATGTTTTAAAGAATAAAACACGAGGAAGAAAAAAAAACTGTAGATAAAATGCGCTCTTGAGAGATTCGAAACCAAAACCGTTTGATTGAGAGTCAAGTGAATGAACCACTATGACGATGCTCCCACATTTATTTCTGGGTTTTTTTCTGGGGATCATTTTCTCCTTTAATGTATGGGGAAAGATCGATCGAGGAGGGTAATGATCTTGCTCAACGTCGGTGTCGGTCAAGGTTGCAACAATTCCTTAGTTCTACAGAATATGAAATGATGATTCCTTGATTTTGAATATCACACGTATATTATGTTTATATTGAATCCCATGAAATAATTAAAGGGATACTTAATACTCCAGTACTGAATATCCAGTGAGCTATAGAAGGATAGATATTTTGAATCAAAGTTTCAGGAGCGCAATGAGTATATCATTTTGATATTTTTTCTGACGAATCTCAAATAATAGCTGTTAAAACAGGGTCTATATGCATGATTAGATACAATTAATTTTAACCCTAGTATAACCTCTTCGAACGAGACATCAATGCACTCCTTTTTCTAGTCTTTTTTTACATTTTCCTGTAGATATGATCTCTTTCTCCACTTGTAAATGGGTAACCCTCTTCCCACTTCCACAGTCATCATCATGATAATTAAACAACGTATGTGATTTTGTCATTCTCGGAAAATAGTATTCCGATTTCTAATATAGCATGGACGGCGATTTTTAGTGTATTGCAATTAGACATACTTTGGTATCGATTGCTTTGGGCAAATGAGGGGGTGGTTAGTGGAGCGTTGGATTGTCGTCGACCACGCGGCATATCGTGTCATCGTGTGTTTCAGGCTTTGGGGGACACGTACCCCTAAAGCATGAAGCTGTTTTATTGAAATAGTCCTTAGTGAGAGAGGAGATAGCAGCTGGTTGCTGATTATCGACACACCTGTTACCACCATGCATTAATCAATTGCGTTCTTTTGTTTGTAAAATTGTGATTTCAATAGCAAAGTGAATGCGGCTGGTCAAAGATTTGCAAAACGAGACTCGAGGCCACGTCTGCTATACTTTACAAGCAATTTTCTTTTGATTTGAAAACACCACCATTTGTACTAAAAATGTATTAGCATTGATTTTACTGATTTGTAGCCGCGTCTAAAATCCTATTACTGCGTAGTGAATAATCATATCTATTTTGTCCATATCATTACATATTATTTTTGCTGTATTTAATTTTTTTAACCCCTGTATCCTGCCTAGCAGAAAGCGAAACGTAAGGCAAATTAAGAAAATAATGCCGCGACGTCACCACCCCGTAGGAGACATGTAGCTGCCGCAGAGCCACTGAATGACTCGTTATATAGCTGTCACACCCCGGGTCACACCTTGGCAATTTAGCCAGCGTATGCCGTCGTATGAAAATTTGGCGAATACGCTGGCGTACGTCGAATAAGTTATGGGTAAGTTCTGTATAAGTTAAGAGCACGCTGACGCACGCTGGTATACGTACGGCGAGGTTGTCGAAATTTTGTGTGCGTGCACAAAAAATTTTCGACGCATACCAGCGTATGGCTCATACGTCCCGCAGGTTGTAGGTAAGTTTGGGATCGTTGACACGCGTTCACACACGTTACTTGTAAGTTACTCATAAGTCTAAATACGTCGAGATAATGTCTATCCTACCCAAGCTTATATCTAACCTATGAGTTAAGGTGGGTTTTCACGGGGCACGTGAATGATTCGCGAAGGATGCGAGTGTCGAAGAAATGGAGAACTTGGAGAAGTTTTTCTCCGAATGGAGCCGTAAACCATTCTTGAGCAGTTTTATGCGTAGTTCACACAACGTATGTGCGAATGTCGTGCGTAGCGTTGTAGAACTATGGCCAGTCCACATACACGAAGAACACCAGACTTAACTGCGAACTTGAGTTGACAGCTGTCTTGAGTTGATCGGTCTCTTCGTGAATTGTTCGCTGTCTAGTCGCAGAATGAAGTCAGACACCTCGGCCATGCGCTTTGCGGCAAACGTGCCCCAAACGCTCGTGAGAACTTCGCACGAACTCCATGAGAATGTCGCGTGAGCAAAACCTTCGCAAAACGTTCGTGAAAGCGTCGGTTTTGGTTCGTGTGTAGCTCGCGAATAGTTGGGGAATACTTCGTGACATTCGCAAATTAATCGTCGCGAACGGTAGGCAAATTAATAGCCCTCTATTAATTTGCCTACCGTTCGCGACGTTAAAGGTTCGCGTTTGCTTCTTTGGCGAAGTCACCTGTTCTCAAGAAGTATGCGACCAGTCCGTGAATAGTTCGAGAAATGATTGGACGAACTTAGCTGCTTTTGAGAGACATGCGCGAGACATACGCGAGACATTCTCCAAACTGTCGGAATCTGTTTGCAGTTTCATGAAGATTTTGCGAACATCGCGCGCGTCGTGAGTAGGATGTGCGGATATGACGAAGCTTTCCAGGCATTTTCGAACAAATCACGACTCGGGATGCTGGAACGTTCTCAAGAAATTTCAAACTTTTTTTGAAATTCCCTCCTAATTAAAAACGACTCCCGCGTGCAGTCGTTCGCGTGCCCCGTGAAAACCCACCTAAATGTGACTGGACGTTATGACCAACCCGACGCCATTTGATAGAATGAGACTGGTCAACTCAGCAACCCACCTAAAGATGGATTTTCATGGGGCACGCGAACGATTCGCGAAGGATGCGAATGTCGAAAAAATGGCAAAGTCCAACATTCGCATTTTAGGCTCCAAAAGTTCGCTTATTGTACGCGGAATTCGTTTTTAGTTGTATATATATATATATATATATATATATATATATATTTATAAAGCAGGATAGTCCCATTCAAGCCGCAAGGCCTGCTTTCCAAGGGAGCCCTGCTGTAACAAAACACATACATGTATAATACAAATAACATACATTACAAACATATAATACAATAATTCATTTCATGAAAATGAGAAATTTATGTAAAAAGAGAAAGTGACAGAGAGAGGGGGGGGGTAAGGATAAATACATGTATCCAACTTGCGAAGAAAAAAAGAAATCAATTAACCACTTGGATGTCGCGAACATTACGTTTTAAATGGGGTAGTGAGGAAGAGCATTTTGGTAAGTACGGGTAGTGAGGTAAATAGTTTTGCTGTTGTGTATGAAAAAGACTGCTTTTTATACTCGGTTCTAGATTTGGCCAGATACAATTGGTGCATTGCGACTGATCTTGGAGGACATGGATTAGCTCTCTGGAGTATAAATGGTCTTAGATAGCCGGGAGCATGACCATTCAAAATTTTATGCAAAAGTACATGGTAATTATATTCCAATCTATGTTTGACGGATTGTAATTTTAAGGAATCCAGCATAATTTGCACTGGCGTATAATAATCTGCATCTAATACTAAACGACAATAACTTTGTTTTGGCACCTCTGTAATCTCATTGAATATTTCTTTGTCAGTGATCCCCAAACAATGGAACAATAATCGATATGAGGAAGAATTAGAGTAAAATATAAATGTATAAGTACACGTTTTGTCAAGCAGTGCTTAATCCTTCGCATACATATAAGGGAGTTCATAATCTTTTGACAACATCATTGACCTGGGACGACCAATCTAAGTTCTGGTTCACAAGCACACCTAGATATTTAAACTTTATAGTTACATTTTCTACCAGTTTATCATCCATTTTGATCTGTAATTTTTTCTTCGACCTGAAAATAACATAACTTTAGTTTTGTCTTTGTGAACAACCAATCCTTTTTCATTTAACCATTTACATAAAACTTGTATGTCATTTTGTAACTGGGTTTGGACTGCCTGTACTCCATATCCTGAGGAGAAAACGGACGTGTCGTCTGCGTACCAAGAAATATTAGTACTAGAATGAAAAGGTAAATTACATATATCATTAATGCACATACAGAATAATAAAATAGGTACCCCTGAAATGACTGGGAGAAAATCACTTTTCATGCCTATGTATGACACACATTGCTTTCTTCCTAACAAGTAAGATTCAAACCATGATATCTCTGTACCATCTATGCCAAAATAACTTAGTTTCTTTATGAGAAGATTATGGGGAATAATATCGAACGCCTTTCTCAGGTCTAAGAAAACAAGCACCAGTACATGGACCTTTGTCGAGGTTATCGTACAATATCTCACAAATCTCTGTTAAACATGTTAAGGTGGAATGTTTACTCCTATAACCAGACTGCAGATCACTCATTAATTCTTTTTTTTTGTTGGTATTATTATTAAAGTATCCCATCAATTGAGAATATACTGCTCTTTCCAACTCTTTGGAAACAATTGACAGAAGGGATATAGGACGAAAGTTGCTTAGTTCGCCACTTGATTTTGTTTTGGGAACAGGGACTACTTTAGCCATCTTACTATCATAGGGGATATCCCAGATTGTATAAATTGATTAGGAATGGCAACCAATTGAGCACTAAGTTTCAATAATCTTTATATTTATGTTATTCTTTGTTTTTATCCTTCTATCATTTCCTCTTTCTATCTTCATTATGTTATTCTTTGTTTAAGTTTCTTGTATCTTCTTCTCTTTCTATCTTTCCTTATGCTACTCTTTTTTTTTATTCTATCATTTTCTCTGTCTATGTTCATTATGTAAAAAATAGGAAAGTTAGAGAGAAAAGATGATGGATGATGGATGAAGGAAAACAACATAACATTGCGAAAGAAATTATCTGGCGGCCGCCAAATACTTATCTAGCGGCCACCAATGTTATGTTGTTTTCCTTCCATCACCTTTTCTCTCTAACTTTATTTATGTTATTCTTTGTTTTTATGCTTCTATCTTCCTCTCTTTCTATCTTTCCTTTTGTTATTTTTTGTTTTTATCCTATCGTTTCCTATTTTTAACATAATGAATGTATATAGAGAGAAGAATAGAATAAAAACAAAGAATAGCATAAGGAAAGATAGAAAGAGAAGAAGATACAAGAAACTTAAACAAAGAATAACATAATGAAGATAGAAAGAGGAAAATAATGATGGAAGAATAAAACATAGATAGAAGGCAAAGATAAAATAATAAAACAAAGAATAACATAAGGAAAGATAGAATTATCCGGCGACCGCCAGATAGATACTTCGTTACTGTTTTCACGAATTGACGGATGAGCGCGCAACTAAAAGAAAGTTAATTTTGAATAAATCGCTTTCAAAGTTTTAAAGCATAATCTCAACCTCTTTAATGTATGAAGGTTGAATAAATTTTATATCCTGGGATAGATCATATTTCAATGTTAATTAGCACCCACGCCGATGAAATCGGCAGGGTTATGTAAAGGGTTCCGTATGTTTGTTACCCACGCCGATGAAATCGGCAGGGTTATGTAAAGGGTTCCGTATGTTTGTTTGTTTGTTTGTTTGTTTGTTTGTTTGTTTGTGTACAGGATAACTAGAGAACGGGTGAACGGATTTGCACCAAATTTTCAGGGATTGTTTGGATAGTGACAGGAAAGAATCGATTAAATTTTGGTGATGATTGGTTGATCCCTGCAAATTCTGTGTGACCTTCTAGTCTTCTTCGTTGAGAATGGTGCTGACGCCATATTACCAGTGTTAAGCTATCGATGCGCTTTGTTGGGATATCGGTATCGGCTCCTTAAATCTGAACAGCGCGCGGTACGTGCGAAACGGTGAACTATAGAGTCACACTGGTAATGGCGTCAGCACCATTCTCAACGAAGAAGAAAAAAAATGTTTTTAACTACTGAATTATTAGTCTAGAATATCGTAAAATTGCCCGAGTAGTCCGGTGATTCTAAAAGCAATCCTTATTTGATCTAGAGACCGGTAAGAAACTTCACAGAAATGGATAGTATTGATAGGAACAGTAAGTTTAGATTTAATTTCTCTCGAGTTTCTCACTTGCAGCAGAAAATGCTGTGGTAGCTAATGCAGCTAGACGCCGGATCGGACGGCCCAGCGCGTACATGGCACACGGCCAAATTTCGGACATCGGCTCAGATTAGCCGTGAAGTTTCATTACTTTTGCATTGTGATTGTTGATTTAGAACTCATCCTAGTTAATAATGTGGATTCTCTGGGTCTTTTACTACGGAATATCGAACATCATATTTATCAAATCTATCTGGAAAAAAAACTAGGTAGGATTTTTTATTCACTCATTCCGCCCCTTTAAAAAGCAAAGGTAGATCTAGTTCCTTTCCGTGTGCTCTAGATCGAACGTTGGACTAAATGTTGGCCTAGATTTAATTTCAGACCTATATGAACATACTACCTCATAACACCTGTAAAATTACACTTCGAATGATGCCTACTGACTTTATTTCTCACGGCTAATCCCCCAAATTTCCCGTATCTAGCATACAAGTAGCAACACCAGCACCAACACCGAACGTGAAATGAAAATTTCTTAATCCCTGGGGTATAGTGTTAGTGAACGGAATTTTGTACATGAAATTAAACACCGGCTGCCGAGCTCGGTTCAGCAGACAACATCTGACAAAAATTAAACACCGGCAACCGGAACTACGTCAGAAAATCAGAGGTCAACACCTAACACCGACTGATTTTTTTCTCATTTCATAGTCGGTGTTAGATCATGATTTCGCGGCAAAATAAACACTAACCAGTAACCACAAACACCAACACCGAGCGTGAAATCACCCAATGAAGATTTCAGTTTTGACCCCATAGTATAGTATTGCAACTATTCTGTAGCACCGCCAAGGCGTGGGTCTGCCGCCTTTGACGGCCCCTCTAGTTTGCATATTTGTTTATATTTTGGGGGAAAATGAGCTGTAAACATGATCGTCATTTCTTGAAAACACAAAATTCAAGGACGCCGCTTTGTTTTGTTTTCACGAAATGACGGATCTCAGCCGCGCGCGTGTATAACATATGAGACTTGATCACCGCGCATTTAACTGTCATTCCGTGAAAACACAATTCAAGGACGCGCTCTTTTTTGTTTTCACGAAGTGACGGATCTCAGCTGCGCACGTAAAACATACGGGACGGCTGTTAGCCGTCACTTTGTGAAAACATAAAATCCTTTTACTAGGTATTTTCTTGTTGACGTTATCGCCATAGTTACATCATTAGACATTATTATCGTCTAAAACTTTGTGAGGTTAAAGATGTTAGTGAATGATGGCCAAAAATGCAAAAAACTCAAAATCGAAAAAAATATGCCATTTTCCTCATTACCGTCACTTTGTGAAAACAGGGACAAATTCACTGGTTCTTATTCTGTAATAGTTTTCTTTTCTCTTTTATCTCTCCCCCTTTTTTTTGGGGGGGGGACCCTTGATATGGAGGGGGGGGGGTTGCTCAGTTGTTTTTGTCCTCCCCCCACCTCCCCCCTTTTTGAGACCCTATTTCATTTTCGGAATTACGAACCCTATTTCATTTTCGGAATTACGAACCCTATTTTATTTTGCGGAATTACGAACCCTCTTTCATTTTCGGAAAAACGAACCTTCGGAATTACGGACCTTCGGAGTAACGAGCATGGGAGTTACGAAACGTCGGAATAACGAACCTATCGGAATTATGAACCTTTGGAAATACGAACCTTCGGAAATATGAACCTTTGGAAAAAACGACATGTAACCATTTTGGTATTTATATCTAAATTTGGGGGTCAAGAAATTACGTGGAGCATACGGCCATTTTTTGTGTTAATGGTCCCTTTTTAAAATTATAAACATTGCGTTTACGGCTAGACTTAACGTGGAAGTGCGACTTCTCCATAAAACCGCACAAACAACTTGAGACAGTAATTTGTTGAATTGAACCCCTGTATGTTTCCTGTGGGTTATCTTAACAACATTCCTTAAAGGGGGTACCCAATGCTGAAACAATGTTAGTTCATTTAAAAGATCATGATTTTATTAGAAGAAAATCATCTGCCTTAAGTTTTTTAAAAATTCGTGTTGCCAGAAAAATCCCCGAAATATGGTAAGACTTCAGGATATTTTGGCCCCTCAGCTGTGTCCCAATTTCAGCTAGGTAACCACAATGACGTCAAAGTGGTTACCCAGGTTCGCGTATTGCAGATGTGTTTCGCGCTAGACTGTACAAAATGCATTACACCTTGCGCGCATTTTGCTATAATTGCGCGACAATTGCGCAACAACTGAGCAACCCCCCCCCCTGGGGGGGGGTTGATATGGATCAAGGGTCCCCCTTGATATGGATCAAGGGTCCCCCCCCCAAAAAAAAAAAAAAGGGGGAGAGATAAAAGAGAAAAGAAAACTATTACAGAATAAGAACCAGTGAATTTGTCCCTGTTTTCACAAAGTGACGGTAATGAGGAAAATGGCATATTTTTTTCGATTTTGAGTTTTTTGCATTTTTGGCCATCATTCACTAACATCTTGAACCTCACAAAGTTTTAGACGATAATAATGTCTAATGATGTAACTATGGCGATAACGTCAACAAGAAAATACCTAGTAAAAGGATTTTATGTTTTCACAAAGTGACGAGCGCGTCCTTGAATTGTGTTTTCACGGAATGACAGTTAAATGCGCGGTGATCAAGTCTCATATGTTATACACGCGCGCGGCTGAGATCCGTCATTTCGTGAAAACAAAACAAAGCGGCGTCCTTGAATTTTGTGTTTTCAAGAAATGACGATCATGTTTACAGCTCATTTTCCCCCAAAATATAAACAAATATGCAAACTAGAGGGGCCGTCAAAGGCGGCAGACCCACGCCTTGGCGGTGCTACAGAATAGTTGCAATACTATACTATGGGGTCAAAACTGAAATCTTCATTGGGTGATTTCACGCTCGGTGTTGGTGTTTGTGGTTACTGGTTAGTGTTTATTGTTTCAGCATTGGGGGTACCCAATGCTGAAACAATGTTAGTTCATTTAATAGATCATGATTTTATTAGAAGAAAATCATCTGCCTTAAATTTTTTTTCAAATTCGTGTTGCCAGAAAATCCCCGAAATACGGTAAGATTTCAGGATATTTTGGCCCCTCAGCTGTGTCCCAATTTCAGCTAGGTAACCACAATGACGTCAAAGTGGTTACCTTGTCGCGCAATTATAGCAAAATGCGCGCAAGGTGTAATGCATTTTGTACAGTCTAGCGCGAAACACATCTGCAATACGCGAACCTGGGTAACCACTTTGACGTCTTCGTGGTTACCTAGCTGAAATTGGGACACAGCTGAGGGGCCAAAATATCCTGAAGTCTTACCATATTTCGGGGATTTTTCTGGCAACACGAATTTTTAAAAAACTTAAGGCAGATGATTTTCTGCTAATAAAATCATGATCTTTTAAATGAACTAACATTGTTTCAGCATTGGGTACCCCCTTTAAAGATAACGTTGAGTTCAGGTCATGAGATTGAATTATGAAAGAAACTCTCTCAAAGCTCTCGGGAAAGGTTGATTGTAGAGCAAGTAAGAATTGGTTTGTATGCTATTTTGGAAATAAAAAAATGATAAGAAATTGACTCAATCTTGCTGAGGGTCACATTCACTGCACACAGAAATGTGTATATGGGACTACACACAAATGTTCGGCCCGAAAATTTCAGTTGTTTCTTGCCATATGTAAGAGCATTTGAAGAGCAATCCTTTTCAGGGGACATATCTACTATGACAATCGTCTAAACTAAATTAAAAAGAAAGAGAAACTCACAAATTATCTATTACCTTTCCCAGAACTCAAGCTTCCCTTTAAGGAATGCAGCACATAAGGCGAATATAAGGGGGGGGGGGGGTCTATTGTTTAGATAATTATTGAGAAAGGAAGAAAATGGGCATCTAAAACTGTCCTGCATTCATTCAGCAAAACGTGGTTTGCTCTTACTTAGATCGCTCCCTCACATGTATCAAATGTGAGAGTCAGTGGTGTAGCATGGGTGTAGAGGGAGAGGGAGCACTGGCATCATTGGAAGGGGAGGGGGCACGTGTCTTTCTAAGTGCATTAATTGCGAATTTTCAAGGCCAGCAATTAAGGAGGGATGGGAGGGGGTCTTATCGCCTTCTATCACGTTCCTTTCCCATCTCCCTTTCCTCTCCTGTTCTGTGAAGTCGGTAGCGTAGCGTGGGTCTGGACACTGAGGGGCCATAGGCATCACGAGGAGGACGGGGGTGGGAGCATCAATTCGTTACAGTTTTCACGAAGTGAGGAATGAGCGCGCAACTAAAAGAAAGTTAGTTTTGAATAAATCGCTTTCAAAGTTTTAAAGCATAAATCTCAAACTCTTTAGATCATATTTCAACCTCTTTAGATCATATTTCAGTGTTTAGTTCTGCGTTTGATCATTCGCCTATTTGTTTATATTTTGGGGGAAAATGAGCTGTAAACATAACCGTCATTTCGTGAAAACACAAAATTCCAAGGACGCGTAGTGACGGATTTTCACGAAGTGACGGATCTCAGCCGCACACGTAAAACATACCGGACGGTTGTAAGCCATCACTTCGTGAAAACAGAAAATCATTTTACTAGGTATTTTCTTGTTGACGTTATCGCCATAGTTACATAATTATACATTATTATGATCTGAAACTTTGTGAGGTTCAAGATGTTAGTGAATGATGTCCAAAATGCAAAAAAAAACTCAAAATTGAATAAATGTGCGTTTTTCCTCATTACCGTCACTTCGTGAAAACAGGGACGAATTCTGCCAGGTGCATGAAATGCAATTTTTCAAGGTCCTGGAATAGAGGGAGAATGTCCATAGGGTTCTGTCGGGTTTCCCCCTTCCTTTCCTTTTCTCTCAGTTTCTCCCCTTTTTTATTTGGGGGGAGGGGGTCATATAATTGGGGAGGGGACGTGCCCCTGTGCTCCTGTAGCTACGCCACTGTTCATAAGTACCAAGTGTGGGAGTCAAATCGTGGCCAAAATTCGTTACGAGCAACACGAACAAGCTCTTTAAAAACCCTCCAAGAATACTTAATTGTAAGCTACTAACAGGTTTACTAGGATGCAACGACATTAAAAGTCGTTCGGTGTGCAGCTATAAATTGTCCCCATGCTGATAACCGTCGACTTTATGGGACATATAGGACATGTTAAGATGTAATTAAACTCCTACCCGTTTTTCTATCAAATCAAACCCTCACTTGCTCCCATTACCATGAATCTATTTTCTCTATAGTGCTCTTCACTGGTAATCAGGATCTCTATCTGATATAATATGATTTTGGAAGGTGACATCCCTCATTGTGATCATGACCATATCACCATGCATTGTTTTTTAATACGAATGGAAATTCAATCTCAATCTCCCTACTAACATAATCTTTTTAAACCATCTCATATTTATGGTCACAAAGTTTTGCTATATCGGTCATGACACTTGTTAATCCAGCTAATAGAAGTGTTGTTCACTGCGTATCAAAAATAAATATACCCAAATTTGGTAGTTCCATATAAAGAGTTAACATTCTCTGTGACCTTAATATTTATTTCATGGTAAAGACTAACTAATAATGATACCTTATTCATAATTTTGCTGCCACGGATGACTGAACATCAGGGTTTTAAAAAAAAGTCATGTCAAAAACCTCTTGTACCTAGTTTTGGCTGAAACAAGGCGTTTCAAAACCCATTCAACCCACAATGCATTAATCTTTTCAGTATGAAAACAATTGCGAAGCTTTTTTCTAAATTTATTTTGTGCATCTGAGTATCAACAGTATTTATAGATATAAACTCAAATTCCCGATAATGCTTCTTACACGCAAAACTTATGATACTTATGTCATGATGACACAATTGGCTTAATCCCTTGTTCAAGGTCAGCCCTTTTTCATCGAGTCATTCAAAGTGTACAAAGTTTATTTGAGATATCTTTATCATGGAAGTCCACTGTCAAAAGTTATCCTTGGCATTTATCTTTCCTTGCATTTGATTAGTGTTTGAAAATAGAAAACCACTGATTTCGAGATACATACCCTATGGAGGCGAGATGGTGTAAATGACATATCAGCAGAGCGTTTTTGTGTCAAGATGATAGCATAAGTCTAGAACTTTGCAAGCTCTTAAAAAGGATCAATGAATTGAATCAAGGCCCTGTGAAATCATGGATACTTTGAATCATTTTAACCAGTGTTCACCATGAATCAGTGAAAGCACGAACAAGAAATAACGTTTCAAATGATTTTAGATCGAAGTAACATAGGTACGTGACTTTGACACACATTCGTTATATCAGCCCAAACTTGGAACAAGGAGATTTTGGTGAAAACCCTGGTGCTCAGTGGCAGCAAAGTTAAGAATAAGGTATGATTAGACAGATAATTACTTACTCTTTATCAAGGTCGCAGAGGATGTGAAATTTTCATATGAGGCTACCAACACTTTTTTATACACACTGTTTATCTATTCAAATCCAAAATATATGTAAGAACAAATAATTGTATGTATAAAGAGCAGTAGCCACTTCAAGAACACATGATTAAGATCGCTTTAATAATGGACGCTTCGGTGATACACTTAAAAGCTATGTATGTTTGGGAATTCCGAAATAGTTACAATTTACCATTGTACCCCGGGGCAATATGATAGATGAAAAGGCTTTTATCCGTTTTATACTTTAAAAGATTAGAAAATAATTGGAGCCTTCTGATATAATCACGCTTTTAAAAAAGATAAAGCAGATTTGATAAAATTGATTAACACTTTTCTTTACACTATTTTTTTTTTAATTCTAATTTTCCTACCAATCATCGATTCGCCTCGACATCTTTGCCCATATTGACTCATTTAAAACGTCGATTTGTTTACCCTAATAATGTAATGTGTACTAACATTAGCTGATATAACGAATGTGTGTCAAAGTCACGTAACATATGTTAATGTGTACTAACATAATGTGTAGTAACAATAATTACGCCACCTGATCTTTAAATCACATGTTATATTATTTCATATCTCTACTTACTTTTATTTTGTTTAGCGACTCGGTCAAAGGATTGCATTATGTAGCTCAAAGAGGTGATGGAGCGCGAAAGTACCATGATCATGACATCTTATTTTCCGAGAGTGCCTTTCTTTTTTTCTCGGAAAAACGTTCATCATCTGAGGTACAGGATGTTTTCGCCTAAAACCAGACCCCAATTCGCGTGCAATGAGATAGCTTAAAAAACAAATTACAATTCACATGCGGGAATTGAAAGGCGATCGTAAGAGCGAGGTGACGTATTGCCTCATAGACGAAAGAATGTTAGGGACCCCTATGTTCAGGGTCTCCAGAACTGCGGATGCAATACGAACAGTGGTGTATCTAAGGGGGGCAGGGGCACGTGCCCTGGGCGGCACTTGAAGAGGTGCAAAAACGCAAAAAGAGGAGAAAATGAAAAAATATGATCATTAAGGATTATGCTCCCCAAAGGTAAAAAGAACTAGAAATACAGAAAAGTAAAATTTTTCGAAAGCTCGGTCGATCTGCTCCCTCGCATAACCTGTAACTCAAGGATCTTGTAATTTCGGGCCCCAGTCAAAGATAACAGTTATAAATAACGTTTTTTAAGGGTTCAAAATTTAAATAAATGTAATGCTCTCATTTCTTTGCTCGCTATCATGCAAGTTTCATCATTCTCTTGTTAAATATCCCCCCCCCCCCTAATAAAGCATAAAGTGTATAAAATAGCATTTGAAAAGGTTCAACCTTTGAAAGCACTCTCAACTTTAAGTTCCCTTGCTGAATTCCTTGACTATTTCTCAAGGTTTTTTTCAATTCAATTCAATTCAAAAATGGTCTTTATTAACATACAAACATGAAGCAAATATATTAATCGTACATGAAAAGCAGCCTCAGCTGGAATATTCATGTTTACATGTTCATAGGCACAAAATTCATAAAAGACTAAACATGCAAAAAGGGTATACATTGCACAGGTTTTCATAAAAAATGGTGACATGTAAAAGTCGTTATTAATTGCATGTAAAAAGATTGAAATATATACATTCATAACAGTCGACTTGGGGGAGGAGACTAGCACTTAGTGCATATACCCGTGATAAAAGTGATAAGAGAGAGAGAGAGAAAGAATTTTCAACATTTGTTGAGTAAATCAACTAAAAAGGGCAATGGACTATTTTTAAACCGTTTTGTTCTAGCTTGAAATTGCTGATAAGTATGCATACGGCGAAGAGATATGTTAGTGTGTTTTTTCTGAGGTAACCATGTCTGACAAAAAGGGTGATTTGAAAATGATTTTGCAAATTTTATACACAGTGCTAGTCTCCTCTCCTCAAGAGTTGGTAAGTTACATACTTGACATGAATTTGTATATGAGATGTAATTATGCCCTAAAATGATCTTACATACTCTTCGTTGTATTTTTTCAAGATTATTACTTTGCTGTACGGTAAGACTACTATGGAAAGCTGGAGCACAATATTCTAAAATTGGTCTAATATAACCTGCATATATTGTCACTAAATCCTTCAAAGGCAAATTGAATTTCTTAAGTTTCCTCAACATATAGAGTTTTCTATTGCACCTCTTGACTAAGTCATCAATATGTAAATTCCATTTTAAATCGGATTGTATAATCACTCCAAGAATTTTAATACTTTGTACATTGCATAAAACGGAGTTATTAATGGAAAGAACTTCAGGAGGAGGAGGATTTTTCATAAAAGTAACATGCAAAGTAAAACACTTTGAAGGATTGAGTGACATATTATTTGATTTTGACCAGTATTGCACAGAATTTAATATGGGTTGTAGTTGTGAGATGTCAGTTGATTTACGACATTGTACTAAGGACAAATCATCAACATATTTGAAATAATGTATAGGAATATTTTTACATAAATCATTAACCATAATTAAAAAGAGAATGGGGCCAAGGCGTGTCCCTTGAGAGACACCGGCATGATTAACTTTAATATTAATTTTGAGCCCCTTCGAGAAGGAAATGAATAGAAAACCATTCATTAATATTCAAAATTCGAATCTCTACCTCTCGATGCGGTTCTCAGTTGCGAATTTTCCTGGGTAAAAATGCATAAGAAATTGCATGGGGGATAAAAATGTAAAAATCTACCGCTCGGTCACTTTGCTCCCTCACTTGTAGAATAATGTTTGTGGGCGCAACTCCATTGTTTGCCCCGGACGCCATAATCCCTATATAAACCAATGGATACGAATGCCACGTCACTCTTTATAACCAGCCATTCCAGAATCACCACACCATAATTTCCTGAACGGAAATCCGCCCTTTTTGCAAATTGACATCCAAAGTTCGTCTGTTGAGAGCCAGAAGGGCGTTAACTCTCTTTAAAAATATATGATTTCACACCCTTCTGGCTTTCGGAGATAATATACACAACTTTACACGTCCCATTTGAGTCTGATAATAGTTTCCGACAAGTCGTTGATAATGCCACCTGCTTTTGAGGGAAGCAATTTGTAATTGAGTGTTAGGTATGTAATGCGAACTGAAGTTCATCATCATTTGACACCAAAATTCGTCAATAATTGAAATAAAAGATTCCGTTCAATCAATCATTACCTTGCATTCCAATTCAACCGAATATCTTTTTAATGAAATAAAAAAGTATGAATGTTTGACTTCCAGCCCATATTGGAAGAAACAGGAGTATCTGCTATGAACCTTTCAGACATTGAATTTCAGGTGAAGACAAGTATTTTGTTCTCTAACACCTATGTGATTATAGCAATACTTTTGCACCATAAGGTTTACAATGATTAGAGGTGCGTGTCAGTTTGCTGAGTGTCTATTCATTATGAAAATGATTTTCAGGCAGTCGGTTCACAGATAGTTTAACTTTCTGAAAATGCAAATTCATGGATGGATATTGGTTGAAGTTGGTGATAACCAAAACTGAAATAGAAATATTTCTGTTTTCTTGATAAACTGTCTCTCTGAGTATTTCTTTATATCGCATGAGAACTGTCATAAACAAAGACAAAAATCCAAGGTTGAACGTACGTTTTATTTGCCATTAATGATTATGAAAGCATTTCTCAGCTTATGATGCTCGCTGTATACCCCCTCGCTCCAATCTTTCAAATTGAAATTGTAACTGGAACAATCCACAGTTTCTCATTATATGATAAACGAACACTTGTCTGATTAGAAGAAAGAAAGAAGTTTCTTTGTCATACACTTGGGACGAGTTATAGACTGCCATCTAGTGTTAATGATACCATCATTTCTCATTACACCATGATGATCTTAACACCCACAAACATTTAAACAAACTCGAAAGACACGAAATGCCACTTCACCTCGCTTTCATCATGTTAATTGAAATTTATCAAGCTGTCTGGTGAGATAAACTTTGAATAAATTGTAGGAGGGGTGAATGAACCTTTACGAGGCCATTATTATGATTATTTTTATCGTCTTTCAATCAGGTCAGTACGTATATGGTCAGGCTTGCATATTTGCAAGTGCGAATAAAGAGTTTCACTATCTAAGAGTGCATAATGCAAAAAAAAAAAAAAAAAAAAAATTCCTGTGTAAACACTTTTTGGGGGCGACATAATAGAAATAAAATGATTTGGGCAAATGAATGAAGAATTTCTTATAGACTGGTGGGTTTGCCCCTTTTAGTGTTTATTAATTGAACAATTCCGAATTCTGATCATTTTAATAGACTTTTTGAAACTACAGTATTATATCAAAATATATAGGGCAGTTCAGCAATCATATAATCGCATGTTGACTGTATTTCTGTCAGAAATTATTTCAATCTAGTAATTATTTACATAAATTCGAGAGTTTTATATCGGGCTTGTTTTATGATATATACGCACACTTCACAGTTTATTCCATTTCTTCTTTCTTTATATTGATTCTCAGTCTTCCCTTCTGTGATCTAATATTATTGCCCTTCTGATTTTTTCACCTGCCTTTGTCTATTTTACATTGATTTTCTTCATCTCTATATATCTCTTTTTCTCCGTCCTCCAATTAAATGATCGATGACATCCTAGAACGGAACGCAAAAAAATTACAAAATTAAATACTTACATTTCTGCTTGTCCCAGAGGTGGTAGTTAAGGAATTCCGACGCTTCCGAATGGCTTCTTTCAAAACAGGCTCAATTGTCTTTTGACAGTAACTCACACTTTCATAATATGTTCGCACCTGCGTTGTCATTGCAAAAGCACCATTCTGTCAAATAGAGACATCATCACGACGACACAACCGTGACCTTTGACATGTCCTTCATAAACGAGAATTCATATTCAATGATGTGATATTTGAAAGGAAGTGAAATTGAGCACGTGATAGATTTAGAGTTTAGGCATTCATATCGATTCATTTCACGGATTCATATTAGATGATAGATGCTTATCAAACATCGCAAGGATCCTGAGGATTGTACTGAGAACTATTGCCTGGAGATGCAAAGGTGGTAGGTTCGAAGTTCGAACTCCAGAATGGCACTCAGGCCCTCTACATGTATAAGAAATGCATGACATTTGATGGTTCTCTCCACACGGGTGTATAAAAAAGACCCTCTGGATATTTAAAGGGTGACTAAATTAGAGAGAAAAAAGATGCTGTTTCCATGTATTTTTGCATTCAAATCACGAATCTGGCAATTGATTGTCAAAATTATGTCTTGTTTTGGCGAAAAAGGGGGAAACGTAGAGGTTTGGGGACCGTTCCTTAAAACTCGTGAGCTGATTGGCTAATTGACGTCACACCCCCAAGTGACGTATGAAGAGTAAGAGGCACAAGATCTGCAGGCTGCGGCAATGTAACATTGTACACACAATGCGGTATTTGACCCCTCTGTTCAACGGACAATTTATGAAAAAGGGAAATTAATCAATACAGTCTAAGGAGTGAATAATCATTATCAATATATTTTCTTCAAGATCAGTGAACACTTTTGCCCAAATATACAGCTCTTGTTTTGTTTTTTTAACTTTCTTGAACAATGTTCTCATCCATCTGAGCTTGCCGAACGATAGTTTTGCATTGGTCTTAAACGCGTACACAGCCGTTTTATGCGTCTGTGCAATGTACTACACATCTTTAGTACGGCAACTATGTTCCTCCTCGTACTAAGCGACTGGTGAACACTTTCGTTTGGTTTGTTTTTACTCCCGCCTTTTTTTACTTCGCTTTACATGTACTACGGTAGTACTGACTTAGATTTTTGGCTGAATTCTTCGAGTAACTTAGAGAGATGGATAGTGATCGCGAGTCCGATTTGGAGGACTTTTTTGAGCCAGATACGAACTCTGATTTATCAGATGATTTATCGATCCCGAAAGAGAAGAAGCTCAAGTGCAGTGGCATTGGGAATTCTACCATTATGTTTGAACCCCTCGCAGAAGACGCGCCAGGGCATGGTGAAGGGGTCGCGGGGAAAGGGGCCGGGGGTGAAGCTGCTGCAGCTGCTGGAGAAGAAAAGTGATCACTGCAAATTGTACTCCACTCGCTTGGCCCTTGCCACTCTGCCCGCGTGAGCATACCTTTGCGACCCACAATTTCCGTAGATTTTCATCTTTAGGAAAATGATGTACGTAGGCTTACATCATCTTTAGGGGCCTTGCTACAGCCCGCAACTATACACCGATTTGGCATTATTGATGAAATTGTGTCCCAAAATCAAAGTTATTGTGAGGAATTAAACACACGAAAATATGCGATGCAAATGGTCGATGCGCTGAATGTCATGCTCGGCACCGGGCCGGGCTGGGCCTGCCGGGGCCTGCCGGGGCCTGCGGGCGCGCACGGTATATAGGTTGGTGGAATACTTTCCCTTACTTCTCGTACGTCACAGATCACGTGATCATGATGTCGCTCGATGGGTTTTTTTTTAGGGGCGGGGCTTATGACTGTGTAAATCAGCAAAAATGTACTTTTCAAATGATTATGAAATACGACTGAATGCATAAAAAAAGTGTATGATAGATATTTTTTGGCTCCTGATGACTCCTTCCTACGAAAAATGGGCAATTAATTTTCTATTTTAGTCACCCTTTAAATTCATTGTCTTAATAGTGGTTGGATCATCATTATACCTGCCTTTAAAAATGGCAAGGGACAGGAATGTTCGGAATGGAGCTTGTGCATGCACGCATTGTGTGTGGGAAAACATCAAATAGCAGTTATGCATAAAGTTATTTGATCATTGTGTGTGGGCAAACATCATATAGCAGTTATGCATAAAGCTAAAGCATTCAGAGACAGAGTATTAACCGGTACAAAATGCATTGCTAACTTGACATCAATATTAGATTTACCCGATTAACTTTAAAAAAAAAATTATTTAGTTATCTTGATATCTTATTTTCTGATATATCATACTTAACTCTGAGATCTGCAAGTCTCTTCAATACAACATCACTTGGAAGATAGATATCTGAATATCTGTTTGACGTTGTAAAGAGGGAGTGAGACAGAAAAGTGAGAATGAGAGATGCATATAAAGAAAGTGACGATAATAAAGTACGGAGGAGGATAAGGGGTCGTAAACACGGAAGTTTTAAAGAGAAGGGTGCAAAAAGAAAATGAGGGAAAACTCGATGGAAGAAGAGATGTAGGTAGAAAAGGGAGAGAGGGAGAGAGAGAGGGAGAGAGAGAGAGAGAGAGGAGGGGGGGGGACTATCAGGACAGAAACAAACACGAATAGAGGAAAATGTTTAAAGGGAAAATCTACCCTGGTATAAAGTTGATTTCAATAAAAGCAGAAAAATGTGAGTAACAAATTAGTGAGAGTTTGAGCCCAAATTTGATAAGAAATAAGAAAGTTATTACTTATTGAAGTTGTAATCATTCAAACACAAATTGGCTACTCCGTGATGTATTTCGCGAGCTCCTCTCCCATTTGCTCGGTACAGAAAATTTCATTAATTTTCATTTTATTAGTTTCTGATGAAGGAATAGATTTGTTTCTCACAGGATCTGTGTAAAATCATATGAGCAATGATTATAGCTAAAGGCCACCGCACACCTTGCGATTCGACTGGTCTGCGACCGGTCTGCGACTGAGTGAGGGGAGATGAATCGCAGGGCAATCACACGCCACGACAAGGCACAACCTGCGACCCGACTACTCTGGTCTGCGATTTGCGCATGCGCTCTTTGCTTTCTGTCATATCAATACTGCCGTCTGATTGGCTGGAAGTTGGATTGAGCCTACGATCCAGTTTTAGAGATTCGATATGTCAAATCCTTACGACTGACCTTGCGAAATGTCTCTGACTGGTCTGCGACACATATGCTGACAAGAGCTGTGACGTCACATCTGCACTCACTCCGTTGCAAATCGGTCGTAGACCAGTCGGATCGTAAGGTGTGCGGTTGCCTTAAGACGCATGTATGATTGAATATTTTCTTTGGAGAAAATGGGAATTAATGATCTTTTTAGGGGGTACGGGGCAAATGGGAGAGGAGCTCGCAAGATACGTCACAGAGTTGTCGATTTGTATTTGATTGATTACAACTGTAAAAATTCATAACTTTCTTATTTTTTAAAATCATATTTTGCACAAACCTTCAGGATCTGTTTCTACTTCTTTCAAAACCAAATTCCCCTAAACGACAAATACCTCAACAGATGTTAAGTTTTAGGTCAAATTTTCAGTTCTCTTTTGATTAAAAAAAGAAAACAACAACTAAAACGAATCCTCGAGTGAGCCAAAGCATAAAACATGAAGTGGTGTATGTTTTGAATTTTCATTTCAAAATCATGACTTCGGTATGTGGCTGAACTGACTGCTGAATACATAAAGTATAGGAGCCCCTATGAAAGTGGATCTTTCCAGCAAGTACATACTATGCATGTCGAGGTTAGAACTCGCAAATTCAAGCCGTTAGTTATTTAACCCTGCAGGAAAGATTTCAGAACGTGATGATCAAATCCTGTAAGTAACCCCGTCATACTTACCACCGTCTCCGAAGACAGAAATGGGGGCTCTTCTCTTTCTTTGCTTTTCTGTCCCTGAAGGAAGTTTGAAAGTGACTGGATGTCATTTCTTCAGGATATAGGTTAATCGGATATGAATTAGGATCCAATGAATGGTGTCTGTCTAGTATGGCTCCTCGTTCCTCGCGGCTTCTTCCCACCTTTTTCTTTTTCTGCTCTATGCTCTTAATTTCGTGCGTTTTCCTGTGAAAATGGAGTGAGGAAATGCGCTTTTTAGTTTTTTTTATGGATTCGAAGGCCTTTTTGAAGTGACACATTGTGAATATACTAAATGGGATTAATATCTAGAGAGGAAATTGATTCATTGATCTCGTAAACGTGTAATAAATAAAACCATTCATCTGGAAAGATGCAGAAATAGTTTCGTCAGAATGAAGCTAGCTGCACTAAGGCAGTAATCATGATCTTGCATCGATATACTGCATCGATAATGAATTCGTCAAATATCCGAATATCTAGCAGTCTTTAGAGTACATAATTTTATTCAAGAAGTTTCCATCCAATTTCCTTTTTGCTACCAGCATAAACAGAACTAATGCCTATCTTTAATGGAGTAAGTGTACACTTGCGAAAAAGGGTCTTAAGGAAATTGAGCTCTGTGACGCCTAGCTACATACCATGCCCTTCTTGAACATGTTGAATAGTGTCATTATTCCTGAAGCGCTTCCAAATCTCTTGAGTTATTCCGTTTCTATGATTGAGGAAACATGTTGATCTTACATGGTTATACTGGGCAAATATTACTGAAGTATAAAGTATATTTCGCAAAGGATGTTAATTTGCGTCTTCCTAGAGATTTGTTTCTATATGTCAGCCCTTCCATGACGTATCCGATGGAAGTAACGTATATTCTTTTAGTTTTCAGTAACATTTATTACGCATGTATAAATATTTCATGCTTGACGAATTATAATCAGATAAAAGCAGACTACTTTCTTTACATGAGTCTCAGTATATTTCAGGAATAGCACAACTTCTGCAGTAATCTGGAATGCAGGCAATATCGGCTCTTAGCAGTTACAAAACGGCTTGCACCAACTGATTTATTTTAGTAATCAAACTTGGTTAGCCGCTCGATCTGCTTCGATGGCTAGGCTTGGCTTCAATTTCAACGCTGATCGAGAGAGGAGGTCGGAGACGTAACCTATTCCTAGCAAAGAAAAAGCCACAGATGACATTAATGTGCGAGCTTGTGAAAAGAATAACCATAGCTCTAGAAAATAACTATACGGCTCAACGGCAATCCTTTAGGGGAGTGGGCACATTAAATATAAATCAAGACAGTTGATCAAAGGACTGAAACATACCTGAGGGAGATAAAGAAAAACAAACCCGTAATTTACAAGGGGAAATTCCCGAATTAACTATTATCACATACTGCACATGTATAATATATTCTTTTTGTGGTTTTAGTAAGTCACAAATGGGTTCTTCCCAAGGAGAAACCGCACGGATCGATGCGTTATTGAGTAGCTGCAAAGTCGTTGTTGTTTTTTATTCAGTAATTGTAATAATTATATCCGTTTATTCCGCAAAGGATAATGCAATCGCTCTGTTGGAGTCGATGACTTTGAATGAGAGGTTATAGAAATAAGCTGAGCAAGTGGCTTGTACCCAAACTACAAAGTCACATTTTGTTACCAGTTGAAAGTGTACGTATATGGAAGGCTTACCATGTATACGATTCAATGAACAGGCTCCCAATATGAGAAAATGATAGGGCAATAATTATAAAAATACAATAATTATAGTTTAATACCGAGGAGAAAATACGGTTTTGGTGATCATGAGGTTAAGAAAAATAAGCTAAAAATTATAGTCAAATGTTTTAGAGAGGTCAAAGTTCAAAATAATTATTATTTGTACGAAGGGTTTTCATGCGACCAGAAATATTGGAATATCTCATGGTTTGCGCCAAAGTATCACCGTGCAACTTTAAAGCAATATCTAATGGTTTGTGTGAAAGTACCCGGATGACCGTGCAATAAATTTCCATATTAATGGTTTGGGGTGCGCGTGACGCGTAAAGTTGTTGTTGTTGATTAGTATTTTATGGCAATCAGTCAATTTTGACTATTATCACCAACTATATATATATATTTTTTTTTTTTAACAAAAATTTAATCATTTAAATAATATAATTGACTTCTCTCTTTTTTTTTTCTCCCTTTTTTCCTAAAAGTTATTATATTATATATATATATATGTATATATATATATTTTTTTTTTTTTTTCTTTCTTTCTTTAAAGATAAAATAGTATCATGCCAGGTTACCGAGTCCTGTCGGTTCTAAGTTGGCACCGTCCTGACAAACCTGCTCGTGTGAATACGAGTTTAAATACTCTAAGGTTAAGACGATGGATGTATGGGCGTAGCCCTTGCAAGATTCTTGGGTAAGGATAGAATAATGTCTACCTGTGTTTTATGTTGAAATCAATACAAAAACATAAGGACATGTAATGGTTACAATTGAGGAACTAGATTCATACAGTTGATAATAATAATATGGCTTTTCTTTCGTGGGAAACTAGGGTATATATAGCATTCGCTTTGAAAATATTTTGCTCGTCGTGCCGACTCGTGAAATATGCTCATAGCTGTTGTTGTTGTTGTTGTTAAATGGGTTTTTACAGACGTATCAATCAAATATGATTATTTACGTCTGGGACCGATTTTTAACGTCACCATCCGAAAGACGTGACTGAGATTCAAACCCGTGGGTCCGATCAGAGTTAGTTTGTAGGCGAATGCAGAGAGTTGACCGAAGACGTTACCGCTAGACCAACTCCTGATCCCCATAGCTCGTGCGATATTATACAATCATATAGTGCATGCTCTGGAGTTGTATATACCGTAATATGTGCATCTATAGCTTTAGAATTTCTCAAGTGCATTATGTGAGGTGAGTAGACAGTACGAGTCTTAGAACCTCGGAATAAGGGTTCGAAAATTATTGTCATTAATGAGTGAAATCATATCAGCCCCCAACTTTCAAAAACGCTCCACGGCCCCTGTTTATAAGATGGGAAACTGCTTGTGGGAGCTCACAATTTTTTTTACATTGCAACCTCAACCTCCACCACAAATCATAAAGTGCAAATTCATGAATTCATTGTGACGTCACACAGCCAGTCCCCCCAAAAAAAATGCGCAATTTTTTCTCTCGCAAAAGTCTCGCAATGCGCGCTGATATAATTTACTGGTCGCAAATGTGATAAAAAGTTATCGATGCCTTGGCTTATGGGAATTTGTGCACATATAAGCTTGCAAAAGTTGTTGTTATATGCCACGGTCATGGCCATATAACGAATTACGCAATGGCAAGAAGAGTCAATCTGATCAATCAGAAACCTTCTTTCAAGGAACCCAAATATATTCCCTTTTGTATCCTACATCATAAAATTCTCGTGCAAGGACTGGACAGGAATGTCTCACGTGACATAAAATACTTTCACCATAAAGAATAAAATGGATGTCGCGTGACGTCATACCTCCGTATATTTTTCGCTATATCGATATTTCGACGTCACTTTTTGTTATTCTGGATATTTCGAAGCTGTCGATATCGCGCTAATGTTTGTGCGTGACGACCCTCTCAGTTGTATGTAGGTCTACTCTGATTCTACATTTATTTTTTTTTTTTTTTTGTTTTGTTAAATCTATATCTAGGTTTACTCTTGAATATACAATACACTCTTTTCGAGGCACCAGTTGAAATTATGGATTTTTCGGTGACTGGCAGAGTTACTATTTTCTTCGGGGCTGCCCCCTCAGAAAAATAGTTCTATGCCAGTCACCTCAGAGAATTCATCATTTCAATGGGAGAATCTCAGTGCAAGGTATATTTGATTATTATACAACACCGACTAAAGCCTCGGTCACAAATACCATTAAGAACTGCTACGAACGCCGTTCGAACGCCGTTCGAACGATTTTTAGACCATTTCTTAAGATCTTCTCAAGAAGGCCGTACGAAACCAGCGTTCGTAGACCGTTCTAATTTCGCAGCCTAGTCGATGGTCTTTTCCAAGATTTTTTTTCAACGTTGTACGAAACCCCCTCTTCTTAAGGAGGCCATACGAACGTCGTAAGAACATCGTTTGATAGAACCACGCAAGATTTTGTAGGGTCAAGGGACAATTCTAGAAGCCTTTAATTCTTACGATGATCGTAAGAACGTCTTAAGTTGTTCATAGAGGGCTCTTACGGCGTTCGTAAGAACGCCTATGAACGGAGATTCGTACGGCGCTCTTACGAACGACTCTTGGGGTTTGTAAGGCGTTCGTAAGGTGCTCGTAAGGCGTAGGTACACAATTTGTGCAACTGTTGACTTTTAGCACTACTGCCATCTTGAAAGTACCAAACTTTCAACAGTCACAGAATTTTCGACAGTACACGGCAGCGCCTTTTTGCAACCCGACAAATTATACAAAAAATCGTAAGATCTTCTTGCGGATGACTTGAGAGTGCCATGAGTTGCACGTACGACCATCTTGCGACAACAAAAATCGTAAGATGGTTGTGAGTCTGACGAAAGAATAACTCATTCTTACGAAAAACGTACGAACTCTAGGGTCATTGTATAACCGAAAATCACTTCGTTTCTCAAGATGGTCTTAAGTTGTTCTTGCGTATTAAACGGCGTTCGTACGAACTTCGTAAGAAGGCCGTAAGAATCTATGCCCCGTCTACGAATCGTTCGTACGAATCTTTGTGACCGTAGCTTAAGATTCTTGCAGCCCCACTCGTCAATTTTTCATCACATGACATGCGATAAAAGAAATGTTGAACAGTATCATTCTCCAGGCGTGCAATTCCGTTTGATCCATGTGCACCATTGTAAGATGACGTCACTAACAATGTACACAGTATATTGTGAGGTAAGTGACATCATATCACTGTGCAATGGAACGAATGGATCAAACGAAATTGCACTCTGACGTAACAATAAACACAAAGCAATTCATGCAACACAAAATATGCACTAGCGATCGCGATTCGACTACGCTAGTGCAGACAGAGTACGAGTACTGTACGGTATTAGTACGTACGTACGTCGAGAGTACGCATTTGGCAGGCAACGAAGCGTAGACTAACGTTAGATCTGATTTGTTCCACGAGGATTTGTTCTTTGACTTTTAAGTTTAATAACTCACATCATAGCAGGACCAAACTTTGTATTGCTAACTGATGAAGAATTGAATGAATTATTGTCCGACTCCGATGCTCACATTAATACTAAGAGAGGTATCAAGTTGGCGAAGAGCCGTCAGGAATCCTTGGCAAAAATGTGTACCGGAATCAATGTCGTTAGCGGAGGTCAACAGTTCTCAAGAACAGCTAATCTTACAGGAATCTATATTTTAACTCAAGTATTCAGAACACATCTTCTGCCACAAGCTCCGTGCAAAATGTTCATTTCCACGGACCCGTTACTTTTTACAACAGATAGATCTAACGTTATTCCTGACGTTGGATCAAAAACTAATAGACATATGGAGATACTAAGAGATACAGTTTTCTACTGTGTTTCTTATTGGATTCGATTCTTATCTGATGGATCTGGCCTTTGATACTGTTGAAATCCTGTGTTTCTTGAGAGTGATACTGATTTCTACTGTGTTTCTGATTACATGGATTCAATTCTTCTATATTATCTGATGGATCTGGGCCCCGTTGCATAAAACTGACCATTAACGGTAAGTTTGCCATCAATGGTAACTCCCATGGAAACCTTGTTTTTGATTGGCTGTTGAGTGATGTTACCATGGTAGTTACCATTGATAGCAGAGTTATGATTAATGGTAAGTTTTATGCAACGGGGCCCTGGTCTTTTTGTACTGTTAAAATCCAGCGTTTTTTGATAAACTTTTTTTTCTATAATGCTCTTAGCTCGTGCGATATACCTTTATATCCCACACAAGGCCATTCAATATTATAATTATAAGTATTTAGTCCTTTGAAATTTTTTCAGATCATTTGATATTAATTTCAACAACAGACTAATGATAATACGGAGTCCTTCATCTTCACAAGAGTTCAAGCGCTGCACCTGATCGCCCCAAACCAGTAGAGGAGGAATTGAAAAACCGGTGAGCATAGCGATCTTGAATTCTTACGAATTAGTGAAAATAGAGTGTACCAGAGGCAAGTGTATTAATTGAACCGGCGTGTCTCTCTTTCCCTCGGCTATCCATACTATTCTCAGTGACTGACCCAGTTAAACGAGGTCCGTAGAATGTAACTCACTCCATGTCATATATTGTACACCTTTGTTCTTAAAACCAAATGCCCCCAAATATGTAATATTTGTTTCTTGTTGTTTTTTAGCTGCCATGTTTTTTGTCTTTTGTCTAAATACAGGCTGTTCAAAATGCCCTGTAACCACTACACAAGCTGGAAAAATAAGCATTGAGGTAATGAAATATATTTCTTTATTCTGTCTCTGGAAATCTTGAAACCACTAGCGCATAAATATCAATTTTACATAGCGATCCACATATGGAGATCTATGTGCCCTTGAATACGATACATTTGTTATATTCCTGATTGAGATTCCGAATTATCAAAATGCATACAAAAAATAAACAATAAATTGCGGAGGGTTGTTAAACTCACGAAAAATCTCATATGGGCTTCGAACTTTGACAAGAACAACTGTAGATATTCAGTTTTAGCAAATCAGGATTCACAATGCAATAGAATTGAATAGATAATTAATATTATATCCCTCATTGAAAATTTCTTGCTCTTGGATTGGTCGAGAGCACTTCATGTGATTAATCATAATTCTACCAGAAAAAGAAATTACTCTGGGAGAAAAATAGGTTTAGTGACGTCTAACTTTTCAGAGTATGATAGTTTTTTTTACTATCATGCCTCCGACTGCCCCTTGCTCCCTAGAATCATTTCTTCTGACGCGTACGGTGAGCAGCCAGTAGTCTCCCTCGGCTAACTCCCGCGATGGGAGGGCGCGGGCACCAGTACCAGTGAAATTACGCCGAGCCCGAGAATTTTCATGAATCCATATAAAGAAAATGAGGGGGGGGGGGGGGGGGGGGGCGGGAGGCGGATACTGAACAAAAAATAGCCGTCAATTTTGCAAAATATGCATGAAGTAACACTAAGCCCAGTAAATATTTGCAATTAATAATTCTGTTAACCTATCTTGTCAAAGATTCTTGACAATTTGCATGAAATTGTGTTCGATTTACTGTTTAAAAGTGACCTGTCCGGACACACGACGTGTTGGTTATAGAAATGTAATTGGATGTAGGTCAGCAGTAGATCAGCTGTTTCTCATGCATGCGCAGTCGAGTCGTACTGACTAAATGCGCGTCGTAACAATACGCGCATGTCATCAGTCGAAATCAAAACATGGCGACCTATGGCTATGTCTAGCCCAGTGTCCGTCGAAAGAAAAAAAGATTTGATTTTAATTGACGAGGACCAAAAACAAATCAGGATTGGAAACGAATGAAGTAGCCTATATTCAGTTATCAGGTAAACTTTATCTACCGTGTTCGGTTATCAGGTAACATTTCATTTGAGTGTAACTGTAAACTGTCATAATATACCCGGTATGTCGTTTGACCCTTTTTAACTGTTTGTTAATACGGTACTGTTTGTGTTACTTTTTATTTAGTAACAAAGTTAGACCTAAATATAGATCTATTTACCGTTAGCCTACCAGACTATAACAGTAGTAGTAATTAACATTAATCAATGAAGTTTTTTAAATCTAAAGTTTTAATCTAACTGTGCTTGTGCATTTCATTATAATACTAGCCATATACTTTTCACTTTCGGATTTTCACCGATTACGTTACGGTATAGACTAGAGTCTATAGGCCTAGTCTAGATCTAGATCTAGGCCTACCCCTTAACACTTTATAACAGGATTAAACAGGATAATAGACTACCTAGTCCTAAAAGTTAGAGGCCTATAAAAGAAAATTGATATACAGGGCCTTTATTCTGAAATCTACTTCGATCTACGGGGTCGGTCTCAGGCTCAGCGACTACCAATCGCGTCAATCTATTCTAACTAAGTTAGCGTCCACTGTGTTTTACTCTAACCGTATACCGGTATAGATTTAACAACAACGCGAGATTTATACTATCTAACATTAATTTGTCATATCTAGATCAAAGTTAAATCCAAATATATTTAATTGTTGATGAGGGATATAAAACAAATATACAGGGCCTTCATTCGGAAATCTAGTGCGGTCTATGGGGTCGGTCTCAGCGACTACAGTCAATCGTCTATTTCTCTCGGGGCTCTCGCCCCTCGAGGAAATAGACGACTGTAGTCACTTCGACCGACCTCATAGATCGCACTAGATTTCCTCGGGCCCTGTATATTTGTATATTAGCTTCTCTCTCTCTCTCTCTCTTCCTCTATCCATTCTTCCCCTATATATCTTTCTTCCTCCCCTTGATCTCTGTCTTTGTATCTGTCCCTCTGTCTCTTTTTCTCTCTTCCTTTCGCTCCTATTAGTCTTAGGCTATCTCCTTTTCCCCATTATATTTCTTCTTGGACAAACCAATGCCCACTGGGGTAGTTTTCTAATTCATCTATTCGTTAAAATCATGAAACGGAGCGCTGATAAAAGATGCCAAATGGTAGGCACCAATCACCATTATAGCTGCGATAAATATCTCCCTTTCGTGGTAATAAGCACATTTATGTTTGTTGTTTTATGTGCGTCTTTTTTTCATTAGAAGAGAGGATAGAAATATAAGGGGTTTTTCCTTCGAATTATTTTTATTCCAAATAATTAAATGGTTTAATCATTGGTCAGTTCCATGCTCTTTTTATGACTTTTCTTTTTTTTCTAATGGAGTGTGATTTTTACGAATTGATATCCACTACCTCTCCTCTCAATATATACCAGACTTTTATAAATGTAGAAAGTTATGTACAAATAGCGCTTCTACCAGCAACCACGATTTTGATTACTCTGTTAAGTTTCTCCTATAAAAACAATGATTTTTTTTCTCGAGTAACCTGAAACAGAGCCAGACTCGAACAGCACATAATTTATGTGCTTCTATAATGCTCCTTTCATCACATTTAATGTCCTTTGACTTTAAGAAGAAATGTTAAGCTTTTCAATTATCATGTTCTTGATACTTATAACTGACATAATCATGTTGATATCAAGTTTACTGTAAGTTGATGATGAATAAAGCTAGTAAAATACAATAAAATCAAGAATCCATCTACAGAACGCCATGCATGTCTACACAGGGAATGCGCTTTGTTAGACACCATATTTATTCGATTGCGAAAACTATGAAACACCTTCCTAACTGCCCTTTAAAGCCCAAGGTCTCCATGCAGGACTTCATTCAGAGCACCAAACCATGTGTTATGCACTCGCTAGCCTTTTGACTAGGCCTCGCGTCTTAGATTATATTCCACGCCGTGCACGACTTAGACGAGACTAGCTGTTGATACGGTGACTTGGCCAGATTCCGAGGAACGCGCGAGCGAGCGGCTTGCTCGCGCGTTCACTCGGGTTTTAGTGAATAGTCTCATTTCAGCTGAGCTAAATTGTCGGACATAAACCAAAGCCACGAGGCCTTGTCAAAAGGCTATGCACTCGCTGGAAAAGTGAGCCGACACAACAAGAGAGGGGCAGGGGATATCTATAATCGTCACAAGTCCAGTGGTGATCGTGGCCTTTCTGTTGGGCGCTACACTGTAAAAAAATTGGGGTAACCTCGCTAGTCAGAAGGACCACTATTCATAAGGACCACTTATTCATAAGGACCGCTATCCTTAAGGACCGCTATCCATAATGCGTGACTAAATGAATAGCGGATTTGTATGAATAGCGGTCCCTCTACATAGCGAGCTAACCATATACAAATTATCTCGCTATTCATAAGGACTTCCGTTCATAAGGACCACTATTCATAACTATTCATAAGGACCGCTATTCATAACGCGTGTTAAATGAGTAGCGGTTTTCTATGAATAACGGTCCTTATGAATAGCGAGTGAACCCCAAAAATTTTGCCGTGTTTTCACGGGAAATTTCCTGGCAGTCAGGATGCCGGTAATACCGGAAATCAGCATATATTTACAATCGCCCGACATAAAATTACAGTCTTTTTCCTGTAAAACAACAGCAAGTTTGTTGTGTGATTGTAAATATATGCTGATTTCGGTAAACCAACAAACTTGCTGTTGTTTTACAGGAGAAAGACTGTAAAATTCAAATAACGGTAATAACGGCAATAATTTCAAAGGCCAAAAAGCCTGTAGTTTTACAGTTATTTTTTACAGTGTATGATTAAGAGCTTTCAACAGTAATGTTGAAGGTCCATTGGCCTACTTTACACTCCAATGACAGTGGATCTTCATTTCGGAATCCAATTAAATCAGAGTAAGTTGTGATCATGTAATAATGAAATATTGTGGAAAAGTTCAGGCCAGCCAGGTATGAACAAAATGGCTAAAACTTTTTAAAAACTGCTTCCCCTTGAAAATCGCCAATACGAATGTGATGACATGGGAAAAAACTTTTCTTCCTGAATTATTTGACAGATGCTATTGATTTATGTATTTGAATACTTCCTGATCATTTTTTCTGGATTCTGATAGAATTTAATACAGTTCGTTACCGGAACTCAAAATTATCTTTAAGACTTTTTCGCATTGCAAACATTTGTGAATACACTCAATACGTTGCTAACTGCAGGAAATAAAGATTCCCTGTGCTCCGACTCAATTTAAAAGGTAGAGGAAGATTTCTTCTCTTGAATTTCATTCACAAACTGAATAGGCTAACCCAAAGTCATCCATTTTGTAAACATGTTTTGACAGATTTTCAATTCCTTTGAGTTAAGGGTGGGGAATCACTTAGAGCTATCCGAAGGCAATAGTCGTGTCTCTGTCTTAGGTCACTCTCCGAGACGTGGCTTGTTGGAAATCTGAAAATATTCGACTCTTTGGGGGAAAAGCTCTAAACCTCCCTGCAAAATATGACATCAGCTTAGAGACATCAGTGGTCCCCCCCCCCCCCTTTCGAGAATATTTTTACATCTTTTCTATTGTAGTGTAACTTTGTTGTTTTAATTTGGTTTTCACTACCGAAGGGAAGTGAGGTCGACGAAAAGCTACCCTGAAAAATTGCTTTGAATATATGGTTTGTTTTACAGTGAATGTAATTACGATAAACTGAACAATATTTTTGTCCAAAGGCTTGGCTCAGGAAACCCAGCAGAGAATAACCATCAAATTATGGCTGGAATTATCGGTTCCGCTTTGGGAATTCAGCCGCGCTGCTCAGGCAGGACTCGACAAATTTCCACTTTTGAATTCAAGATAAATTGATTATCGATAAAACGAAAGAGCGGACCTTGTGCCTCTATGCATGTAACCCGATCCGCTGCTTTTTCATGAAACGGGCTAGCATCCATCCCTCTCGCTTGTGGGGAAATAAATGAGAAGTGTGTGACCAACTGTGGATGGTTTTATTCCATCATAACAGTCATTTGCTCTACATTCCGATGCTTCTAGTTTCAGGGACCTCTGTTTATAATATTGCGATATTCGTCTCTAAATTCCCCTAGCATTGGCAGGTTCTTCGAGGGTCGTCCAAATAAATCATACCAGTGGAATGTTTTCCGTAACAATGAGTTATTAGTTGGCTGTTTTATTAAAAGAAGAAAAAGAAGAGAAAAAAAAAGGAGAAGGGAAAAAGCAATCTGATCCATAGAAGTAAAAAACTAGGAAAACATTTGAAGAAACAACACCAACAAAATAACAGGGGGGAAGATGAGCTGCCTGAACCCCCCCCCCCCCCAACTCCCCTACTTGAAACCAAAATGTAAACAGTCGTTTTAATACAAGTTAGGCTGTACACGGATCATAGGCTTTCGCCGATTTTTTTTTTTTTTTTACATTTCGATCCCCCTCCCATGTGACATACCTAGATCCGCCTTCGGGGCATGCTAATTAAGCCTGTCTGATTATTATTAGGATGATTTTCTACGGCAATACATACATGTTTATCTTAAGATTTATAGAAAAAAGATATTGCAGTTCTACAAATCCGAGCAAAATACCAATATATGTTTTGTGCATGCATTTGCTCAGCAGAATCAAATAATCTCTCACTGCAGTTCAACCCCTCGTGAGGCAATGCAAATGTTTGTACAATACGATACGTAAAACCAGATCATTCCACCCAGGGCCCAAGAAAAGAGTGAGAAGCTAAGCAAGGCATGAATGTCTTCTATACAATCTAGAGCAGGGGTGATTACTCAGATGACAGTGTTTTTGTATCGAATGCACGACTTCATTTTAAAAATAGAGGTTATCATAACATAGTGAGACATTGTTTCTCCCAGTACGTCGGATTATACATCGGCTTACCGAGCGTATACATTGAAAAGCTGAAAGCAAGATTTGTTTCCATTGGTAGATGTCCTAGATTGAACAGAAAATGTAGTTTTTACTTTTTCAATTATTTTGAAATGTAATTTGTTGAAAGTTGTCTGATCGAAAGAAAAGTTAAAATAGAACAGTTTAATAATGAACGGAAGGCTGAATGAGGAATAAAAGCAAGTGAGGTTGGTAAATAATGACATGGGATTGAGCGAGATATTGTGTTTCAGAAGCAGAGGAGATGTTGGGCTTAGGAGGATAGAGAAGGTTACATCTCATGGCATCACTGGATCTTCATTTGGAAACTGAAATGGTTAAATCACTGAGATCTCTTTCACTTGACCTTTGTAAATAGATATGGGTGGAAGAGTCTTCATTCATGTAGATTTCTATTCGTCAAGATATCATCCACTTTTCTCAAAATATGTACCCTTGGCCTTTTGGACCAAGTCATTTGAATTCCTCTTTCAAATCAGCGAAAATGTAAAAGCAATTTCCGTCAGAGTACCAAGAAATAAGGATAGATTTCAGAAAAGCGAGCACCGTCGTCGAAAGAGAGGTAATGATTCTGCTAAGAATGTATAATGCATGATACAAATCGGAATTCTGACAGTTTCATTCAATTTAGCATGAGAGAATAATTGTGATCTAAGGAGAGAAATCCCTAGTAACTGAATAACGTCACTAAAAGATGCCATGCTTCACAACGTTTACCATTTTCAAATCGTCATCGCTTACTAATTCATCATTTTCCCCACACTGCCTCTTTCTTTTATTCTTTCTCGTTTTTTACATCCCAGTTTCCCAATTTTATTTGAACTCTTTAACTTGCATGCCTTATGTTAAACATCTACGTTTTCTCGGACATTTTTTTAGTATGATGTTCCATCACCTTTTTTCAAATACCCTCTCAATCTTATATATTCTTAATCTATTTCCCTTTTGCTCTCTCTCTCTCTCACTCCCTTTCTCTATTTCTCGTTCTATCTCTCTAGCTTCCCTTCTGTCTCTTCTCCTTTACATTTCCTTCTCTTCTATAGCTCTCACTCTCTCTCTCTCTCTCTCAATCTACATCTCTGTCTTTTACTTCAATTGCTGCAATTCGCTTTTTAAATTCCATCACATTATTTAAGCCCTCGGGGTTGTATCTTTCCTTTTAGGATAGAATTTGTTTCATTTTGGAAAAGTAATCAAAAAGTGCCTTGGGCGTTTCAACATAAATAATCTATACTCCTTAAAAATTCCTTTTAAGGGATCCCTAAGAAATTGTAGAAGTCCAACTTTCAATGTAATAAATATAGAAAGTCATTGTTTTAGAACACTTTATTTAATCCCTTATTTCTTATATGTTTTTAAATATATTTATTCCAGGCAGAAGATCAAAATGAAAACCCATTATTGATTGAGAAATCTATGAAGTCTTATTATTCATCATTCCAACCCCCAAAGAGAAGAGTGTGCCTGGCTTCTGGTAAAAGTGCAAGAATTTCAGCTGCATTGCATAATGTCAATTGTTCTGAATTAATTATGATGTATATACAAACTTTTTAACATGATTTGTCAAAAATTGAAATTAAAATGCATGCATCATTGTGAGAATAATATTTGAAATAAGGTCATAAAGCTTACTTCAAATTATTTGACATCCTTCAACTTTACATTGTGCAAATTGGCAGTGTGATACGAGTTTCAGCTTTTGAGTTATTAACAAGCATAGGGATCACATGATTTTGTCTTGTACAGCATCGGGACCCATATATATTATTACACATGAAATATGAAAATTTAATTATCTTTAAATTTTGAGCTAATCAGCTATTTTCATTGTTTTATTCAAATTAAACTTGTCAAATTCCATAAGAAAAGGCATTTATTATTTAAGAGGTAGACAATTTTAGAAAAATTGTTGACTAGTGTAATTTTAGTTGTAATCGGATATTTGACTTTAGTTTCATTTCATTTCATTTGTGCATGTAAACAGCCGATGTTACTTGACAAAATGTGACAAAATTTTCTGAACTCTGCCCTCCCCCCATCCTTTTTTCAAGCCTTGATTCGCCCTGCTTCACGTCCTTGTGTCCTTGCTTGCATTATGAGAGGGAAATTCGTGGTGGAAAGATACAAAGAGAGGAAAGAAAATTATTGAGGCGACATCCCCATCGCTATTGACATGGTACAGGAAATTAAGAATCTCACGTTGATAAGTGAACTTATAGAGAATGTGTGAACTTCAAGTGTTTCTCGAGTTAAATGAGTTTGGGTTTTTTTGGTCAGAATAAACCTTTAGGTTCATGGAGGTTGACTTTTCAGAGAAAGAGTCTCTTTGAGAATATTTGACTTTGCACGAATTCGATCTGAATATCATGCGCTATCTGCAGGTTCAGGAGGAAATTTTTTAAAAAATAATGATTCAAATTTTTTCAAACGTAAAATCAATAAAACACAACAATACGAAAAACAGAAACCAAGCCAACATCAAATATAAATGATCGTAAATGTTTGACGTTACCATGATAACATATAATGTTTATTCATTGATATCAAGGTGTGTATATGGCGGCTTTTTACAAGAGGTACGCAAGATTATGTCGTAATAATTATATGATAAAAGTCCAAGGCGGGAGGATGCACCTCCACTGATTAAAAAAAAAAAAGGTCGGTATAGGAAATGTGCATATATTATTCCGGTCCTTCTTGTCCTTAAATTATTAAAAAAGATTGCTATGCAAATGTCAACTGAAGTTTATACCATTCTAATGTATACAAACTATGAATGCGGTTCCTCGGTATTTTGTTTAAAGTAGTGGCTTAGGAAATTTTGGGAGGGAAGCACGTTATATGTTATATGTATTACTACTGTTACACAAATCTATTTTCATTGTCAGTTTTATTGTGCATGCATCTGCCAAATAAAATAATAATAATAATAATAATAATAATAATAATAATAATAATAATAATAATAATAATAATAATAGTAATAATAATAATAGTAATAATAATAATTTTTTAATAATAATAATAATAATGTGTCCCCCCCCCCCACCCCCTCCTCTCTCATGGCATGGCGACAAGGGGAAAAGAGAATAAAAAATAGAAAGGGAGAAGGGAAGGGAACGTGAAAAGAATAAGAGAATACCCCCTTCCACCAAGTATGCTCGGTACTCATCCCCAACTGAATGATACTAGAGCTCCCTTTAACCCATTGCCTAAGGGAACCGGGTGGTTCCTGTATCAAGCCCATGGGAATAAGAGAATCCAGTAGTCAATGGGTTAAAAAGACATTTCATCACATTATAAAAATAAAAATAAAATGCAGTTACTCTCTACTGCGCTTGAAAGCTTGATTATAATACAGGAATTCCAGTGCAGGAATAAAGGAACATGCGAGTATTATGCTATATCTGGAGGGTAATTTCATTTCGCGTGTGTGTCGGCATTATATTATATTAGATCCATATTCGATTATGTCTGCATGAAAACCTGTTTAGAGGAGATCAAACCGAACATACCGAAACAATAGATCTGAGAGGAAAGTTCGTCATTTAGCCGATAGGATATTTACAGGACATTAAATTCAGAAGGTTTATTCCAATCTACTTATCGATGTCTTCTTAACCTTTTCTCATGTGGTCTTCAACGCCATACTATAATCACTTTGATATTCTTTCCGCAGAGTGCAATCACCCCTACTTTTGAATGCACTTCTAAAAAATGAAAGGAATGGCATCTTGCATTTGATACTCTTCCCACATACCTGGACTGATGTAAGCATTCATTAGCTCCATTAATGTTTACAAATGCTTATCAAGTGTCGTCTCCTTGCTTCCCTCTTCCCTTGCACTTCCACTAGACTAGAAGACATCTGCAACGCTTCAGTGGCTCGCCTAGGTAGAGAGAAAGGCAAAGTTTACTCTCCAAGAATGTAAATTATTCTAGAATTACAGAATATAAATCTGCTTCGCCTTGTAAACAGGTATGCCTTTGTAATCAAGAGGCCCGGGGTGTAGAGCCCACAAATGTAAAAATCTACCACAAATGTAAAAATAATCACAAATGTAAAAACATTGCACCCGCAAATGTAAAAATAACCACAAATGTCATAACATGTCAACCACAAGTGTAAAAATAACCACAAATGTAAAAACATTTCGCCTTACAAATGTAAAAAATTCCATTTTTACCTCAAATGTCATAACATGTCAATCGCACCAATGTAAGATCAGTTATTACGATATGTATGTGTGCGTGCGTGTGTATGCGTGTGTGTGAGGTTTCCTGATCAATAAAATCCTTAAAATATTGAAAGACCCTTTACCACAAATGTAAAAACATGTCAATTGCAAATGTAAAAATTCATAAAACTAGTGGTTTACCAGTGTTTTTCCTTTTTATGATCAGTTTACCGTTTACAGGGGCGAGGGGAAGGGGGGGGGGCAGGGTCGAGGAGCTGATCATAAACTTCAATGGAAGGAAAAATTCACATACATGTACAAGATGTAGTCCACTGATCCATTTGCCCTAGAGATCAGTGATGTAGTTGCAATAGAACAGCAATTTATTTTATCAGTCTCAAGAGGGCGCTTGATATAAATTGAATTTGAACGTAGTTTTTACTTTTGACGCGATTTTTAATGATGAACTATTTAATGATTGAAGGAAACCAAAATGCCTGAAACCTGCATGTTATCGTTTCAATCTAGCGATAAATCCAGTATTCCAGTACACTATATTTCGCACGCTGCATATTTTTTATTTTATTCAAAATAAGGTGCAGCAGTCGAAGCCGTTAGTAACTCACATTATTCTTAACCCCCCAGATTTCAGAAGAAAATATAATATCATTTGACAAATCATTTTAAAAAGATAGATATTTTTGATTGAGGGTCTGAATAGTCATACAGATAGTAAAATCGATAATACGGCCTTTGCCGAGTTTCCTAGTCGGTGGAATGGCGAAATCGGCTCCAAGTCGTAGTGACGTCACAAAATTCGTACGACTGCCCACGATTTGAAACTAATTTTGCCCTTATTCCCTGTAGAAAGCTGACAGCTCATCAGCTCATATTACTTTTCAGAACCTGAATAGGTTAAATTTCATTTGTTAAAATGTCAATATTTAATGCCATAGCGATTTATTTCACAAATCGGATCGCAGACCGATCGTAAGGTGCAGTGGCGGATCTACGGGGGGGGGGGGGGGGTTTAGGGGGTTTAAACCCCCCCCCCCCCTTGGGCTGCCAAGTAAACATTTATTTGGGCAAAAAAGAGAAAAAATAGAGCATGCAAGTATGCTTAAAATCGCAAGCTAGCAACCCTAAAAATGAAAAATCTCCCTACTGTGGGAGGGGGGTATCCCCCCTCCCACAGTAGCGAGGGGAAGGGGGGGGGCAGGGTCGAGGAGCTGATCATAAACTTCAATGGAAGGAAAAATTCACATACATGTACAAGATGTAGTCCACTGATCCATTTGCCCTAGAGATCAGTGATGTAGTTGCAATAGAACAGCAATTTATTTTATCAGTCTCAAGAGGGCGCTTGATATAAATTGAATTTGAACGTAGTTTTTACTTTTGACGCGATTTTTAATGATGAACTATTTAATGATTGAAGGAAACCAAAATGCCTGAAACCTGCATGTTATCGTTTCAATCTAGCGATAAATCCAGTATTCCAGTACACTATATTTCGCACGCTGCATATTTTTTTTTTTAATTCAAAATAAGGTGCAGCAGTCGAAGCCGTTAGTAACTCACATTATTCTTAACCCCCCAGATTTCAGAAGAAAATATAATATCATTTGACAAATCATTTTAAAAAGATAGATATTTTTGATTGAGGGTCTGAATAGTCATACAGATAGTAAAATCGATAATACGGCCTTTGCCGAGTTTCCTAGTCGGTGGAATGGCGAAATCGGCTCCAAGTCGTAGTGACGTCACAAAATTCGTACGACTGCCCACGATTTGAAACTAATTTTGCCCTTATTCCCTGTAGAAAGCTGACAGCTCATCAGCTCATATTACTTTTCAGAACCTGAATAGGTTAAATTTCATTTGTTAAAATGTCAATATTTAATGCCATAGCGATTTATTTCACAAATCGGATCGCAGACCGATCGTAAGGTGCAGTGGCGGATCTACGGGGGGGGGGGGGGTTTAGGGGGTTTAAACCCCCCCCCCCCCCCTTGGGCTGCCAAGTAAACATTTATTTGGGCAAAAAAGAGAAAAAATAGAGCATGCAAGTATGCTTAAAATCGCAAGCTAGCAACCCTAAAAATGAAAAATCTCCCTACTGTGGGAGGGGGGATACCCCCCTCCCACACCCTTCCCCCTCGCTCGCTTCGCTCGCTTCCAAGTAAACATTTATTTGGGCAAAAAAGAGAAAAAATAGAGCATGCAAGTATGCTTAAAATCGCAAGCTAGCAACCCTAAAAATGAAAAATCTCCCTACTGTGGGAGGGGGATACCCCCCTCCCACACCCTCCCCCCTCGCTCGCTTCGCTCGCTCGGGCTCGGTCTCTACACTCCCTCGCAATACCCAGCTCAGCCCCTCAAACCCCCTCCTTGGAAAAAAGCTAGATCCGCCCCTGAGGTGTGCAGTGGCCTTTACACACACCCATACACACATACGCACGCACGCATTCTGGTGATGCGTCAGGCAAACTATTATTACTATCAGATCCAGCAAAATACAGTGTCTATGGAGGCACAGCAACTCGCTGCAGGCGAGTGAACTGGCCCGTCCTCTGCCACTCGGAGAAAAGGCATACAATCATAACAAACTGTATAGGTGTGATACGAAAATGGAAAATGGCCTATTAAAAAGATTGTTTGACAGCACTACATGTCGGCTTCTGCCTGTATGGCATAACTATTCAGGAGAAGAAGTTTCAATTTCCGTTTAAATATAAACAATGAGGTGGATTCAGTAATTTCAGTTGGGGGTTCATTCCAATACTTTGGACCAGTAAATTGTAACAGTTTTCTTTGCAAATATTGTTCGAGTTCGTGGCAAATGGAAAAAATTACTTTGAAGTGTGGGGTATGGGTGGATAGCATTGTTTTTTACACACAGTGTAGAAACGATCGAAGGTAATTTATTTATATATAACTGATACATGAATACCCCTAAGTTGTACACATACATATCTGAGATTGAATAGACAATGATTTCATTCTGACTCTCGTAAGTATTATTAACCGAAGATGGCTTGGATTTTCAAAATTATAAAAATGATGTACATGTCTAGCACGGAAAAGAAATTCATTACAAATTTTAATTTTAAAAGATTTTTTCTTCAAAGTCTCTAGCTGCTGCCGTGGAACTTAAATTGTTATTAAAAATTTCCGCAGAAAGAGGGTGCAAGCTTTTATTGCAATGACCCTACCGTGACGCACCTGGGTATAGGTTGCGTCATTTCAATGGACAGTGCATTATTCATTTTTTTTTTAGGTCTTTTTTTTTTTAAGTCTTTTAAAATTAATTTTCCTTTTTGTTGTTTTGCTGAATATATTCATATATCCACACTCCTCATGTAGTGTATCGGATTTCAGATTTTATTTTTTTATTTTACATTATTTTATTTCATTTTATTTTTTATTCAATTTTGTATTTTTTATTTTTATTATACGTGCACCGTATAGTGTAGTTATGTGTTATCTTTGATTATCACGAGACTGAAATAACACGCAGGTTTCAGGCTTTGAACATTACAGCAATCATTAAATATTTCATCACAAAAAGACGCTTAAATAAAGATAATAAATTATGTTGAAATTTAATATATGAACCGCCCTCTTGAGACTGATAAAATAAATTGCTGTTCTATTGCGAAGTACATCATGTATGTGAATTTTTCCTGCCATTGAAGTTAATGATCAGCTCAGTCCTCGACCCTGTCCCCGTCCCTTTAAACGGTAAACTGGTCACAAAAAGGGAAAACACTAGTTAACCACTAGTTTTATGAATTTTACATTTGCAGTTGACATGTTTTTACATTTGTGGTAAAGGGTCTTTCGATATTTTAAAGATTTTAATGGTCAGGAAACCTCACACACACGCATATCATAATATCTAATATTACATATATAAGTGCATTATGCAAGCAATGAGTTTTTACATTTGCGTTTGACATGTTATGACATTTGAGGTACAAATTGAATTTTTTACATTTGTAGGCGAAATGTTTTTACATTTGTGGTTAAACAGATTTTTATATTTGTGGGTGATTTTTTTTTTTTTTTTTTTTTTTTTTTTTGCATTTGTGGTGATTTTTTTACACTTGTGGTTGACGTATTATGACATTTGTGGTTATTTTGACATTTGCGGGTGCAATGTTTTTACATTTGTGGTTATTTTTACATTTGTGGGCTCTACAGGGGGCATGTCTCATTGAGACCTGCACATCATCTGCGTAAATCACTTTCTGAAAAGCACCCTAAACTGGGATGCAGTAGGAGTAGTTTTGATACCTATAAACAGGGAAACCTGTTTAACATCTCTGATTTTTATACCCTTAAAGGCATTGATTAACTTTGCCCAGGATTGAAAAAAAAAAATCACTGTTCCAGCTAATGCTGTAATCATAATTGCAAACCTTTAGCTCAGACAGGAATCGCCTGAGTTTTATAAGCTGATCGGTCGTTTATATATCAAGATATTTACGATTGAACATTGATGTCGGGATAGAGTACCACCGAACCCTAAAGAACTCTTACGGTTGGCATACCTCGCTCTATCACAGAATACCGTACGGGCTGGAAACCCGCTCTGAAATCGCCAAGAGCTGGTGCTTGGTGTTTGTGACTGCAGCGCAGCGAAGAAGTCGAGCGACTTGCGCTAGCGATTGATCGCGATTTTCTCTTTTTTAGGATAGTAAACGGATTCCATTTTCTCTCATAATTTCACATATCCTTAATTATATATGTAGTTAGAGGACTGCACACAATTCACTGGCATTTGAGCTGATTTTACAATTTTTCACAAAGTTAATCAATCACTTTAAGGGCGATTTCCGCGGATCTTCTTCTTATCAACTCTGAATTTGATACCCTTTTACGCGCCTAATGCTGAAAAATACCCTCTTTATCCGTTTTCGTGTACGCGGATGATGTACAGGTCTCAATAAGACATGCCCAGCCATTTCCTCCCCCCCCCCCCCCTCCGGGTTAAGAGGACAGGAGTGAAAAACTTTAAAGTCATCTTTATTACTCACAGTAAAAGATTTATTTCGAGAAGAGTTTTTTTTTTATTGTGAACATATATATATATATATATATATATATATATATATATATATATATATATATATATATATATATATACAGTGCGTATAAAAAAGTATACCCAACTTTGATAGCTTCTAATTAAAAAGCTATAACCACTGTGACCTTGAAATTTATTTCATGGTGAAGAGTACCTTTTTCTCTGTGCAATGAACCTCATGCATGACTTTCCATGACTTCCCGATGACGGATGACTGAGCACCGGAGCTTTCAAAAAGTGTGGTGAAAATTTCCTTGAACCATGTTTTGGCTGATGCACCGAATGTGGGTCAAGCCATATGAATGTGTTGCTTTAGTCTAAAATCCTTTGAAAAGGTAAATCATCTTTCTTTGCTTCAATGCTTCATTGTTTAAAGCGATCCAGTGTATCTACGCTTTTACATGATCTTGTTTCAATCCATATATATTATGATTTCAATTTTTTAATAGCCTTCTAACTTCTTGTCTCATGATAACTAAAATCTTGCTGCATTGCACCATTTCACATGCGTAAGGTGAGGTATTTTTCTCGAATAGCACATGAACTCAAAGGTTTACTGACTTTAAAGACTGAAAAAAAATAAAACAAAGAACACGATAAAAACTACTTTCGAACAATCAACTGAAAGCAATTTCAATCTATCACCTTTAGAAATGTGCGAACATTACAATGGCGTATTACGTAATCCGAACCTGATTTCTATGGGCAGTACAATAGACTTTGAAATTGCCCTTGAGTTTATTTTTCGAAAGTAGTTTTTATCGTGTTAAGGAAGGTTACATCTGTTGAGAATTACCAAATTAATTAAATTGACATTAGCACCTTGTCTATTCAAATGCACAAGATCAATAGAAATAACTAAGCGATTGTTTTCAAACAGAAATAACTGGTTTTGACCCACATTCAGCCTAAACTTGGTACAAGAGGATTCTGACAATACTTTTTGACAATCATGCTGCTCAGTCATCAATTGCAGCACGGTTATGAACAATGTAGCGTTGGAAAGAATATAAGTTGCTCTTTACTATAAAATAGATTCTAAGCAAACAGAGGTTAAAACTTTTTAATTAGAAATTACCAAAGTTGGGTATACTTTTTTTGATGCGCACTGTATATATATATATATATATATATATATATATTATTATTATTATTATTATTATTATTATTATTATTATTATTATTAATATTATTAATATTATTATAATTATTATTATTATTGTTGTTGTTGTTGTTATTATTATTATTGTCATTATTATTATTATTATTATTATTATTATTATTGTTGTTGTTATTAGTATTATTGTCATTATTATTATTATTATTATTATTATTATTATTATTATTATTTTTATTATTATTATTATTATTATTATTATTATTATTATTATTATTATCATTATTATTATTATTACAAATTGCGGTAGCCAGCCCTATGTAAAGAAAAATAATGAAACCTTCCTTAATTTATTGATAAGTTCATATCTAGGGAAGATGAATATCAGTTGTATGATGAAATCTATTTTTTCTGTAAAAATTGTTATTTGAGTAAAGAGATGCTGTGTAATATTTACCACAATTAATAATGTCTACTTTGATATGATATCAAATATAAATAGGAGTCAGAAATAATTTTATCAACATGAGGAGCGATGATTATGTCGATCTCTGAAATATCGTCAAGGTTAGAGAGATTCAACGTCCTCTATGTTTTACGAAGGTTACCGTTATGTGAGACGTCTCCTCCGATGAAAGACAGATCCACTTTCAAACACGGCAACCCATACTTGATCTATTTTGAGTTAAATGCCTTACACGCACGAATCTTTTCAGGGGCAATTATAGACGCAATTTCCTGTCGGCCCAAGAGGCGTAGCCTCAGTGGAATACACATCCCTCTTGTGATAATGAGCCATTACGTGTCTCTCACCCCCAGTCATAACACCTCAAAAACAATTACAACAATTGTCATTTGATCTACCTTTTGTCATTTAGCAATGGGTATAATGCAATCTATGAATTCACCAGTTGAGAGTCCGAGGTCAATTTTTTCGCGTTGTTCTATAATGAAGTGAATTACAAAATTATGTTGCTGTAAAGCTCATAGAGCAAAATTGCATGATTAGATAATCAACGATATCCAATTCAATTTTGATAAACGTTTTGAACTTCTGAAAGACTAGTCATTGTCAGTGATTTGATTTTCTTCAGTTTTTCAATTGGTTAATTAGCTTTATTTACCAGTACCTATGATATGTATTTTACGATACAAATGCACCTGCAGACACTTATCAGACGAGCTGCGATCTTAAGCTTCAGACAAATTAAATTATCACCATCACGGATGATTGCATGTTTTCTTACAATTTATAACCTTATGAAAAAATGTTGACACTTCACTACGAAGACAGCTATCATACCAGAACAAGCTGTGAAAACAAGCCAATTCTTTAAGTGGATGTTTGGCGTTCCACTGTGGCCGGCCAGGCTGAACTCCTATCCTTGTTGTGAATACCCCTCCGCTCTCTTTCTTCTTTTTAAAAATATATTACCCTTTCCAAACGCTTTTCTCTTCCTCTTCCTCATCACCAACATCTTCTTACTGGTTTTGCCATCAATAAAAATTCTACTATTCCATATTCCCTTTCCAATTTTTTTTTCTAAAAAGCTTTTTGTTCTTCTTTTTTCTTCTCTATTATAATTTCTAGATTGAAGACAACCCCTAGTTCGATCAATGCATATAGAAGTAGCAGCAACTGAAAACTGTTGGTAATTCCATTAAGTAGCTGTGAGTAGTGGTGTCGCCAGGATGTACAAACATAATGCGCCAAAATATTATTTTGTAAATAGTTGTGTCTATTGTTGCCTCTCTTCCAATGAAATCAACAAACAAATACCCCCCCCCCCTCATTACAAATTTAAATTCAAATTCAAATTCAAATTCAAATTCATTTATTGATTCAAAATCCAAACATATAGGATCATTCTCAATTTTCAGTTTACAAAGCACAGCAGGTATACAAAAGTAGCATTGAGCCTTGAGGCTCTGAAAATTAAATAATTTCCGTTGGACAATGACTATAGCTATATATTTTTTTTTTCAGAGAAGAGGTAATAATGACACGCTGGCAATTATATGTGGTTCGCATGGTGACCTAATCCTTCGAACCGATGATGATTAATCCCTTGAATGACTTTTTTTTTTTCTGAGAAGAAAGAAATCAAGGACAGACCTATATCAATCATCAAATGTGATCCTAAGTGCCTACTTAACAATGACTGGATTTCAGAGAATTATGCAGACACATAACCACAAAGCTTATAGACACCCAACATTCACGTTCACACACGCACGCGCAGGGGCGGCGGAGCGTCTTACGCAGTTGGGGGGGGGGGGGCACCAGCAAAAAGGGACACTTTGGGGGGAAAGGGCACCTACAAGGGGTGAACATAAATCGAAAATCAGACAATTTTGGGACGTTGGTATTACCCTTCAGTCTAATTAACATGATTAATACATTATCAAGCATCATTTTCTCCCTATCATTGTGGTTCTAGACACTGTTTCAGCTTCCCTAATTAGCAGTTGCGTGTTATGGTCTAATGATCAATGTGCGAGTGAGCGAAGCGAACGAGCAAAAATTTTCATACTTTCTTCTAACGCTGAAGTCCTTTGTTTGTGCATTATTTACAGCGATATAATGAAAATGACAACAGCAAATTAATTTGGGAGAATGTCTAATGATCTTATAATTCGTACATTAACCCTGTAGGGTTTTTTTTTTTAGGATTAAATCAATATCAACATACTTTATGAGATATGCTTGATATCATCATGTATTATAAGAGCTAGCGAGCTTGGCGAGCGAGTTTGGGGAAAATTTTCAGAAAATATTGCCCTTACTTGGTGTGAATTATGGGCACATTCGAGCGAGCGGAATGAGAAATCCTTCCCTGTTTCTATTATTAGAAGTAAAGAGGGGGCACTTATCAGATTTGAAAAGGGGAACTTATCAGAAGGGGAAAGTGGGCACTTATTAGAAGGGAACAGGGGCACCTATCAGAAGTAAAAATGCACTTATCAAAGAAGAAAAGGGCACAAATTATATAGAAATTAGGGGCACTTATCAGAAGGGGCAAGGGCACTTATTAGAAAGAAAGAGGGGCGCCTATCCGAAGTAAAATTGCACTTATCAGAAGGAGAAAAGGGCCCTTATTAGAGAGATAAGGAGGCTATTATCAGATTTGAAAAGGTGGATTTATCAAAAGGAGAAAAAAGGGCACTTATCAGAAGGGGAAAGTGCACTTATTAGAAAGGAAAGGGGCACTTTTAGTAGTAAAAAGGGCACTTATCAGAGAGAAATAGGCATTTCTTCAGAAATAAGAAATAAAAATGGCACTTTTGTGTACTTGAAAAAGTGGGGGGGGGGGGGTACTGTGCCCCCCTGCCCCCCCCCCCCCCGAGAGTGCCGCCTCTGCGCACACGCACCCCCTAACAACACCTATAAAACTTAAGATAACAGACATCAAGATTTTTAAAAAAAACCCAAAAAAGACGAGATGGCTAATGCTGTATGCACAAAACCTTTCCGTAATCAGCAGTTTGAGTGAAAAGGTTAAAGCAAGCATCAAATGCTCATTTTAAGTGTACAATAAGAGACAATAAAATATGTAAGCGGACATAACGCGCACATGCTGCATCATTTTTATTTTTTGTTTATTATTATTATTCATTTATTTATTTATTTTTTTTTTTTGGAGGTTAGCGGACAGTTAATCTTTCGGTTATGCAACCACTGCCCGCAGGTCATCCAGATATAGCTCCCATTCACCAAGCTTCTATTAAACATTAATGCAAGATTGAGCAGAAATAACATCGATGAGATTGACCTATCTTCGTTCTATTCCCAGACCTTTCAGAAGGATAATCGTAACACGATTTGATAACCTAAATTCTCATTTCCAGCGAAAAATAGACCATTATGCATAGTAGGAGCGGACGGTGTTCTAATTTGTGATAGACGAAAAGCATTTCGAGCTATTGAAAATATTATCTTAAAGTGAAGAGCAGCTTTGTTTTCCCACGATATTTACTTTATCATATGACATACAGTCAAACCTGTCTATTAAGGCCACCCAAGGGAATCAGAAAAACTGTATTTGGAAGGAGTGCACTCCTTTTGTAAAGTGACGTAAAATTTTAAGCGAGCTGTTTGTGTTTCATTTTAATCATCAGTATACAAACTGGAGAACGTAGTGCATGTATTTGGAATAGAGTTGACTTTATTGTTTTAACCGTGTATACATTGTGCTAACATCCCAAATTGAATATGCAAAAAATATTGTTTATTACGATGGAGGATAAAAGATATATTTTCTAAAAAAACTATTGTGATGTGGAGTCAAGAAAGACAGAAACGAACATATTCATAACCAAACATTATCTACATCGACCTGTATCATAATCATTTATTATCTACCTTCCTGATCGGAAGATCCTCTTTCTTTTTGGCAGTACCCATGCGACAGTATAAATAAAATGGCCTTTAAAACATTATTCATTTTCAGCAAAAGTGTAAACCAAAGTGTTAGTAAGCTGAACATCATACTAGTCGTAATAAATTAATTTTCTTTTCGTTTTAAAGACAGCAATTTGTGTAAAGATTGACTGAAATAAGAATTGTTACATTAAATAATCAAATTAATGTCAACTTATATTCGCTTCAAACGTGCACTTTCATCCTGCAGCGTCACGTATAAGACATCCCTATGCTACTTAATTTGTCAACCCACCAGTTGAAATACGACTGTATCCTTGGCCCTTCCAGTGCCTTGATTAAAGTCAATTCATCGTGGAATTAAATATATAATTCATTAGAATTCGGACTAAAAGCAAGTATGAATAAGCCCTTTTGTCGAAGACAATCCGTTAAATGAAGCATTTTCGAGGGGATGCTGCTATTAGAAAGGCTTTGACAAGTTCTGTGTCATAAGACCTCTTCGTAATAATAATAATAATAATATTGACCATGCCGCAACAATAGTAGTAGGTCAATTCACCTAATTCAAGATCGCTCCTTTCACGTGACAGCTCAGTCGATATCAAGACGCCGTAAGGACACATAACTGTGTCACACCTTAGTCCTACCCGTACGATAACCTCTCGAGTCATTTTAAAAAGTATATAAATGTGTTACTTTTGCAGTACCCACAAAGGTACGATATTGCACCCAAGTTGATGGAGCGCGGGGCCGTTACCAATACATTTCTTTCTTTGTCCGAACGTTTTCAGTGTGAAGTTTCATTGTTCGTCTAGGTTAATTGTTATTCTTTGGGACGCGACAAACTTGAATTCGATTTGTTTGCATCATACACTCCAAGGCAAGCGCGAACACAGAGAATTGATTGAGTTGAAGAGGACAAGATAAAAGGTAGGCCATGGAGGTTTTTATGGTATATGACTGTTGGCAAGGCGGAGAGAGGTAATGAAACCCGTTTTCGTGCTAATTATGATACCGTTTTCAAGCATCCATTGTGCAATAGATAGAATGAGACTTCTTTAGTTAGTAAATTCATTAGATAAATTTCATAATTTGCTTATTAAAAAAGAATTGTTTTGTTGTTGTTGTTGTGATGATTCTGCAAGTATCCCTTTTTAAGGAATTGGTATATCATTTCTAAGATAGGTCATAGTGAATCTTATTGTTAAAAGGTCTGAAATATGTTTCAGTGCTTATTGATGCGTTGCATAAGATATGCCTGCTGTCTTGTACGGTGTACCTGTGAACATCCCATTTTTTTCTCTCAAATTACATGCGATGAAAGTAAAAAGTATTTATATCTTGCAAGGTTCTGTATTTGAAGCATATGAAAACGTCTCTACACAATTTGTCAACACATAATCCGATCCCCCGATCGGATGCCTCATACAGTGTAGCCTTTAATCAAGGCGATTGTGCTGCTCTGTCGATCCGATCCCCTCGTCAATCTTCGAAACTCGCGGAATAGTCCTCTGATTATTGCGCGGGACGTCTGTGATGCAGGAAGACGTCTCGCGCAATAATCAAAGGACTATTCTGCGCGTTTCAAGGAGGGACCACAGGATCGACAGAGCAGCACAAGGCGCCTTGATTAAAGGTTACGTGAGGGAGGAAAAAAAAAAACTAGGCGTTGTGGCGTGCGCCTGTAAACCAGCTAACAGTGGAAGTTATAAACTGATTCAGCGGACCCAGGTTCGAAACTGAGTCACGTCTTTCGGATGGTGACGTTAAAGGTCGGTCCCCAGACGTAAATAATCATATCTGATTGATACACGTCTGTAAAAAACCCAATTACACACACACACACATGTAATATTTCAAAAACGAAAGCAGTGATTGAACCCAAAAATGACGCGGTTTTTTTTTTTCCAACCAATCAAAACAGCTGTCACATCATTAGAATCAGAATGATCTGAACTTTCAGCTGCTGCTTCACTTTTTTTATTTTGGTTAATTTTGGCGCGAAATTATCAAGAGCAGAAGGCAGAAAATGCGTTTATCAGCAGTATTTTGCTCACACAATAATGGGGAAAACATAACAAATTAAATCTAAAATGACGGTACTTATTGTTTTAGAAATGAAGATTGATTCATATGACGTTAAAACTGAAAAGTCAAATTTTATAAAACTGCTTCACTTTTTGATATTGAGCTAACCTTAAGAAACAATAAAAATTAGTTTCTGGACGCGTACTTGAGCTGAAACTGAGCGTATTTTATCAAGTGCGAAAAAGTGTACATCCCGTTTCCATATGTTGACGGAAATTTGAAATGACGAACTTGCGAGAGGGTTATCATTTTAATTATCTCTTGATTTTAGAAGAGCTACATAAATAGGATCTACTGCAGTCCTTTATGGAGCATTGTTGTTCAGTTATTCTGTTGTGATGCCATCAAATAACGGATTCAAACTAGGTCTACAGAGATATTGATTTCATACCCAATGATCTGTGTTAAATGCGTTATGTACAGATCACCAATTAAAAATACTCGATAGCAGTGTAGACATCCTAGCAGTGGTGTTCATCCTAAATGGTAAGTATTGTCTGGTATGTATTTGAGCTTAAAGGGGGTACCCAATGCTGAAACAATGTTAGTTCATTTAAAAGATCATGATTTTATTAGAAGAAAATCATCTGCCTTAAATTTTTTTTAAATTCGTGTTGCCAGAAAATCCCCGAAATATGGTAAGATTTCAGGATATTTTGGCCCCTCAGCTGTGTCCCAATTTCAGCTAGGTAACCACAATGACGTCAAAGTGGTTACCTTGTCGCGCAATTATAGCAAAATGCGCGCAAGGTGTAATGCATTTTGTACAGTCTAGCGCGCAACACATCTGCAATACGCGAACCTGGGTAACCACTTTGACGTCATTGTGGTTACCTAGCTGAAATTGGGACACAGCTGAGGGGCCAAAATATCCTGAAGTCTTACCATATTTCGGGGATTTTTCTGGCAACACGAATTTTTTAAAAAACTTAAGGCAGATGATTTTCTGCTAATAAAATCATGATCTTTTAAATGAACTAACATTGTTTCAGCATTGGGTACCCCCTTTAAATAGAAGTCAATAATGAAATCGTATATTTTAAAATGTATTTAAGGAGGAAGCGCGATGGTCCAGTGGTAGAGCAGTGGTCTCGGTCTCGTAACTGGGAGGACCCGGGTTCGAAACCAAGTGGATGAGCTTGTGCATTTTGTAATGCATTTTAATGCCTACTCGTTACCAAGTCCCTCGGAGAGGACTTACAGCAGTCGGCCCCTGGTTGCTTACTTACAAGCATAGCAGTCAGGTAAAAACCATCACAACAAACCAAATAAACACAAGTTTGACAGACAAAAAAGCATACTGGCAGATCGTTGAAAAATAGTGATATTATATAGGGTATTAAGAAAGTGCATTAGGATATGTTTTGACATAAAGTATATCATGAAATATATGTAGGAACGCTGTATAAACGTCATACATAATGATTCAAACGGGAATTGTGAAGAAACACAGAAACAACAGAAACCATGAAAAAACATACTTATTGCGATAGACGTATATATAGAGAGAGAGACAAAGAGAGAAATAGACAGGCAGACATATAGAGGGAGAGGGACAGACAGGCAGACGAAGAGAGATAGAGAGAGAGAAGAGAGAGAGAGAGAATGCAATTAATAGATTTAGATGTTTCTTATATTGTATGTCTGCAGCCTCACTGTAGCATTTCCTATATGTCTTCATTTAGAGGGGTTGCTTGATAAGCTTTCAGTATATATACATAAATAGAAAACAAAAATAGTAATTACTTTTACAGCTGTGTTGATATCATAAAATATTATGAATAATTTAGAGGTACTTGGCAGGGAAAGAGATATGAAACAAGACTGGTCTGGTCTACGTTAAGTTTCCATTGACACAGATATACCTGGAATAGCAAATTCGCAACTGTCCAATCAGTGGTAAGAATCATTCCGCCATGCTTTCAATTATTGTTGGAATGTATGATTTATATCTGGCACGGGTCTTTTCATTGGCAATCTGGCCGCCATTACTGGACTGTTGATTGGTGGTCTATAGACATCCTGGCTATCAAAAGATCTCCATCGTCTTCCATCATCCAGCTATAATCGGCTAAACGACATGTCATTACGGCATCGCCACCACAACATCTTTACACATTCCTCGTCTAACAGACCGCCATCTCTCCTCACTTTCTTCCTAGCTTGGGGATACTGATAACGTCGACGGAAGACTTTCAAAAATTCGTGCTTCGACAAAACTTGCGATATTGAATTAATTTCTTTTCAGCAGCTTCAAAAAACGGTCTTTATCTAAACGGCTAATATTTTTCACTAGCTTTCAAAAACACTGTATCATCAGTATATACATACATAGGGAAATACGGCGGTTATCATGCGCATATATGATTAATTAGTTGTTCTTTATAGCATGATTCCTCTTCTCTCTCTCTCTCTCTCTCTCTCTCCCTCTCTCTCTCTCTCTCTCTCTCTCTCTCTTTACACATTTCCCATTTTATGTCTCTTTCTTGTTTCACTCTCTCCTCAACACTTCCCTCCACTCCTAAATTCATCCCCTTCAGTTCCCACTATTCCTACTTTACACACAAAAGGTACTTCCTTCTGTCCGAATTTCTTTGCATCATATATATATGCAACCAAAAAAGTTGATGGGGCAAGAGAATGGAGAAAAGGGGAATCCCTTTCTCCGTTCTCTTACCCCATCAGCTTTTTTTGTTCTTTTGTTTTTCTTTGCCTGATGGCACGAAAAGTGTTTAAATTTCGGCAAACTGAACTGGCGATAAAATCGTTTTAGGCATATCTTTAAAGAGATCTATCAAATGATCATTTCATAATCTGATAATGCCATTATGAGCTTTTAAATTTAATCTTTAGAATACATCTTACGTGTTACTCCCATCATTATGTCAACCATAATTGCAAACTCATATTCCGATCCAATTTCACATGCCTTTTCTTTCATTTTCCAAGAAATCCATATACAATAGAGATACACAAGTAAGGACCACTATTGTTATACAATGTGTAACGATGGAACCTGAAACCGACTGTTAAAATGACCAGAAGAAATGACATGATAAGTATGTGATTAAGTCCTGATGACATTCAATACCATACACTTCACTAGCCTGTCTCGCCTAAATACACAGCAGGATTAGACAATTGCCATGTGACGTAACGAATGACGCAGATGACCAGAAAGATGTATAAAAAATTACAGAAAGATGCATGAGGAGAACTATATTTGACGGGTGCAAGAAAAAGTTAAACTCAAGTTAATCGAAAATCCGCTGTCGAATTGTTGCGAAATGCGTCCATGGCTAAGAGCTATATAATTTATTTTTTTCTTGAATAAAACAAGCAAGTACTTAGCCAATTTCGAACTTTATTTGAGAACGTCTTTCACTAATAACTAAGTCATATTTCATTCAACAGTAATTTAATTTTGTGCATTATCTTACAAATCAAAATGAAAATAATTAACGCACGCACGTCATCACGGGCATTAAGTCATTGTGTTGATAGCACAGGTGGATTCCTATAATCTGTCATACGCCTGCTTCATGGAAACTTCTTAAGAGAATTCCATTCCATTAGTATGATTAACTTTAATGGAAACGAGTTATTTCCAATTTGGACATCTACGATACATTTTCAATCGATGTTAGATCTCGGGTTACTTATTGGGACAGTGATAGCCCACTTTTTACAATGCATTTCCTTCTAGAATCAAGTTAGCAATCCTCTTCTTTTGGGGACACTGCCTGTAATTTACTAGTGTAACCTACTTTAGCCAAGTGATTGCCTAGTAAAGAAATCGGGGGTTTAGATTTGTATAATATGAATAAAAATAGAATACTCGAACCATTAAAGCAGAATAGTACAGTACTTGTGAAATGTATGTAGTGTTTTGTCCTTCAATTCATAATCTTGAATATATTGAAGAGAGGTTGAAGGAAGGACGTGTTTCACAAGGGCTCCGGCATTTGTGGGTTTCCTGACCTCTTTCTTGAACGTAGATGGGAAGTGCCTTATATGGACTTGGAGCGAAATTTACGCTGATTATAGATATTATCTTCGTTCATCAATTTTTTCATTCATTTTGATCTTTTCGAACCTTTTTCGTCAATTTTCGTCCACTTTTCACGTCTGCTGAATTTTGAAAAACTCTTCTTCGCGCATCAACGCATCATATTCTGCGCATCTCATCTGTGTAACTAGAGGTCTTCACCAACACCTGTTACTGACTTGTTTCCTTGTTACGTCACAATGCCTACAAACAGCGCTGGTAAGAAAAAATCCTCTGGCCCTCCCAACAACCGCATGACTGACGAGGAGAACGCTCAGCTCGACCAGATGCTATCTCTTCGGGATGAATTTGGCAAGCTATCCAAGTTCATCGACAACAAGCTATCGGTCCTCGAACAGGCTATTGTAGATGTTCGAGAAGGGCAGTCGGGAATAGTCCAGTCTATTTCCTTTCTAGATGAAAAGTTTGAAGAAATGAGAAAGAAGACGGAGAGGATCGAGAAAGTAAACCAGGAGCTCCAAAAGAAAAACGGCTACCTGGAGAAGAAGGTCAACGAGTTGAGCTCACAACTTAATGAGCTTGACCAATATCATCGCCGGGTCAACCTGGAGATCACCGGAGTGCCCGAACAACAAGGAGAGAACCCGGAGGAGGTAGTGCTTAAGATAGCTCAACACATCTACCCAGGAACATCTGCAAAAGACATCGATTTGGTGCACCGCCTTGGACGTCTTTCTGAGGAAAACCAACGCCCACGTGCTTTCATCGTGAGATTCGCTTCAAGACGCGCCCGCAACGCTGTCTACGATGGAAGAAGGAAGCTGAAGACGTTCAGCACCAAGGACCTTGGCTTCAGATCCACTGGCAGGATATTCGTCAATGAGAATCTGATCTCATCAACGAGGGAGCTCTTGAAGGAAGCCAACAGAGTTCGGAGGAGTGCTGGCTTCAAGTTCCTGTGGACCCAGAATGGTCGGATCTTCGTGAGGAAAGACGAAAAGAGCCAGCCCATGATCGTGAGTTGCAAAGAGGACTTTGTAAAGATTAAATAATCACTAAACTCATATTAAGTACTCATATTAAGTATTATCTTTATTACAAAGATGAACTTCCGGCTATTAATCAATTTTGAAATAGGGCTACAACATTTGCACTGTCTTTACTACATAAACATTTTGGTTTCTTCTTCAAAACCCTCTATTTTCACTTCTTTTCGTCGGAGCTATAAACTTTCAAGCTACTGCATTCATTTCTGTTCCGTTCTTATTCTATGTTATCTTATGTATTATTCTAGACTATGTACGCATTTTGGCATATGGATTATAAATTCTCTTAAGAACTTTTCATATTCGTGCATTAATTCTTTTAGTTATGTCAAATACAATTCCGCGATACGTTTTTACCTAGAAGCAGTTCTGACCTTTGTTTTATCCCTTGTATCATTCAATATTTTTTGCATTTATTCTGTTATAAGTAGTTTAAATGTCAATGATTGACAACGAACATTTCCCCTTCAACAATTTAGACGAAGATGAATTTATAACAGTAGTACAGGGGAGTCGAAATGATGTTATCTCGCATAGATATGACAGTAATACGAGGTTTGATCATTTTGCCACCAATGCTCTTGCTAGCAATTTTGATGAGCTTCAACTTGAATTTGATTCTCATGACGAAGCAGTTCATCTTCCTTCATCTGCGTACTATACCGAATGTTTATTCAAAGATTATGCTAAAACACTTGAGAACGACAACTTATTTGTCTTGCACCTTAATATTAGAAGTGTAAATAGAAATTTTGAGAAATTACGATCATTTTTAGGAAATACTGAATTGTCAGTGCCTCCGGTTATTGCTCTCTCAGAAACCTGGTTTTCAGAGACCGCTAATTATTTAGTTACGCTACCTGAATACCGGATCGTCACTAATAACAGATCTAACAAACCAGGGGGTGGCGTGGCGCTGTATATACCATGTTCACTTGGTTATGTGGTCATAGACGACTTGAAATGTATGACTGATGCAATTGAGTCCTTATTTGTTGAAGTTGTAACTCAGAAAGGTCAGAAACTGCTCATCGGTGTTATATACAGACCACCACAGTCTGCTTGTATGAATGAATTTTTAATTGCTATCAATGATCTTCTTCAAAACCGTGCATTTAAAAACAGTAATTGTATCATTACAGGGGATTTTAACATAAATCTCCTATCCAGCAATCATTCGGCTACTAATGATTTCCTCACTAACCTTTTATCTTCATCATTTTTGCCACTTATCTCTAAACCTACGAGAGTGACTGATCACTCTGCCACCCTTATAGACAATATATTCTGTAATTGCCAACCTGTTCCTAAAGCTGGCATTATTGTGACAGACATTTCTGATCACTTTCTGATCTTTACTCACATTCAGTTAGCACTTCCAGTTACTAAAAATGATGGTATGAACTTAGGAGCACGTCGTATTTTCACTCCTGAAAATATAACCTCTTTACAGGACAAGTTAAGCTCTACTGATTGGTCTGATGTTTACTCTGTGAAAGAAAATGTTGATCAAGCCTTTGAAATATTTTTAAACATGTTAAATAATTGCATAAATTTTTGCATACCATTGAAAAAACATCGGAAATATGATTATAAGCGTATACCTAAACTTCCTTGGGTTACAAAATCAATTCTACGATCCATTAATCGCAAAAATAATTTATATATCGACTTTATTTCTAAACCTTGCGATTCTTCACGAATGAAATACACTTCCTACAAAAATGTGCTTACTACAACCCTTCGCTTGGCGAAAAAGGGATATTTTGTGGAACAACTAGATCTATTTAAAAATGACGTTAAAAACACTTGGAAAATCATAAATGGTGCTCTGAATAAGGGTAAAAAATCCAAGTCAATTTCTAAGTTGCGTGTTGATGACGCCTTTATTGAAGATAATCACGTAATAGCTGATACCTTTAACACCTATTTTTCTGAAGTAGGCTCCAAATTATCTCAGACTATTATTCCAGGTGATAAATCCTTTCACGAATTTCTAACAATGCCAAATGACAACTCTATTTTCTTTACCCCAGTATTTAGGCAGGAGTTAGTTAATATTGTCTTAGGATTGAAATCAAACAAATCTCCTGGTTACGACGGTATAACCAATTTCCTCTTGAAAAGCATTGTCGATTCCATTGCTGATCCGTTGCTTTACATATTCAATTTATCTTTGAAGTCTGGCCAAGTTCCAGCTAAAATGAAAATTGCTAAAGTGATCCCATTATTCAAAAAAGGTGATAACCTGTCTGTCAACAATTATCGCCCCATATCTTTATTAACCTCGTTTTCAAAAATGTTGGAAAAAGTAGTCTACGTAAGAACTATTGCTTTTCTTAAAAAATACAATGTTATATCCGACTCTCAGTTTGGTTTCAGAGAAAAACACAACACGACCCACGCTATTTTAACTCTCATAGATCAAATCTCTAGTTCTTTTGATAAGTCTAATCACACTGTGGGTATGTTCCTTGATTTCTCTAAGGCTTTTGATACCATTAATCACGAGATACTACTACATAAACTTGCTTACTATGGCATCAGAGGGAATGCTTTGAAGTGGTTTAAGAGTTATCTTACAGGTAGAGTACAATTTGTTAGCATAAACAATTCTGACTCTTCTACCAAACCTGTTAATTGCGGAGTTCCTCAAGGAAGCCTCCTGGGCCCTCTTTTATTTATAATTTATGTAAATGATATTAAAAGGTCGTCTGATATTTTTTCTTTTATACTCTTTGCGGACGACTCCAATCTGTTCTACTCACATCACGATCCTATTGAACTCGTCACTGTTTTAAATGCCGAACTTAAAAAGGTGACGGATTGGATAAAAGCTAACAAACTATCTTTAAATTTACAAAAAAACAAATTATATGTTGTTTAGTAATTCCTTATCACATCTGTCTGATGAAATTATATTTGACAACACTGTTATTAAAGAAGTTAAAACAACCAAATTTTTAGGTATTACTATAGACAATAAATTATCATGGAATTCGCATATTGATAACACTTGCAAAACCATATCAAGAAATATTGGAGTTATTCATCAACTTAAGCATGTTCTTCCATTATCAGCACTTCTGATGTTATATTCAACTCTCATCTTACCATATCTAAATTATGGCATTTTGGCATGGGGAAACGCAGCAAGATCCAGGTTAGATAAAATTTTACTCTTGCAGAAAAAGGTTTTGAGAATAATATGTAATACATCTTACAGAGCGCATACTGATATTTTGTTTCGCCAAAATCGTATTCTCATAATTCATGACCTTTATCGATTTCAGCTGTACCAATTCATGTACAATCTTGATAGAAATAATATGCCATTCGTATTGAAACAACTGTTTGCAAAAAATAGCACTTTACACAGGTACTACACCAGGCAAGCAAACGATTATCATTTACCCAAAACTCGAAAGGCTTTTGCCAGTAAAACTATATTTTTCAATGGTCCTAAATATTGGAACTCATTAGAACAGAATTTAAAACTTACCCCTAACTTAAGTAGGTTCAAATATCTTGTGAAGAAACACTTGACTGACTTATACTGATGTAAATAATTCACTCTGCTTTTATTTATTTTTCTTTTCTTTTCATTCCATAATAGTGTATTTATCTTTTTTGTAATAGTTATATATACGTGTATATATAATATACTGATTTCCACTCGAAATCTCTTTTATTTCATTAATTTTATCTTGTAATGTTAGCTCAACTGTATATAATGTACATATGTTTTGTTTAGTAATTTCCTCCCTCTCAAACAATTACTTTAATTTAAACGAAAATCTTTTTTGTTTGTTTGTTTGTTTTTTTTAAACATATATTATTGTATCATTATTCGATTAGGGGGTCTACATCACACAAGCTAAGCTTTTTAGTAGATCCCTCCACATATCATTTTGTCACCTTTCTATGTCATATTTATGTATTCTCTGTTTTTGCAGTGTTTGTAATTTATACATATTGTTGTAATTTCATTGTAAATGTGGAATCTGAATAAATCAATCAAATCAAATCAAATCAAATCAAATCTTATCGAAAGTCCCGAAATAGTTGGATCAGTGCCAGAATCGAGTATACTCCCGAATTTCAGAGGTTTATTTGATTTGAAACCAATCTTTCGTTTCTTTTTCATCTGTGTATCAAGTTTAAAAAGTCATGTTTATGAACACATTTCTAACCAATGCATGAGTCTAGTGTTTCAATAGCGAAATGCCAACTGAAAGAGTTCAAAATGCATATAGATATCAGGCTGGAGCTCTCAAGTAGAAAATTGTTTTTCAGGCTTGTACAGATCATGCAGATATACGTGCAGTTCTAAACTAAATGTGCACCAGTGGTGTATCTACGGCGGGGGGGGTCATGGGGGGGGCACGTGCCCGGGGCGGCACTTGAAGGGGATGCAAAAAACGCAAAAGAGAGAAAGAAGAGGGGGAGAAATACAAGACAACATGCATAAGAAATTGTGTTTTATAGGATTTGAAATGCAAAAATTTTCTATAGCTCGGTCGCTTTGCTCCCTCGCATAATTATTTTCAAAATCTAGCTATTTCAAACACCTAATGGCATTTGTAAAGAGTTAACCATTATTGACTCTAGTTGATTTGCCCCCCCCCCCCTGCATAAGGCAGGAGCTTGTTAAATTTTGAGCCCCCTGGTTGGACATAAGTGCATAAAAATCCCTAGTGTAGAACAAAGAAATCATAATTTGCCTTGCAATTGCCTTACTCAATTTCTCAAATATATTTCTTCAGGGTTTTCATTCATTTTGCGCACCAAAATAGGAATGTTCAAAATTTCAAAAAAAAATCTATCGCTAGGTCGCTGTATTCCCTTGGATTTTTTGTTTTTTTTTAAGGGTAAAATACATAAGAAATTTCAATTTAAGGGTGAAAAGGAAAAAAAAAATCTGCTGCTCGGTCGCGTTGCTCCCTTGCTTATACAATAACTCATCAAATTTGGGCTAACAACCCCGGGTTATGTGCATCAAAACTCTTTTTCACGTAGTGCCATCATTTCTAAATTAAAAACGCTCATTAATCTGAGTTTAGGCATGGGGGCGGCGCAGATTTGATAGTTTGCCCCTGGCACAAGAATACCTAGATACGCCACTGATGTACACAATCCTTCAGTGTTACCTCTCTTAATGACAAGCCATTGTCGACTTACCTAAGTACGATACATTATTCGACATGTTTTCATTAATCGTTGTATGCACTTATTTCAGTTGTACATATAGTACATCAGAAGTCATGGGATAAAAGACGAAACTGTGCTTTTAACTTTAGAAACTCGTGATGTAACTTTAGAAAAGAGAATACTTTGGTCTACATCAACAGGAATAAAACCGTAATTATCGCATTATTCAAGAAATATAAGTGAAAGCCGTGGTCTTTTTGAGAAAAAAAAAATTAATGGATTGAAGCACAAAATCTGTGACTTTACGGGTACGCTCAAAGTATAAAGTTTAATAACCCTTGCCTATAGTATGACCAAAGCTCTTGAAGCAAGCCAAGTGGGAAATTCAAGCTGACATATGCAGCGATGTGCTAAGCAAAGACTGTCAATCATAATTACTATCTCATACCCGAGAAAGGATTCAATAATACTCCTCGTCTGCTTAGAGCAAGAAGGGCGTTTACTATGTGTAAAAAAATACGAGGTAAAGGCCCTCTGCCTCTCACCCGACGTCCTGCTTGTTACTTGCCTATACTTCATACACCCTTGCTGGGCCGGACGCCAAACCTAACCAGTGAAAGACAAAGGAGGATGTGAAGATAAGGGAAAGAGGTTCAATTGGCGTGAAATTGAGAGAACATTCCGTTCATTTAGACAACAGCAGGTTGTATGTCCAAAGGAGTAAAGCATTCCTGCAAATAAACAAGAGGATGTTATGGATACATGATGTGGTTAAGGGCGGCTTGAAAACATATACCTTATTGATTGTCAAGTAGGATAGAATGAAATATCGCATTACAAAGGATGACAATATTGTAGATTGGTTTACTGAACAAGACTCCGTCTGAAAATTATCAAAGATCATCATTGAATGTTTACATGACTTAGTATGTAAGGCATAGGCCTATTGCTATAAAGTACTGGTTTTATCATTCTGAAAGGGCTCTTAACAAGAATCACCATCTTTAATCAAGGTTTTTCAGACCTGATCATAGACGAATAAGGGAATAAACTATATAAAATACCATCTGAATTCTAAATATTGTTGATAAATCATGTATTATGATGGGGGGACCTATAAAGCTACGCACTTTGTTTCCAGCAGCTAAAAATTCACTTTTCAATGATCTATGCCAATTTCTTTCATATATCTTGGTTCTACATACTGTTAAAGGGAAATCCAACCTTAATAGCGAGTCGCTTTGAAAGAAAGAGGAAAAATCAGAGAAGCGGATTGGTGAAAATTTGAATGAAATCGGACAAGCAATAAGAAAATTATGAATTTTTGAAAGTTATAATCACTATACATATGGGAATTTCAAATTGGCCGAATAGGTAATGTCACTGTGATGTATCTGTGGACAACTGCTCCATTCACTCCAACACACAAAATGACTAAAATGTCACTTTTTTCAAAATGTATTACTCAGTAGGATCTCTTTCTTACATGAGGACCTATAACAATATGCTATCTCCAATATATTTTGAGTACTGCCCCGAGGGTAAAAGCGCCTTGAAAAAACCGCAAATTAATGATATTTTTGTGTACGACAAATGGGAGAGTTGTCCACAAACATGTCACAATTGAATCACCAAATTGCCAATTTGAGATTCGTATAGTTGTAGAGATCTCATTTTTCAAACATCCATAACTTTCTTATTCCTTGTCCGATTTCTTTCAAACTTTCACCATCCAGTTTTTCTTATTTTTCTGCTTTCACACAAATCATCTTATTATCAAGGTTTGATTGCCCTTTAAAATTACATCCCTGAGAAAATTACGACGGACAAATATCAGTAACAGTAATTTTCAAGTCTATTCGATACCCATGTCGAATCTGGTCGACAAAATGAAAGGATCCTAAAGCTATACGCACACGTAATAAATGAATGCAAATCTCGACTTTGAAGCTGACTAGTGATAATTCCACTAAAAATAAAGGGAAATTACTCATTCTTTTTGGCAAACGTAAATGATTATCTCGTTGCTCAGTCATACCAAAAGTTTGACGCATTGAACGCGTCGCAGCTTTTTCTTAATATTTATCATATGTTCCCCCTCCCCCACCCAAAGTTTGGATGCTCGCTCTCATTTTAGGCCAACGCCTCTTCCTAATAAAGCCAGGAGTAAGTACAATATGTGTATAATCATGTAGATAAAGGTCCATTTTTTTACCGAATATGACCGAGTATCCGCTTTCATAGCGTGCGCACCAGTATATGATTTTACGTCTGGAATAGCGTATCTACCAAAACAGATGAGCATGGGCGAATAAATTATATATATTGGATTTTACTGAGCTAAAAACTATCAAAAACAAGGACAAACGGTCCAAGGGCCGATATTTGTCTTGTGTACAAATCAAAACTGTATACATGTACAAATGAAGATCACATGGTAAATATAAATAAAAGTAATGAACTACAGTAAATAAAATAGCTATAACATGTGACAATACATTAAGTTACTCCCAAGTAGTAAATTGTTTTGGGGAAGAGAAAAATAGCAGAAGAAGGAGGAAAAAAAGAGAAAAAGAGAGAGAGAGAAAGAAAGGGAGGAGAAGAGAACACAAGCTAGGAAGAAGGGAAGTAACTATCAAGCACATTCAAAAAATTAATAAATACAAATACAAGTATAAAGTGCGTACTATATAAAGGAATCAATGGAACTAAGCACATACTGAGATTTGATGTAGAAAATGTGGCACCTTACATATACACCTAGAGTGTTCTTACTGTCACTACTGTTACTACCTGCCTGTGCCATAACAGAATTTTGAATTTTGAATTACGGCAAGGTAGTAGGCATAAATGTCACTATTCCTCAACTGATGAAGATTGAGCAAAGAGCTAAGAATCCCTTATATTGCCCCAAAGTAACATACAGTGTATGTAATTCCGCAAGTAGTATAAAGCTAAGAGAAGGGATAGAAACAGAGTAAGAAAGAGAGAGGGAAGGAGAAGGAGATGGAGAGAGGGGGAATGACAATACAAACTGTACAATCTGGAAGTTCATAAATAATCAGTGCTGTCATATTGGGGTCATATCAGGGTCATTTGTAGCATGTATTAACTACGAATTGTCTTATTTTTTACATCAGGAATGCAGTATGGCGCTACCTTTATTTTTGTTTAATTAGGCGCCCCTCCAGTAGACATCATAATGAGTGAAGATCATTCAATTGTATTTATATCAACTAGGCCCAATTTGAAATCCATTCTGCGACCTCTCTGTTCGGCATATTCGGCATGACCATGATGACATAAGTATGTTCAGTTGTGTTGTCATGGTGATGAAAGGATTATGTTCAATGTCAGCGCTTCATTAAAATCAAACTGATTAAGGGAACACACTGTTAGGAAATGAGAATATACTCTTCGTATGGTAGTTAGGCACACCTGCATTCGAGATATTTTTCAATGGCAATAATACCTTCTATCTATCCGTATCAGTCATGTTAATCGTTTTGTGCATGGGGGATCAGACGATCAGGTTTTTACTTCCCTTTATTCAGGATATATACCAGGTCCGTTTCTGTCTTATTCTTTTACGACACTATGTTTGTTTACTTTGATTACATTTCCACGTCCTATTCCCCTAACTTTTATTTCCAAATTGCTACAAAAAAAAATCTCTATTTCAAAGTTACATTAAGAATGATTTAACTCATAACATTTTAAAAATTATTGTTAAAGACATTTAATCAAAGTTTTAGCTTCGTCACGCGTCGCTCGTATATATCCTGCTAATAGCAAGAAGGTCCTTAGCAAGAAGGTCCTTAAGCCCCTTGAAGATTACGACAAGAGGAAGAAGAAGAAGAAGAAGAAGAAGAAGTCGTGTTCATTGACAAAGAGATAACACTCTTCTGGCTTTTGGCAGACGATATTCCCTTTTCTGTTGTTTCATCTTGCTGCATTTTCCAAGAGCAACAGGAGTTCTAGATGACTTGTTGATGTAAATAAATAATGTGGAGGCTTTCTTACTGGCAGGCAATAAAAACGTGCCACCTATCCATCAAGAGCGAAGGCGTGTTGTTAGCGTGAAACTGTCTGAAAAGACCAAGTCACGTGTGATTTACATGGCGGAAAAGAGCTGTGTTTGTGACAAGACATAAACATCCTCTCTCTGCAGCCCCCAAATTAATATGTCAGTGCCTCCCAGAATGATGTTCGCCATTTTACAATTAAGTCCTTCACAATAAAACAAAACATTCATTCCTTTTCATACAGAACGTATACTTTTAGCCTTGAATAATCATCACGTGCTTCCTCGAATAAACATTCATAATTTGTGAGATGCGTTAAAAATGACAATTAGTTGGTGTTCATTCAAAGCATTTCAAAATCTTCTTTTGAGAAATATGAACGGAATTCAACACGACATCTTTCTTTCCCTTTCCCCCTTACATCCGTAGTGTGTAATGGACGTTGTCTTTTTAATGATTCAAGACCTGCGGAAACTACCAAATAGGAAAAGCGGGATAACAATGAAATGGAAGATAAAGGGGAAAAAAGTAGAACATCCACATACTCGGTAGGCCCATAGCGCTAGTAATCTAATGAGAAAGTAACTAAAACCAATCCCAAGTCCGCTGGATTGATTATCACGTAATGGCATTAGAATCAAAGTCAATTAAGTTTGGAGTGGAGTATGCATGTATTCATTGCATCTTACATGCCATGTCGGGTCAGGCTACCATGTTGATGCAAGGGATGAGGGATGAAGTGAGTAATATCTTCTCGCTCACTGCATCTCTAACCCGAAAATTTATTTATCTCGGTTTAGACTGGAAGCAGACCCACACAAAGAAAACGCCAAAAAATAGGACAGAAGAAAAAAGCATCGGTGGCAAGTCTCTATAATCATTGAGTTCATGTGCAAGCGTCAGACGACTTAACGCTTCCCTCTGAGATCATGGTAGGTCCATGCTGAGACCAACTTCAAAATCTATCTAGGTCAATATTTATAATCATTATTAGAATCGGTAAATTCTTCCCGATTACTATTACGTAAAATGGGTTGGTTGATCTCTAATACCACGGTACCGTGGTATAGTGGTTATTTTTTAACATTCAGTCTAGAAGTTCCCTGTGAGTATGCCTTTGCCATTAGAGGAGGCATTTTATTCACAATTACAAAACGGGTTCTAGGATGTAGGCATTCTCATTGGTCATTTTATAGCAAGTGGCCGTGCATTTATCTTTCCTACCGTCATGACCGTGCTAAAAGGTACCCATCAAAAGGTGTTATAAAATGGGTTCTATGTTATTATACAAATAATACATGTTCTGTGGCTCGATCATTAGTGATATGCACTGCAATCAGTTATTAAAGTCACAATGAGACGGATAATGAACTCGACAAGTCTCGTTCATTATCCCATTGTGGCTTAACATTCGTGCAGTGCATATTCACTAATGCACTCGCAAAAATGCATCATTTGTATAATAACCCACGGCAAAAAATGATAATGCAAGGCTGAGATGCGCATATGCGTACCTCTGGCGCGTACAAACGTCAGACGCGATGAAATGCGCGTAGCTTCATATAGGAAGGCCATGGCAAGAACTTTGATGCACACTGAGACGCACATTTTACTTTTTTGCTGCGCTTAATGTGATGTCATCAAGGAAAGCAAATGGCGGCCTCCATGACTGTGCGATTCTTTGCATTTTGATATATTATCGACCCGTTTTATAAAACAAATAATTGATTTTTTGTGGCTCGAGCATTAGTGATATGCACTGCACTCAGTTAAGTCACAATGAGACGGATAATGAACGAGACTTGACTTAACATTAGTGTTTCAAAATGTTACTTTTGGTGAGTGTTTTAATTTCACCTTGCTTGCTCACTCAACCATAAAGGCCAAGTCCACACTAACATCAAGTTGATTCGAATAAACAGAGTGAAATTAAACGAGGATAACATTGAACATTTTATTGAAATCGGATGTAAAATAAGAAAGTTATGGCATTTTGAAGTTTTGCATTATTTCTTGAAACAGTGATATGCATAACATTGGCGGTATGCAAATGAGTGAACTGATGATGTCACACACTCACTTTTCCTTATGTATTTTATTATATGAAATATCATATATTTCAACTTTTTCTTCAATAATGTAGAACATGGTTTGACTCCTTACGGAACGCATCATTATAATCATCATTATTGTAACTTATTTTGATAGAAGGGAGAGATTCTTTATTATTACATCCATAAAAAATGAAATATTTGAAATTTCATATAATGAAATACATAAGGAAAATTGAGTGTGTGACATCATCGGCCCATGTTATGCATATCACTGTTTCATAAAATAACGCAAAACTTCAAAATGCCGTAACTTTCTTATTTTACATCCGATTTTAGTGAAATTTCACTGTTATGCTTGTTTAATTTTACTCTATTTATTCAAATCAACTTGATATTAGTTTTGACTTGGCCTTTAATGGGATATATCAGGACATACAGTGAACCAAATCGGGGGGCACTCGTTTTTCCGAAGGTTCGTATTTCCGAAGGTTCAAAATCCCGCAACACAAATATCCCATGCCTGGGGGTTCATAATTCCGAAAATGAAAAAGGGTTCATAATTCCGAACATTTGTTGCATTTTTCCGAAGGTTCGTTTATCCGAAGATTCATAATTCCGAAAATGAATTAGGGTTCATATTTCCGAAGGTTCATAATTCCGAAAATGAAATAGGGTTCGTAATTCCCAAAATGAAATAGGATTCGTAATTCCCAAAATGAAATAGGGTTCGTAATTCCGAAAAGGAAATAAGGTTCCTTAAAAGGAGGGAAGGGGAACCAAAACGACTGAGAAGCCCCCCCCCCCCCCCCCCAACTCCATATCCAGGGTACAAAAAAGGGAGACAGATAAAAGAGAAAATAAAACTATTACAGAATAAGAACCAGTGAATTATTTGGCGGCCGCCGGATAATTTCTTTCCTTATCGTATTCTATCTTTTTATCCTTCTGTCATTTCCTCTTTCTATCTTCCTTATGCTATTCTTTGTTTTTCCTTCTTTCATTTCCTCTTTCTGTCAACAACATAACGAAATATAAGATAGAAGGCAAAGATAAAAGAATAAAACATAGAATAACATAAGGAAAGATAGAAAGTGAAGAAGATAGAAGGAAAATAACATAATATAAGGAAAGAAAGAATTATCTGGCGGTCGCCTGATAATTATATCTTTCCTCATCTTGTAGATGAAATGAGGAAATGAAAGAAGGATATAAACAAAGAATAACATAAGTAAATATAGAAAGAGAAGAAGATAGAAGGAAAAAACAAAGAATAACATAAGAAGATAGAAAGAGGAAATGAAAGAAGGATAAAAAGATAGAATAACATAAGGAAAGAAATTCACTGGTTCTTATTTGTAATATAGTTTTCTTTTCTCTTTTATCTCTCTCCCTTTTTTGCACCCTTGATATGGAGAGAGGGGGGGGGGGCTGCACAGTCGTTTCGGTCCCTCCCCCCACCCTCCTTTTTAAAGTACCTTATTTCATTTTCGGAATTATGAACCCTATTTCATTTTCGGAATTACGAACCCTATTTCATATTCGGAATTACGAACCCTATTTCATTTTCGGAATTACGAACACTATTTCCTTTTCGGAATATACGAACCCTATTTCATTTTCGGAAATACGAACCTTCAGAATTATGAAAACTCTTTCATTTTCGGAAAAACGAACTTTCGGAATTACGAACCTTCGGAATAACGAGCCATCGGAATTATGAACGTTCGGAAATACGAACCTTCGGAAAAACAACATGTAACCACAAAATTTGTTCTTTCATTAATTGTCTTTTAATGATATGCATATAACATTTTAAGGTATTTTCATGACTCTCACCTTTGCAGATACCAGCCAGAACATATTCGAACATTTGTCAAGTATGGATTTTGCACCCTTGCACTAAAATTGGCTTTTGCTCACTCAAGAGTAAAATATTGTGAGATATTTTGATGTCATATGATAGGTAGGAACATTCCCTGAAAATATTTTGAAATATTTAAACGGGGAGACTTTTTTTCAACTTTTTTTTTAAAACGGTTCTTAACTTCGTTCATACAAGCCAGGACAAATACCAATTCTTGTCAAGTCTGAATTTTGCACCCTTTCACAAAAGTGGTTTTTGATCACTTAACCTAAGTAACAAGTCAGATTTTTTTCTGTTATTGCATAAGGGAGACCCTAAGCTATCAACAGGAATGAAAAATTTTGGAAAAATATTCTGAAATATTGATTTGGGGAGACTATTTCCAGCTGTTCACTTTTTTGAGGGACGCACTGTAGTGCACTCGCAAACATGAATCATTTGTATACTGTCTCTCATTGCGACCAATGTGTGAAAGTGGGCCCCCGGCAGGATATATCTTGAAATTCACTGTGCTATTTTGTGGGAGGTGGTGATGGTTTCCAGAGCTATAACTATCATGGTTGTAAGCGCTGAAAGAACACAGGGACGTTATAGATTGTTGTGTGCGATATTTAAAAATGTGATTATATTTCATTATTATTACTTTTGAGAGATTACATGTAATAAATGTCAGGAAGGGGGTATCCTCAGATTTGCAGAGCGCTAAAACGTGCCTTATTTCAACTGGCCACTCATTATATTGTGTAAGTTAATTTGCATTTCAATCTTAAATATGCTAAATGTGTTGTCAGGTTTGTTGGGTAAAACAGTATTCCAATGTGATTTTTTTTTTTAAATGACAATTTCCTATTGAATGGGTATATATAATTTTGCAAAACAAGCAGAGCACGTAATGAAGATGATTATATTTTAGGAACATATACATTCCCCGATGTTTTCATTTCCGGTATTATGACAACAACAACAACAAATATACATTCCGCCATTATATGCGAGTGCTCCTGGCATTTATCTCATGAGTTATTTTCCACAACATTAATCAATATCGATCCTTATAATTATTCATTCTTTTTTCCCCTTTATCTCGTGCCCCTTGAATTACATGACTTAAAGGACAAGAAGATTTAAGAAGTAAACGAAAGTATGAATAATTCAGATAAAGAAATAATTACAAACTTCAATATGTATAAAACAAAGTTAAAATGAATAGATATGCCGCGTGAAAATAAAGTATTTTGACTTTTTTTTCTTCGTCAAAGCATAAACTTTGTGACTTACATAACATGTACATTTTTGTAGTAATGCGACGAGTCACCCAATGGTCAATTAAATTTCGAAAATATGGATTACAGAATTAACTTTATTATGAAGCCAGCAAGTGGAGGGGGTCTAGAAAGGGAATTTTACCAATCATAACAACAATTAGAAGATCTGTTGTTTTTGATTGATGAGAGATTAGACTAAGCCAGGGCTCTGTTTCATAAAACTTGTTACCGATAACAAATTACGATTACAGTTATAAGCTACTGAAATAATTGCATTTTTTGTAGTAAAGCGACTTTTTATAGAGTCAACCGAATGGTCAATAAAATTTCGAAAATATGAATTACAGAATTAACTTTATTATGAAGCCAGCAAGTGGAGGGGGTCTAGAAAGTTAATTGGCTGAGAGTGAATTTGTCACTGAATTTTGGCATTTGTTTTTGATCACAAGTTTTATTAGACAGGGTCCAGTACTGATTCTATCTAACACATGGGTAATCAAGAAAAAAATAAAGTAACTCTTAATAACCCCGTTTATGGGCCCTCTGATTTGAGATGGTGTAACTTTGATAAGCGCATGACAGATTGTCCAAGAGGTATCTTAATTAAATGCTTAAGAGTGTCTGTTGAATGGATGCCAGCTGACAAGGAGAAGATTCCAACACCTCACGCTTTATCACCAGCATATAAACATCCCTGGATGATGAAAATATAACACCCGGCAAAGTGCCCTAGGTTGATAATAATGTCCTCATGTTTCCAAACATTTTGCCCTGCGTTTACTAACTGGAAAACATCTTAGAGGGTTAAGCAACGCTAGTAAGTTCACACAGCAATAAGGTCACAATGCAAGCAATTTCCCGCGGCTTAGAATAAATATCAACTTACGGCAACTTAAAAAAACAACATTTATATTCAGACATAAATAATGAGAAACGTTTTGATAAATATTCTTTATTGATCACTTGAACTCGGTCAATTTGCACAGGTTTTGTCTTCTTGATTTGTTATTACAGTATTAGTTTTGGCAATCATTGATTCATACAGTATAGAAAATGCCAGATCTCCTGATTCAGAACATACCTGGCATATCTGACTTTCCAAACATCCAACGTCTTCGACAATGATCGAATTATAGAATCAATTTATTTCTCGGTCTTTCAATAACAAGTACGATAAACAAAGTAAATTATCCTTACGAATACTTGGAAGCGCATATATAAGTATTCGGTCCACAGATCCCCAAAAGGTGCTGTTTGTAGTTGTTAATTTAATTGTAACATATAAATACTCACTCACCTCCGGACATCCGTCAGGGTAGTATGAATATAATGGTATCAAGGGACACATTCTGTTCTCAAGTAATCATGAAAAGGAAACAAAATATACAATCTTGTTCTTTTTTTAAAATGTAGATTGAAGTGGATGTTAAAAGGTATGCAATGCAAAGCGTCGATAAGAATTGTCTGTTATTAATCTCTGTATATATTAATATAAAATGATTCATTAAGAATTAATTGAAATTTATTAAAATTACTTCCTATCTTTTATGTAGGTTAAATTTAATATCTTTCCAATTAATTAGGATGATGTGGGTAGGATGGAATTGTTTGTTTGTTTTTTTTTCTTTATAAATATTTTTTCTTTATCAACGAGTAAGAGTACAAAACGCATTAAAACCAACAATGAGTTCTAAACGGTCATTTGCTGTTATTGCAATACAGAATTCTTGTGATAACTCAATTACCAATGGGATTAGGATTTACATATTGAGTGCGTTTCTAATAGACAATTAAAATGAAAAAATATCACACATGCTCGTAGTGTTTTCATAACGTACCTAAATCTTTGAGAGTTACAACCATTCCTCCCTCCCTCCCTCTCTCTCTCTCTCTCTCTCTCACTCCCTTTCTTTATTACCCATTCACCCACACCCACACCACGCTCTCTCCATTCAGGTTACATTGCTCACCTCCATTTCATTCACTGCATAACTATACCTATAATGTACTGACTTCGAACCGTAGTAATATGCTTTCAAGATTTTACTATTGATGACCGCTTCTTATTTCAAAATCGTACATTAATATAAAAAGCTTTGCAAATGTATACATTTTTGAGGCCTGCCTCTCAAAGTTATGTAATGTTATGTTGATTACGTCTGGTCCTGTACTGAAAAGGCTACCCATATTCCAATACTCTTTGAATTTGTTGTTTAATTATTTGCTTTTGATGAACAGTGAAAAGGAGAATAATAAAAAAATTCCAATGTTCCTTTATTACATGAGCTACACACTGCATATACAGGTACATGTAAAACCACTTGTACAATCTTCGTAAGATGACGACATGCTTCATCTGGATTGCTCCGGTTTATCATCACTTTATAACACACTCATGATTGACATCCTAAAGCCCGCCCCCATGTGGATCCCATATTCCACTCAACCTGGAGCAAATACTGACTTGAAGTGGAATCACAAAAACACGCACTAACGCACACACACATTGTAGAGAGCAGCACTCTCGCTGTCCCTCTCTCTAACTCCCGCATGCGTGCCTACAAAACTCCCCAACCATTCCCGGGTTGTATTGGTGTTTGGCAGACTCTTATCTCTTGGTTTCCTTGGATTGATTTCCCGCTGAGTATCTCAGAGTTTTCCTCTCTCTCTCTCAATTCTGCGTGAAACCGAATAGTTTAGGTGGTTGTCTTCACGGTATGTGGATGAATGCGGTGTGTAAGGAAGCGGGATTTCCTGTGGAACTCGAGTATCTTTTTGTTGGAATTTAAAACGAATCCTCGAGAAATGGACCCAAATGAGCAGTTCACATCGGTGGATTGCCTGTGATTTGCCTGGAGTATTCCCGTAACGTCTCTTGTGTGAGTCACGTTCCCCCTGGCCATTCTGGTAAGCCAGGCTGAAGAGAAAGGTTCGTATTCGTTTATCCATTTTACAATTCATAGGACGATTTAACATCTGTCCTGAATGATTTCCTTCACCATGGGAGTAATTGACAGTTAATTCAAAAGTTCAAAACCATTTGGTGTGGTATTTAATAAATGTTCTTGATCTGATGATTGTCTGATTCCAGTTGGGAATGAGAAGTTGTTGCCTTCAAGGCCCACATAAATGTTAATCTACAAGGGTTAAAGCTATCCTGCTTCTCTAGTTAAAGCTTGTAGTCTAGTTTGTTTTTCAAACTCTGCGTTTATTTAATTTTTCATTGGATATCATTCATATTAAAACTATTTTCATTATGTTTATATGGTAATTATCTCATTTTAAATGTTATTCCATGATTCCTCTAATTACTCCATCCTTGAAAAGTGTAAGTTTGCCAATAATGTTTGTCGTGGTAAAAACGTGACGCGAGGCCGATATTTCTACAGAACAATAAATTTGTTCGCTTATATGATTATCATCTGATGCACATTGTGATGGTGCATATAATGCCTAATAACTGGAAGTAAACAGCACAATCTTTCTTAACAATCTTATCAATATAGCTCTGTAACATTAAATTCAATTACATTTACACGCACACTCTCCCACTCCCCACCTCCTGTCTCTCTCTCTTTCTCTCTCTCTCTCCCTCCCTATACCATTTCTAGCTGATCTTCCTTCCAAAACATAGGTCATGCCTAGACAATGACGAATTAAGTAGTGATGGCAGATCTAAAAACAATCATGACGAACCTGCATATATAAAAAATCTTTTCACGAGTAGGCTATTCGAGTTTGAAGTTCATTACACCAATACTTTGTTTTAAATACTAACCGTCTCACTGCTCATAAACATGTAAATTAAATTATAGTGGGAAGTATTATTTTGACTGCAAACGAGTTTGGAATTCATTTTATGTTCTATTAAGAAGGCGTCATGTAACTTGCATGACTCAACTTATCCATGTCGGTATATTTAAACACGATAAAGAATATAGCCCATCCCCCCCCCCCCCTCTCTCTCTCTCTCTCTCTCTCTTCCTTTCTTTCTCTCTCTCTCTCTCTCTCTCTTCCTTTCTTTCTTTCTCTCTCTCTCTCTTCCTTTCTTTCTCTCTCTCTCTCTCTCTCTTCCTTTCTTTCTCTCTCTCTCTCTCCTTCTCTGTTTATTCTATTATTTTCCCTTTCTTTGGCAGTGTAAATAACGTGAAAGAAAGGATATATTTTAATGAATAGAGAATGGAAAATGATTTTAAGGAAAACATTTCAGCTAAACGCGTAGGCATAATTATCTATTATCAGAGGTCCATTTTCATCACCGATTTAGTAATGTAGCTGGTTTGCATTCTTTTATAAATTAGAGTAACATTTCACCCAAAACGGCATCTTGCGTTCGCGGAATATATTCCTTAAATTAGAATTTAGCTTTGTTTATTTTCAGGTCTCATTCAGTGGGTAACATTGAGAAGGATTCGTTTGATTTTTGTTAGCAAAATATTTCTCCATTGCCCATGAATTACCCATGAAGGGAACCGACAGTAAAGGGGGAATCGCGGTGGCATTAATCATTATGGAAACATCCTCACAAATCGATCAAAAAATGCACTAAAACATTCCAACCGTGAGGGACTAAATACAAGCTCCTCTTTTAAGGATAAAGTAGGAGTACAAAATCAATTTGCAAAACGCTGTGAAGAAACCGTTAAACCGTACCACAAAGTAAGCATGTTGTGGGTACTCAGACATTTACATAAAAAAAAGTCAAGACAGTCCAATGAATGCCGCAGAACGCAACATTAACGATCGGGCACATTCTTTTTGGTATGATCCGAAAATAGGGTCATTCGTTATAAGGTATTAAGGTAACATTTCCTTGTCATTCGATGCTCCTCAGATGAATCATAGTAAACGTGTTTGTGTGGCAGAAGACATGGAAAATACATGATATCAAATGTTCAGTTGTAAATGTATCTCAATTCGATTCAATTTATTTAAACCAATCAAACATACAACAATAATTACATAGTACAGTGGAATAGTAATACAATAGTTAGAATGAGAGGTTTGGGACCCCTAGGAAGCAGAGCTTGTGGATGGGGCCCACTTTTAGGTAATATGAGTAAATAATGTATATTATATAAGAAATAAGATGGCAAGATGAAATATAAATACAAAGAGTTTAACTTATTTACAGAGGTAAAATAGTAATATAGATACAAAGAGTTTAACTTATTTACAGAGGTGTGAGTATACACACATAAACACACACGCACACACACAACACACACACATTTTTTTTTTTTTTTTTTTAAATAACACACATGCACACGCTGGTATCAATATGCCTATAGTACTTCATTTATTTGATGTACTATCGTATGTAAGTGCAATGTAGATAAAATGCCTTGCTCAAGGGCATAAGTGCCGTACCGGGGATCGAACGCCCGATCCTCTCATCTCCAGTCAAGCGCCTTTAACCACTCGACAACGGCACCTCCACGCATCCTCTCACACACACACACACACACACACTCACGTCATACAACATGGCTTCCTGAATTTCAAGTATGTGCAACTTGGAGTCTACCAAATAGATAGTTTTGACACATAATTTTGAACCTAGACAATGTGATACTAGTCCTGATGTTCAGGGGCACCTTATTCCATTCTTTAAGACAAAATATTGAAAATGAGTTAAGAGCAGTATGAGCTCTTACATAAGGTTGATGAATAAGATTTCTCTGACGTGTATTGTTATGGTGGAGGGCAGAGTTTGCCATAAACACATCTTTCAAGAATGAACACTGAGTAGAGGATTGAAATTTAAACATCAAAATCAAACAATTAAGAGAGACCAAGTCATCAAAAGGCAAGATATGTAATTGTATAAACAAAGGAGTGCTAGGACTTCTGTAATTTGAATTGGTTATGAACCTGATAGCTTTCTTTTGGAGAACTTGCAACTTATAAATATGACTCCTAAAGGTATGTCCACAAGCAATATTACAGTACATCAAATGAGGCACAACAATACTATTATACAGAGTGACTACGGTGTGTTGGGGTAGAAAGAACCTCAGTTTAGAAATTACACCAACACTCCGAGAGACTTTTGAACATACATTACTAAGGTGTCCTTTCCATGTTAAATGCTTGTCAACCTTAACACACAGAAATTGTACACTTTCACTTTGGGTGATCTGATGGCCACCAATAATTAACGGGTTGACATTTTCAGGAATATTCCTGCCTCTTGATCTGAAAATAACGCACTTCGTTTTCCCCGCATTTAACATGAGCCTATTACAACAGAACCATTCATAAAGATTGTTAATCTCATTGTTGACTGACGACATTAAATTGTGAATGTTTTTGTGCGAAACTAATAAGCAAGAGTCATCAGCAAACAGCGAATATGAAAACAACTTCGATGAGTTAATTATGTCATTTATATAAACCAAAAACAATAAGGGACGAAGAACTGAACCTTGTGGCACGCCACATCTGACATTATTAGACTGCGATTTGACACCATTTACCACAACAAATTGCAGCCGATTTTCCAGGTAACTCGTTAAAGCTATTCCGCGAACACCATAGTGTTCAAGTTTTCTTAAAAGGATTTTGTGGTCAGTGGTGTCAAATGCCTTTGACAGATACAAAAATACGCCAAGGCAGTATTTGCCACCATCAATAGCTTCTATAATAGCATTTACCAAATTCAAAACACCCATACTAGTAGAGAAATTTTTACGAAAACCAAATTGTTGTGGAATCAAAACATTATATTGAAGTAGGAAATAATTTAATCTTTTATAAACTAGTTTCTCCAAAATCTTTGAGAATATGGGTAACAAAGCAATCGGTCGGTAATTTTCAATGCAATTTTTATCATTCTTTTTATATACTGGAACCACTTTGGCTACTTTTAATTTGATTGGAACTATACCTTGAGACAAGGACTTATTAAAGATATCACATAATGGATCAACAATAAGTTGTATACAGTCCTTAATAAACCTAGGAGAAATATCATCAGAGCCACATGACTTTGAGGGTTTTAAGCTTGAGGAAAAGTTAATAATTTCATGTACAGACGTGGGTCTTCAGTATAAGGATGAGGGGTGATTCCGTATTGACAAATAATTCTGATATGAGGTCTGAACAGGTGGAATATCCTTGCATAATTTAGCAGGCAAATTTATGAAATATTTATTGAAATATTCTGCTTTTTGCAAATCAGATGTTAATGACGTCTCCTCATGGTACATTTCAGTTGGGATCGGATCTTTTTTCCCTCTTCCTAGTAAATCATTAATACGTGACGAAGTTTTCTTAATATCATTCATAGTACATTGAAAGACATTATCGTAATATCTTTTTTTACTGGAACGAACAAGTTTTGTCAATGTATTTTTATAATCAACATACCTCTTCGTAGTGCCCTCATTTGGATTTTTAATGTACGCACTATAAAGTTTTTTATTTATTTATACTTTTCAAAAGACTGTGGGTAATCCAAGGTTTCCTACATTTCTTCTTCACCTTTGATTCTGCAAGAGGAAAATGCAAATCATACAAGTTGGAGAATATATTTATAAAATAATCATAAGATTCATTAGCATCAAACAAAGTATAGAGATCACGCCAGTCGATGTTCAGAAGCTCTTGCCTAAACAATTAACTTTCTCGTCTGTAATCACATGCCGAAAGATAGTGTCATTTTTCCTGCGAGTAATGTACAACTTGCCATTATTAGTAAAAAAAAAATAAATAAATGAAAATGGGCATATGATCAGATAAATCAGAGCAAATAATTTCGCAATCAAATTCGTTTTTAACACAATTTGTAAATATATTATCAATTAAGGTTGCAGAGGAATTAGTAATACGTTTTGGTTTAGTAATTGGAGCAAACATACCAAATGAGTTCATGAAATCAACAAAATCTCGTACTTTATCATCATTGTCTAAATTTAGCAAATTAATGTTAAAATCACCCATTACATAAACCTCTTTATTTTCCCTATTCAAAATTTGCATATCCTGTTCAAAAACATCCATAAATGAAGGAATGGCACTACCTGGTGCTCTATGTACACAACCAACAAGAGACTTTGTATCCTTATTAATAATTTCTACAAACAAATACTCGAAGCCTACTTTTGGGCCTGATAAATCATCACGAACCCTATAATCAAGACCTTCCCTAATATATAATGCTACCCCACCACCTTTTTTATCGGACCTACAGACATGAACAAGAGAATATCCAGATATCCTAAACATGGCTATATCTGTGGTGGCTTGAACCAAGTCTCTGAAACGCCAATCACTGAAATGTTTCGCCTTAAGCAGGACAAAAAAACTATGAGATCTTCATAATTATAAATATACAATAATAAAAACTGTCTCCATCAAAAATTTTGTTTTAAAAATTGCGTCACTTAAAACAAATAGGGCTACATTGATGATTGGTCAATCAATGACAAAAATAATAATAAGGATTTGGTTTTGTATAAGAGCTGGGTTAAAAGTCACCATGTGACTCTGTAGTCTATATGCAATCAGACGTGTATAACGGGACAAATGAGTTATCTCTTTGATCACTACTTGCTCAAAATGAAACGTTAAAAGAATATTTTGCATTTTGTGAATATTTTGTAAATGATAAATCGAACCCTCATAAACGCATCACCCACAACAGCGCTCACCCTAACTCAGCTATTCTCATTTTCATCAAAGCAATATCGGTTTTGTGTTGAATACTTTCTATTTGCCCTTACGGTCAGCAGGCCGAATTACGTGTCAGCATGAAATGAAATGTGTTTTTATATTATCTTAATAATGCCCAGCTCCGGTCCAATGGACGCATACAACGTATAAATATTTGGATGTGTTCAGCCTAGCAGAATTTAGTGGACGTCATTAAATTATAGCTGTAATATTGATTTGGAGTGACCGACCCCCTTACCCCGGTTTATTTGTATATCAGTAGACCGCCTGGACTATAATTCCTTGTCATATCAACGGAGAATACCCGTGTAGAGTGACATGCATTGGGAGATGTGCATATGATGTGTGTAATGAGCATGTTGAAAGTTATTTTGGCTAATGTACATCTGCTAATGAAGAAATTAAGTATTTCTATAAACGTTTTATTGGAAAGGTTCATACAAAGTCAGTAATCAACGATGGTAGTGGTATTGATTAGTCATCAATTTATTAATTCAATTTTCAATCAATGGCTCCTCCAAGCAAGGTAATTCCGTTAAGAGCCTCCCTGACCTGCTGTTATTACCTGATTCTGCCTAGGTATGGACATGTTAAGCGATGTAGTATTTCATATGCGATAACACACTGACAATTCATTCTCATGTCAATGAACTGCTATTTCAGAATTTTGATCAAAAATTTTCAACCGACTACATCAATTACATACAAAAATATGCACTCAATGGTGGTCATCGGAACAAACTCTGAACAGGAATAACAACATGAACAACAGAGATGACAAAAGGAACTGCTCATACCTCTGCTACCGTTTGTTGATATACGAACTTCATTGTATTCATCAAATGCCTATTGTATACATCAACTTCATAAAACCCATAAGTTTCGACTGAAAAAAATCATCCCCTGTCCTCCTATTTTTGGCCCTTTTCTCTATTTGATTATAAAAAACTTTGTAAAAGGAACATATTTCTCTCTATCTTTCTCTTTCTCTTTCTCTTTCTATTCACCTTTTCCCCTTCACAATCCCCTTCTGTCTCTCTCTCTTTCTCTCTCCACAATTCCTTTTCACTGTTTTCTCCCACACAGTATCCGTCTAATCTTTCGTTAGGAGCTATAGGTTGGTGTATATTAAATAAGATAGATTGATTGTACTCGATGACTTTGAAAATAGTGTACTATAATTCAAAACCCAACTTTCTATATCAGCCATTCGAGGGAAAATTGTTATTATTGTCATCTTACGGATCTTGAACAATTTGATTTCAAGTCGACTGATCAAGCCAATATTGAACAATCTGACATATACATATACATATACATTATTTGGAAAGGTAATTTGAAGTACGGTACATATTTCTGTTATTGTTGAGGGAAAGTCTTTTTTTCTCTCTCTCTCTCTATCTTGTCCAGAAGCTGAAGAGATGGGCAATCAAAGGCAGATTGTTGTGTTTAAGCTTTAAAGTCGAGTTCCCATTGGCAGAAAGAGCTCTCGATTAAAGTCCAGCTATGCAAATTCATGACATTATAAAACAGCAAGTACGGTTTGATGGTTGGAAGAATTCTAAGCGATTATAAAATTACGGGTTGTTTGTGGTCAATGTTGAATAATAAATCAGCATCTTTAACCCTTGGGGTGATTTGTGCTGTCTGCAGAACGGTTTATACATGTAAAATCGAAGAGTTTGTAGTATTGTCTAAATTACTTCAGGCAAGGATGAACTTTGTCAAATCCGAAAGAGATGAAATCGTTTGTCAATCATCACAATATTCATTATCTAATGGTTAGTACGTAAGTTCTTGTTTTTAGTTTATTGTTATTATTAATATTCATGTCATGCCTAATTGCCTATCATAACATATTCCTTAGCAAATGGAATGATTGGACATCCGGTCGTCTAGGTCCTTTTCACAGCCACGAGTCTATACCCTGCTAAAAGACTTTGATCGTTTGTATGCAGCCAGAAGGGCGTTCATTCCCATCATTTGTACAGCGTTAACATACAAACATTCATACATAAAAACACACGCTCACACACGCATATTATATATATATATATATATATATATATATATATATATATATATATATATATATATACATATATATATATATATATTTATATATATATATATATATATAAACGAAAACTGTTTAGGTGTTTATATATATATATATATATATATATATAATATTGGAAGGAAGTTATTATCATTTGGAGTATTGCGAATTTTGTTTATTTATTTATTTGTAAATGCTTATCTTCATGGTAAAGTCATGGTAAACTCTTTTTTTTTTCTTTTTTTTCTTATTTAAAGTTCACCTCCGCCTTTGCTTCTTCTTATACTACTCCACTTTGGACTAATGTTACGTCATAGCGAGCGCCCCAATGTCAAATGTCTATTACTTGAAATGATTAATTTCATGATGGATTTATGATCGAGAGTGTAACAGAGTAAAAACTTTTTTTTTTTTCAGACCATTACTGACTATTCGACAGCCCCTCCTCCATCTCGAAATAAGAACGGTAAAAAAGAGTGAATTTTCGTTACGAATCTGCATACAAAGTCTGTAACAAAAGCCAACTTACTTTAGTTATGAAATAACCAAAGGATATTGATATTATTTTTTTTCATTTACTTACACAATAAAGGCATATCTAAAACTCCGAAACTAAGATTTGCTGACTAAATTTCCACAATAATCATTTTGAACGAATTTTACAGTGGATAGGCCTATGATTTTTTTTTGATTTTTTTTTTTTCGTTATTGTACCTGACAACCGAAGTCGAATCAAAATGCGTTCATATGAAACACTATAACGTAACAGGTATAAAATGAATAAAACAAATCTGTCAGAATGTAAGTGTAAACAAATCTTTCAAATCTGCAATATCTCGATTCTTAAAAGGAGTTATTGGTAGAAGTCTTTTCATTCAAATGTATCTTCGAATGCTTTGTTTCCCAGGTCAAAACCTACATGAAGTTTTAATGTATCTTCTCCCCCGCCAGGAGAAAGAATGAATTCGTAATCGGCGTTTAACAGAATCATGATAATCAATCTTTTTCATTCATAAGCCCAATAGCATGCATGTGTGAAACAATTGTACAAAAAAATAAAGGACAGAAAAGCTTGCTTTTGTGATAAATTGTTTTAATCAAAGCACCCATAACTTCTAATTACGGACAGGACCGTTTTTTAAATTGTATGATTCATCCCCTCTATTTACCCTTTGAATTTGCAATTAGTATTGGGTTACCAGAACGGAAAAGCTATTTTTTTTTTTCATTCCGTTTTTGAAACATAGGGGACACGTGGAACTCGTGTCAAAACAATGTGCTCCCAAATGCTCTCATCGCGGTCTCTTGTTTCCTTTCGTTTCGTCCACACTTATATTTGTCATGTTTGTGTTGCTTTTGAGCTCACGAGTTACATTGATTATTCTAGTTATCTACTCACTGTCGGATAAGTCTTCCTTATCCAACTGTGAGAATATTCCTGCCATTTGCCTTTTTCAGGTAGCATGCCTCTGGCATCAAACCATATGGATTTCCATATATTCTTCCTACTCCTGTCTATTGCACAGTGTAAAAGAAAACTGTGAAGGAGGGTATGATTGCGTTCTCACCTAGTAAAAGTGGGAGAGATGACTCTACAAACATACAACGTAAAACATATATCTTAACACAATGGTATGATATTTGGATGATTGATTTTCTCAACTCATAGTAATAACATGCCTAAATCTTAAGCCGTGAAACCATTGCTGAAATAGTAGGTGTAGGTACATGTACATAATTTACAAGGAATATTGAAAGTATCGTCCTTGCAATTGTTAAACTTTATGGAGCCTTTTTAACACTTTTGGGCAAATTTGAAAACCAGGGGACCTCCTTCTTTGTATTATAATGATGTTGTCTGTTTTGAAATTAACAGCTGACGTGTCTTAAGATTCGGCCGACACGGCTGTCTTTCTGAAAAAAGTAGTATGCGATATTAAACTTTCCTTTATAAAACAATGTATGCGTCGATGGGTTATGAATATTGATTTCAGTTGGAGAAGAAATCGCTGGTGTTTTTACCCCATACCCCACCCCCTGCTGATTTTAAGTACTTGACAGGAGGTGGCTTTGATTAGAGTACATCTTCACTAGCATCGTCTTCCTACGGTCCTTAAAATGAACATTATTACGTACTTGAATGGTTGAGGAGTTAAACCACATTGTTGTGCCACATATTTTGTCTTTATGTTTAAGAACAATTACTTTTAAAGGGGAAGTCCACCCTGATATCAACTCGGTTTTAAAAGAAGCAGTAAAATACAGAAACAGTTCAATGAAAGTTTGAGCAAAATCAGATAAGAAATAAAAGAGTTATTAATTTTTGTAGTTTTAATCAATCAAACATAAATTGGCAAATTCCGAGCTCCTCTCCCATTTGCCCTGTACTGAAAAAGTCATGAATTTCCATTTTTTCTAAAGAAAATATTTTATTTTACATGCGCCGTAGATATAATCCTTTCACTTATGCTTTTAAGCACAACCTGTATGATACAAATCTATTTTCTCATCAAAAAAGAAAGAAAATTGAAATTTATGAATTTTTGTGTAAGGAGCAAATAGGAGAAGAGCTCGCATCATACGTCACGGCGTTGCCAATTTGTGTTTGATTGATTACAACTTCAAACATTCATAACTTCCTTATTTATTTCTCGGATTTTGCTCAAACTTTCATTGATCTATTTCTTAAAATGTTTCTGCTTCTTTTCAAACCAACTTAATATCAGGGTGGACTTTCCCTTTAAATGAACTTTTAAAGATTCAAATTTGATTTTATAATTGTGTTTGTTTCAACGGTATTCTAGATGCTTACGTCTTATTTGAAATAAGCAGATTGGAGAACATTGTACTTACTATTTAAAACACTTTGATTTGACTATCTGTTATTTCATTCAAAGGATGGAATGATAAGCTTGCACTTGACCCAAAAGGTGCATTTGAACTGGAGATAAACAAATGCCAACTTGCCATCTGTTATAAAGATTCTTCTATTAGAAAACTAAACTTCTGAAGCTTTCTCCATACAATCGTGATTAGAGGCTGGTCACATTTGTCCGATAACGATAACGATACCTATGAATCTTACCTTATCTCTTAAGGTGTATGTTCTCTTATCTTTTTTCCCCCTCTCTCTTTTTCTTCCTATCTTTTTTCTATCCTCTTCTTTTCTTCTCTTATCTTTCCTCTTTCTTTTTAATTTAATTCTTTCTCTCAGAGGGAAATTGGAAAAACAATTTCTTGAAAATTGTTTGTAACGAAATGGGTAACTTAAATATATGAATCTTATTCTTCTTGACAAATGTATTTCTGTTCACAAATATTAAGGTACATGAAAGTTTGTAGTATTGTTTGAAATGTGAAACTGCAGTTAGCACTTATATTTATGTGAAGATTTATTTGTTATCTTATATGAAATGTTTCAAATTATGTTCAATTTTCGTAATGTGAGATAATAATAAAAACTTATGAAAACAAAAAAAATATCTCAAGCGTTCGTTATGTAGAAAATGAATGGGAAATCTTGGTGGTAGGTCAAACTTCTATGACATATGGTAATGGGCCTCCCTCTCCGATTTGATCGTCTCGTAGGAATCGCTCGGCCACCGATTTTGGTTTCAGGACAGATCTTACCCATATTTTCTGAGAGCCAATCGTTTATGCTCCTTCGAGGTGACTTTCTCATCTGGGCAGAGTCCGTCTAGTTTTTTTTTTTTTTTTTTTTTTAATGAATTATTGATATGATTCTATCTTCTTTGGATGGCATTGCAGAGGAGTTTTTATAACAATGTGACAATGAGTGAAAAAATTCTCCACGGAAACACATCCGATGGAATATCCAGCATAGTAGAGCTGATGCACGTCCTCCCAAATCAATTATGCAGACCCAGAAAGTTAAAGCTAATAAAATGTATACTTTGATAGTAGAGGTCTCTCTAGTGTGCCTCAGATTATAGGATGTTGGCTTGAATATGCTGGTAGGCAAATGCCTTATGTACGTGTATATAATCCATATCGTTTATATTGTTAACATAGTACAATGTGATAAAGTTGATATAACAATCAAGGATGACTTTGTTAAGAAGATTACGACACTCGACTACGACACCTCTACTCAACATCATTATAGGTACATTTTACATGCTCATACGTTATTGTTATCGTTATCGGACATAAGTGAGCAGCCCTTTAATCAATATAATTAATGTTTTCAATTTCTTTGTAGGGTAATTTATCGTTAACCTATCATCTGAATCACCATTACATTATACTCTTTTTCCCCCTTTTGTGCCACAGATACGTCTCCACTGGTGCCAGAAAGTTACCTTGTAGCAACTGACTAACTACGCGATGTCTACGATGAGGATGACCCCTCCTTCTGCAGCCATGGAGTTCACCGAATGGAGCGAGATTGATGCTACTGCAGTATCAAATATTACCACTGACATGGATACAGATTCTTCACAAGGCCAAAGAGATTTAGGTCTAACCATACAGATTGTTAGCTTGTGGGTATTGTTCGGATTTGGTGTATTAGGAAATACTATGGTAATGATATGGATGCACCTGAATCGCCGAAGAAAATCTCGAGTGAATACCATCGTACTTGGAATAGCCAGTGCTGATATGTCTGTCTGTTTCTTTTCAATTCTCCCAACGGCTATCATGCTCATGTCTCCTACATGGGAGGCAGGGAATATCATGTGTAAGCTAGTGATGTATCTTCAAGGTGCGTCTCTCATATCCTCGGCGAACATGTTGGCTCTAATGGCAATTGATCGCCACCAGGCCGTTTTGCAACCCCTCAAGGAATTCTTCATCGCTTGGAAACTGGTCGTGATATCCTGGGGAATAGCAGGCACTTTAGCCCTTCCACAGTTTTACGTCTGGGAAGCGTTGGTTCGTAAAGGTAAACCCCGGTGTGGTTCCTTGTTCCGGACACTGCCACCCTGGCACCGTATGGCTTACATCGTATACATTGCCGTGATCACCTTCCTGATACCGTTCCTTGTCATCACCTTTGCATACCTTCGCATATCAAAGAAGATATGGGACAAGGCTCATGAGACGTCCGGTAAACGATCAAAACGAGCTAGTAAGAAGAACAAGATAGAACTAAATCGTAATGCCTCTGGTACCACGCTGACCAAAGCAAAAAGCAAGACACTTAAGATGAGTGTCGTTATCATTTTCTTCTTTGTTCTTTGTGGAGCGCCTTATTTTGTGGTTGAAATGTTAGGCACGTTCAGATCAAATCCGATAAATCATGTGGTTAGTGCATTTTTTGGCTTGTTCGCTGTGGCCAATTCGGCCACCAATCCGTACATTTTCTTGTACTTTAACACAACACAAAGATGTTGGAAAGAATTTCGCCTGACTCTGAACCGTTTTTTATGCTGCTGTGCGCGAGGGAACAATGAAGGAGGTTATTATAACCGATACTCAGTCCGCTTTTCCTCCTCAAACTCGCGCACGGAATTCACGAAGATACAAGGCGAGTCCTCTATGATCACTCGCGTGACTGAGGCGCCCTCTACGAGGGTTATACCTCTTGGTAAGGATCACGATGGTCGTGGAGGACTTGGAAGGACTGAGTGAATGGGTGAGTTTCTGTCATACGGAATAACCCCATGAAAAGCCGTACATCTGGCCAGAGAAACTTATACAAATCATAAGGATTTGCTGTTTATGACTTTGTGCAATGTTATGAAACAATACGTACTAGTAAATTATCACAGAAGGGTGCCACAGAATTGAAAATAAGCGGGGGGGGGGGGGGGGGGAATAGCCGAAAGCCTAGACCATATTTGACCGATAAAGATAATGATAACAAGATTTTTTTAAATTATAGGTACACCCTATCAAAAGGTGTGTACGTGTGAGTATGCTTGTGTAAGTTAATAGTAGGGCAGCTCTAGGGTATATCTTTGATTTAAAAAAAAAAAAATCTTTATCGTTATCGTTATCGTTATGGGACTCTTAGTGACTCTTAGCCAACGAATATGTAATGCAAATCTATATAACACGTATGAAAATTTTTAACTTTCTATTACGCAAATTTTGAGAGAATAAAGCATGAAGTTATATTTTCAAGATTTTAATATGCTTCAAATGATCAATGAAAAATAACCATTCTATTAATATTGGATACAAAGTCCCATTTATAAATTTAATCCAAGGATTTCATAGACAAGTGAGTTAATAGAACACCGTGGGACGTCTACTTCGTAAGTGTTAGAAATAATGCTTAAGATACAACTATTAAACTAAGGATAAGTACTGCCTATACTTCACTCTGCTATACTTCACTCTGCTATATTTCCCTAGTACTACTACTTCGACGACTACTACTACTACTACTACTACTACTACTACTACTAAAAATAATAATAATAATAATAATAATAATAATTATTATAATAATAATAATCCTACTATATATTACTACTATTACTACTACTACTACTCATCCTACTACTACTACTACTACTACTACTACTACTACTACTACAACTATACTACTACTACTACTACTACTACTACTACTACTAATACACTACTACTACTGCTACTATACTACTACTACTACTACTACTACTACTACTACTACTCTCTTCTTCTTCTTCTTCTTCTGCTGCTACGAATTCTACTACTAAAACAATAACTGCCACTAGAAGTACTACTACCACTACTACTACTACCACTACCGCCACTACTCTCACTACTTCCACGATCGCTGATTATATACTACCATTGTCACTACCAATACTACCACTGTTTGTATTATCATTAGTACTACTAGAAATATAACCGTTTGTACTCAAATTACTTCTACTACTTTTACTACTACTTCTACTACTACTAACGAGTACTACTACGACTACTACTACTTATAATAATACTATCAATAACATATTAATGATAGCAAGAATGATAATATTACGACTACTTTTACTAGAACTAAAATACATTTAGTGATTCTACTATTTTGACGATTATTGCTAGTAATACTGCTACTTCTATTATTATTACTACTACTACTACTACTACTACTACTACTACTACTACTAATACTAATACTATTACTACCATCACGAATACTAATACTACTATCAATAAAACTAGTTACAGAGATTTATGCACTTCTAGTATTACAACTGCCACTATTTCTTCTTCTTCTTCTTCTTCTTCTTCTTCTTCTTCTTCTTCTTCTTCTTTTTCTTCTTCTTTTTTTCTTCTTTCTTCTTCTTCTTCTACTACCACTACTACTACTACTACTACTACTACTACTACTACTACCATTACTGCCACCACCACTATCATTACTATTATTTTTCATTATCATCATCATCATCATCATCATCATCATCATCATCAGTCATCATCATTGTTATCACTTCTAATATGACACTGTAGAAAGGGGAATGTATATCTACTAACCTTTCCAATTATCATGTTACCACTATGACTACATCTGCTATTAATACTGTAACTATAATTTTAACTCTCATCGTTTACTTCATTAGCTGAAAAAGTAGTTGATTTGTATCCTGCATGCTTTAAGTACCAACGCTTTCCCTCATAATTTAAAGGTATAAAGTAATAGTATAGCAACGGTATAACGGCTTCTACCATTACTACTACCACTTCTAATACTACTACTACTCCCACCACTACGTGTCTAAGAATACTATTATTTCTTCTTTTACTGCTATTCCTCCTCCTCTGCCTACTACTTTACTACTACTACTACTACTACTACTACTACTACTACTACTAAAAGTAATAATAATAATGATAATAACAATAATAATATTAATGATGATATTACTACTACTATATTACTAGGGTTTTCACTACTAAACCGATATTTTGACGTCAGTTTTTTGTTGTTCTAGATATTTCGAAGCTATCGAGACTGCGACAATGTATCGCGATAATGTTTGTGCGTGACGAGCCTCTTAATATACGTTGGTCTACTCTGATTTTACATTTAGTTTTTATTTTGTATCTATCTATGTAGACTTACATGTACTCTTGTAGGATATAAATCAAATATACCATACACACTTTTCGAGGCACTAGTTGAAATTGTAGATTCTTCGGTGATTGGCATAGTTACTATTTTCTTCGGGGCTGGGCCCCTCAGAAAATAGTGCTTTGCCAGTCACCTCAGAGAATCCATAATTTCTACTGGAGAATCTTAGTGCAAGGTATATTTGATTACATTTGCTGCTTCGACGACTATTCCTACTATTACTGCTTCTACTACTACTACTACTATTACTACTACTTCTACTACTACTACTACTACTACTACTACTACTACTACTACTACTACTACTACTATTTCTTCTTCTTCTACTACTGCTATTGCTACTATTACTGCTACTACTACCATTATTATGTAATACTGTACTACATGAGGTACGACGTTGACTACTACTTCTCCTATTACTACTACTACTACTACTACTACTACTACTACTACTACTACTATTAGTATTAGTAATAGTAGTAGTAGTTGTTGTTGTTGTTGTATTAGTAGGACTAGAGGTAGTAGTAGTAGTAGTAGTAGTTGCTGTTGTTGTTGTTGTTGTGGCAGTAGTACTGATATTATTACTGATAATAATTCGACTACGCTATTACCATTACTTCTAGTACTATACCAGTGATAAATTTGAGTTACTGAATCTGATCATATTGATCAGTTTTATGTAACACACTCTACCTCGACGACTTGCTTAAAATCTACCAAGTGTAAGTAATTTGCACTTATATATATATATATATATATATATATATATATATATATATATATATTCACTGGATTTAATAAATAAAGATATTTTTAGTGTAATACCTCTGCTTCTGCTGTTATAAATGTACCTAATACTATTAAAGACACAGCTCCTACTACTTCTACTACGACCTATGCTGGTGCTGTAGGAGCTGCTGCTACCACTACTAATACTACTTTTACCACCACCACAATCACTACTACTACTTCTAATTATTATTCTTCTAGAACAACAACTACAACAGCTACAAAAACTACTACTACTCGGCTGTTGCTACTACTGCTACTTCTACTACCACTACTATACTATAACATTACTTGCATTACTTGTGTGGTAACCACTCAAAAAAAAAAAATAATAATAATAATAACAACTACTGCTTCTACTATACTACTACTACTACTACGACTTATTTTTCTCCTATGGCAGTCAACTTCTCTATAGCAAGCACATTCTCTATAGCAAGCACATATAGTTAGATATATATATATATATATATATATATATATATATATATATATGGGGGGGGGGGGTCTGTGTCTAGAAATATTTTACTGTAGCCCAAATAGCAGGTTCAAAGTTTATTAGGTTTTGTTGTGGTTTTTTTTGTTGCAAATCCTATTATTACCCCCAGGTTGTCGTTGTACTCTTCTCACTTTTATATTTTACTAATGCAGAAAAGTACTTAATAGTTCACTCTGTTTTCTACAGATTATATCTTGCCCCTTTGATATTACATTTCAATGATAATTTGTGCTCCTTCTGTTATACACTACTAACTATTCTGTTTCTCCTTCCTCTTCAAGCTGCTTCTTCTTATTATTATTTTATTACTACTAATTATTTCTACTTCTATTACTGGTACTATTACTACTGTCACTACTACTACTACTACTACTACTACTACTACTACTACTACTACTACTAAGACTGAATACTTCTATCACGACTACTTTATATTATCTACTTTTATTACTAGTATAACAACAACAAAAAACTTCTTGTCCGTACTATTGCCACATATGGGGAGCAAAATAGAAAAAAGAAAATATTACTAGCATTTTCTTTAATGAACCTTTGTTAGACGTTTTGATGATAATCGAGTTACATATTGCCCTTGTCATTTATATGGCATATGTTCAAATAATAACAAGTATAACCAGTTTTATGAGATAATTGTTCTCAGCCATTTATGTTCGAACTTATAGCACATCCACGTGTCTTCGTAACGAAATGTGATGGTTTAATAATCATTAAGCTTTATTCTACATTGAGTTAATGATGTTAACATTGTTTTATGTAATTACAGGAGACAGCCATTGGGATATGTTTGACTAATTTTTTTTCCAATGCGCCATAATTTCATTGTGATAAAATTTACATCTTTAAAAAACAATATTGTTTGAACACATGCAGTGATATCCTAGTATCATGAATTGAGAAAGAATAAAACAGTTACAAATGATTGAATTATTAATGCTGATAGCTCAGCGGGGTACTACAGTGATCTATTTTTCAGATATATTTACACGATGAATGATAGTGTTAGGCATATTTAGTACATTTTTCCCCCACAAAATGTCCCCCACAAAATGTCAGATTTACTCCATAATTATGTATATATCGGCAGAGAACTTAGCACCTACGCGAGTTTAACAGAAAAATCTAATTTCGTAATATGGGGAGAATAGACCCCCCTCCCCCCCCCCCCCCCCAAAAAAAAGAGAGAGAGAGAAAGGTATATTTGACATATTCTTTCGAGGAATGACGCAGACCGTTTTATTCATTACGAAATTGAAATGTGTACGTTATAACCAAATTTAAATACACAACGCTGATATGTACAGGACTGTATTGACGCTAACGACCCTTTCCATGTTAAACATTATTAGTAATTGAAAAAATGAAAATATAACAAACAACGAAACCTTTGTTCATCTATAATGTTTTCGTTGGCCAACCTTTATTTTTTTTTTTAGTTTACAGATTGGAATATAGTTATACCTCTTTGAAGTATTTGTTCTCGTAAGAATTTAAGGACATGTACGAAGTCACTGATGCAACATACTCAACCAAAGTGTTGTAATATTTTATTATTCCATGCACATGAATTTAAGATAAGGAAGTCGTGTCCGAAATTTTTTACTATCCTCAAACACCATCCTCTCAGCATGTCAATGTACACATACATTTACACGAGCTTTTAATGTCCGTTGCGCAATTTATTGAATGTATAGTGATGTATTTTCCTATTGAATTCATAACAGAAACTTAAGTGTTACTCTATAAGATCACATTATAAGGCATAATTAACTAGTCAAGTAATGTCGTTTTAGTTGTTGTAATAAGTACCTTTATTTATTTAATACACGTCACTATAAACAAAAATTTAAAAAAGCGTTGTAAATACTTAGTTGCAAGTGTGTCTTTCGACTAAATCAAAGCTGCTCTTATTGTTAGTGTATGATAATTACTTGAAGTGTAATTGATTAATGTCTCGTTGCTATTTTTTGTTTTGACTCCACTATTATCATGCCAACTTTTGTATATATCATTAACATAATATGTTTAGTACAAGCAGGTAATTTGTAAACATATAGACTTAAATTTGTTGTACATATAATTCATTGTAAAATTATTCACAGATTTCAACTTTGAATAGTCACCTTTCAATTTCCTTGTGTAGGGGAAGCTATTGGATATCACAAAGAGTAGTCCAAATCTTAAATGTGTATATCTATGTATCTAAATTATGCCTACAATTCAGTATAATGGGGAAAAAAGTTTTTTAAAAAATATGTAAAAAATAATAAGGGAAAGAACGAGGCAAGATCCTGACTAGAGTATATGTTTATATAATATAGATAATTTGGAAAAAAAATCATTTATAAAGAACCTACAGAAAACGTAAATCAATTTTTCATTGTGATTTGAAAGTGACACCTATAGGCTTATATTATCATTTTTACTTCTAGAATAACTTAGATATAAGTAATATTCCCTATCAAGTACAAGTTAGCTCTTAGCGTAAGTAATCTTTTTACTTTTTTGTGTAATATAAATACTCATCCATTGGTTTAACTTTGGCTTTTGTAAAGAAATTTCCAATGCCATGACCTTTCACTTAAATTCAACAATATTTTGGGTGTACTTATTATTTCATACTGTAAAAGAGATGCGAAAGATTCCTACAGAATTGTTAGAATGTATCATATTGTAGTGTAATTTCTACTATCATGTAACACCATGAAAAGTATATTTTCTATCTATCTAAACCTGTCTTGGTATTATTAATAATGCCTAATAGAAGAGTGCGTTACTATTTGATAATAAATGTGATCTATGTTTTCTTACATTCAGTGTATCATGAATTAATATTCAGTGTAATTTTCAAAACATATATTTCTGGTCATGTGTGATGTCACTCGTCCACTGTCACGATGTTAACACGGTATACATGATGTACATAGCACGTGCTGTTGAAGTTGCAGCCCGTCTCCAATCTGTAATGGGTTTGAAGTTTGAAGTTTAGTTTTTGACAATTTCCATTTTTAGAAAAATAAAAAAAATAAAAGATTATTCGTGAAAGCTTATAAGTCGGTTACAAAACAATGCAGATAATAATTGTATTAGTTTTAAAGGTCCCCTGCAACCCAAATTCAAGTTGATTTCTGTTGATGTGCAGAGATACATACAACTCATATTTTGTTATTCAAACATCTAAATATGTTTCATAGACTTTTAAATATTTTTTGAAATCATTTTCTCAAACATGCTAAGCTCCACCCTAAAAAAATGCTCCAGATCTCACTCCTGCAGTGACATCATTAATGAGCTAAGGAAAGACAGTGGTGTGTAGTTTTGCCAGAGATGACCATCTGGTCTCATGACCATACAATGCTAACGTAGTAGTTGCTATGTCAGACATGCTGTAGCATCACCAGGAAAAGAATGGTAATGAGGAGGTACTGTTCGAAAGCATGCAATTCTATTGTGAGCATGTGCTGAGCTGGGGGAAGGTGCATTCCATTCTCTGTTGTAGAATGTTAGTGTAGCTGAATGATGATTGATAGATGATGTCATTGCAGGAATGAGATCTGGATTTATTTATTTTTATTTATTTTTTTTTTAGGGTGGAGCTTAGGAGGTGGGAAAAAATATTTCAAAAAACAATTAAAAATCTATGAAACATATCTAGAGTATAGGTGCTCCGAAGTGCGGCCGGTAGCCGGTGTGCGGCCGGTCTATCATTTGCATTGCAAAATCACTTTAAAATACATAATATACATAAAATCGTAATAAATCACATATCACACACAAAGAGTACATTACCAAAGTCAAAGAAAAACAGCAGTGGCCATGAAAAAAGTATCCATAAATACCACATTTTTAGCGATACAACTGGCGTTCCCACTACGAAAAATTGAAAATTTTGAAAATATGCCTTTCTTAAGCATGTTGTTAAGGAAATAGGGTTTTGAAAAAAATAAGCTGAATTTCAAAAAATTTTCAATTTTAGATCGGGATATAGATATAGAGAGAGAGATTATATATATATATATTTATTTTCATTTATTTTTTTTTTTTAATGTCTCTCTCTTCTTCTTCTCACTCTCTCTCTTCTCGTTCTCTTCCTTTTTGTCTCAGTCTCATCAGAAGCACAAACACGAATGTTCAGACCACTTAGGATTCTATGCATGGTACCGACATACCCTTCATCCATTTACAACTGTGTTGATTGAGATTGATGTGAAATGGTGATTTTGTATTTGAGATTGCGAATACGTTTGTATCATGTGTCAATATAAACAAATACAACTCTTTGACTTGCAAAAAAAAAAAAAACCTTTTCTGATTATTTACTTATAATAATAATAATACTCGCTTTTCCATCTGTAATTATAACAGATATTTGGATTTCTTTACGGTTATAATTACTCTTCCTTCTAATTATTATACTTTTTTGAAACAGTGGTAATCCAG
>CM046839.1:43491733-43534233 GCA_025618425.1 Heliocidaris tuberculata | reverse complement strand
TTTGTGAAATTAAAGAGACGTATTAGAGGCTGGAGGCACTGATAAAATCCCTCAATAAGATAGAATTAACATGCACCCTAACAAGTATTAGGAAAAGAAATATCAATCATGGATTCTGAAAGGTCATGCTGTCTTAAAGGTACCATAGGACTATTGGAGGGGTAGAGAATTTTTTTCTCTCGTAAATGAATTTTGTATAAATATATCCAAAAGTGATTGCCAAATATCTATAACGTCTTTCACAAAATGACTGCCATTTAGTTTGAGGCGGTAATTTGCCCAAAAAATCATTCTCTTTTCACGATAGATTTGCAAAAGTAACTCAAATATTAAATTAACAAAAATATTGTTTGGAACATACCATAATTTTCCAAAGACTTCAATCGATTGTTTGTAATGACATTAAGCTAGATACATGAATAGTTTACTACTCTGTTTACGTTAATAATTTGTTTATAATGAAAGAAGAAAAAAGGGAAATTCATATACCCGATGCCCTCCAAATAATGTAATAGTGAACGAATCTTGTACATTCCGTTTATGGCTTCAATAATTAAAATTTTCTTTTTTGATGGAATATTTTCACCTAGGGATTATTTTCTTGGTTAACTGCAATCTACCCGACGTCATCTGTTATTTTAGATTTTACGTTTAAAAAACATCATAAAATTTGAATAGTACAAATGAGTGAGAGCAACAAGCAGTTTTAGGCGCAGTCAAGGTTTGAATTAAATATTGACCCCAGTGCTGAATGTAATGAGGTTTTAAAATTCGATTTGATAGTCCTTTTATTAAATGATCAGAAACATTATTGTCCTCTTGGAGCCATCGCTTAAAGCAGTTTCATTACGACTCTTTACATATTTACGCGAAGTTTTTGTATTAAGTTAGACTCCTTGCAATGGGTGTATTCATATGCAAAACGAAATCAAATAAAAACGTGTGGCCATGGCCAGGGGTTCAATACAGGAGGATCTTTACCGTTTCCATTTTTTGTTAAATATTGTCCTAGTTGTATGTTTGATATCATCTACAAAAACTCCTCCTCCACCACCCCACCCCCCCCCCCTCTCTCTCTCTCTCTCTCCAACTTTATTTTTTTCAGAAAATAACAATCAGTGTTTTCACATCTTCATGGGATAATACAGCGATTTATACCCACAAACTCATCACTGCTCTAATCTGTAGACGTCAAGGCTTAATATACGTATACGTATTTTACTTATGAATTATATTGTCTAAACTGTTTACAGACATGGAGGTTGCTAAATGGGGAGTTGTGGGGGAAGTATGAAACCCCTATATAAATATTTTCTGAATTTTTTAGGCAAATCGCATAGCTAAACAAAAAAAAACTTTTGGAATTTCTGTCCTTAAATTTTAACATTTGAAGACCAGTTTTTCCTTGAAAACACATTTGAAAATCTCAGGGCCATACTTTATTTATTTATTTATTATATTTATTTATTCATTTATTAATCTATTTATCTATCGTTCTATTCATTTATTCATTTATTCATTCATTCATTCATTCATTTGTCTATTTACCCTTTACTTATTTATTCATTTATTCATTCATTCATTCATTCGTCTATGTGCCCTTTACTTATTTATTCATTTATTCATTCATCTACTTATTATTGACTTGTTTGAGAAGGTTTTTTGATCTACTTTATCAGAAAATTTAGTCTGGCACCCCTCCGTCTCCCCATCCAGAATGGTCTAGCGACACCCCTGCTTACAGATAGACCCAAGTTTATGTGTGTGTGTGTGTGTGTGTGTGTGTGTGTGTGTGTGTGTGTGTGTGTGTGTGTGTGTGTGTGTGTGTGTGTGTTTCTTTCAGTAACTTAAAACACAGTGTAATGAATATTGGTGAAAATCATGACACTCAAATGAGGGCTAATATGCACTCTATTCAGCATTGAAAATGGAGAATGTGTCTATTGGCAAAATGATCGAGTGCAAGCCAAGGAAATACAAGGAGAACAATCATTGCTCTGAAACTTCTAAATCCTTTCAATATTGAAAATTATTTTCTAAAAGCTGTGTTCGGGCAAGATGAAGAAATATGATATCTTGAGTCTAACAATTTGGAGAGTTCACCTTTAATTCACCCTTGCTGTGTAATCTTAATGCACATTGTCGAACCGTATACACTTGAATGTCATCGGATATGAGAGAGCAAATAACCATGTTGATCGTTATCGATCGGTTGGGCTGGAATCAAACCAAGACCGACTGATTCTTTCCTCTTGATTAGTGCAATCAAGCAGAATTTCAAGGATACTGTTTTCTTTTTCTTATCCCTGCTCCTGGGTTGCAGTTACATGTGGTTAACGAAAACAGGTCGAAGTAAAGTGATTTCCTTTCCCAGGCAGATACTGAGATTCAATCTGGAGGTTCAGTCAAATCGGATCCGACAAACGTAACCTTGATAATCGGATCGTAGAAGGGGTGAAAGATAAGCAATCATTACTGGTTCAAGATACTTTGAAAGAATGTGGTCCGAACTGTTTATTTAGACAGAATCAGAGCCATTTACTTCTGTTTAGACAACTATCACATGAACAACCACCCTGTACAATTATTCACAAGCGACCATATATCTACCTATCTCTCTACCAGTGTCTATCTATCTGTCTATCTAGCTAGCTATCTAAGATAACTGGCATCCGAACAGATATCAACCGGGCAATTATCTTCCGAATAACCCAGACAGCTCCATCCAGGACAACTATCGCTTCGAAATTTACCACCCGACAACCTACTACTCGACTAACTGCATACCGACCGGACATTTACCATCCGGCAATATATTACAATTAATAGAAATCTATTTTTTTTTAATTAATTTTTCAAGGCCTAAATCAAGTGTGCTCTTACTTGAGGATAGTTGTCATTAAGAGGTCAGTCACTTGAATATACATTTATTTTTCTACTCACTCTAATTATTTACAATACGCATTATGCATTTCACTTCTTATGAATATATTTTTCAATCATATTAGCAACTGCCAATATTCAAGTCATACTACAAGCTCATGTGTTATAAATAATGTCGCCATTTGACCTTATATATTTATAGATATGACAAATAAATGATGGGAATTAAAGTAAAAGTCACCATCGCATTTTTAATAACAATGATATAACTGAATAAGTGTAACGTATTATTAATCCATGCATGTGAGAACTGAAATATGCTATTTTTCAAGTTTTTTTTTTCCTTTAAAGGGAGTGGCAGAAGATTTTTAAGTGACATTGTATAATAAAGGCACACTATTATATATGCATAGCGTAGCTATTTGTCTCACACCTAAGCTCAAAAGTTAATGATGCATCAGCCATTATCATAATATGTCCATTAAACCCTCCGTGTGAAAAGAAAACGCTAAGTGTTTGTTTTACATAAACTACATAACAACATCACAGAGCACAATTTGATGATAAATAAATCTTTCCAAAGGGATATTGGTAGGAGTTGGTAGGAGTTCTTTTCCATATCTGAGTAATTTCCTCTGATCAGATAATGTTTTATATTTTGAAAAAAGAAGTGAATTGTCTAGATTTCATTCAAAGTAATAATAATAATAATAATAATAATAATAATAATAATAATAATAATAATAATAATAATAATAATAAAGTAATAGTAATAATAATAAGTAAAGTCAGAGTCAGAGTACGAAGGCTGAGACTAATCCTAAAATCAGAATTCAATGCTAACAAGATCGAGGCGATAAACAAACTTGCGACTCCTGTGTTAAGATACAGCTTTGGCATAGTAAATTGGAGACTAGCAGACATATGTCAGCTGGATGGATGTACTTACTAGAAAATAACTGACGATGCACAGAATACATCATCCCAAATCTGCAGTTGAAAGATTATATCTCTCCCGTGATCTTGGAGGAAGGGGGCTGCAGCAGATTGAGATGGTGTGGAATATGGAGGCATTACATCTAGCAAATTACCTGTTAAACACTCCTGATGTTCCGACAAGTATGTCTCATGACCATGACAAAAACCAATCTATCTACTCCTCAATTCAACAAGCCTCAAGGATTCTGGAAAGACATCACCATATGGTGAGAAAAAGAAAGTCAAATTGAAATGCTCTTTGGAACGAGAACTACAAGAAAGGCTAAAGGCAAAACATATCCACGGCCATCATGAGAAACAATCATATAGGCAGTTTCTCGACCGAAAGGACACCCATAAATGGTTGAAGTCTGCTGGTCTAAAAGGTGAAACGGAGGGCTTTATATGTGGTCAGAACTCGGGCATATGAGAAGTCAGTCCTCCGGTCAGATATTGATGACACATGCAGAATGTGTGGTAAAGAACCTGAAACGCGGATGCATTTGGTTTCGGGATTCCCCATCTTGGCTCAAACGGAATATATCAGCCGACATGATGCTCTTGCCAAACATATCCACTGGCAAATACTGCGAGATCGAGGAAATGAAACCTGTGATCACCCTTGGATCACCAGCCGCAGACGATTACCCTGGCCAATGAAAGTACGATATAATGGAATTGTGGTATCATGACAGACAGAACCATCAACTGCAACAAGCCGGACATCGTCATTAGAGAGGGGAATAAAGTTAACATTGGAAACGTCAGTCCCCTATGACATCAACATTGCAGGCAGGGGAAGAGACAAACGGCATAAATACCAAGAACTGAGGATAGAGATAGAGAGAATGTGGAATGTCAAAGCAGAGGTGACGCAAATAATCATCGGACACACAAGCAGGGTGAAGAAGGGAACCGAACGTCTCATCACCAAGATCTCCCCGAATCTACAAGTCTACGACCTGCAGAAGGTAGCTATACTGGGCACAACGAGACTCATTGGGAAAAAACTTGGACAGTAGCTCAATATCACTGAAAGTTGCACTTGACAGCACAAGGTGCTTTTTGTTGAAGCAAAGTTTTTCAAGAATAAACGGACTTGATCCCTTTTTCAGAATAATAATGATAATAATAATAATAATAATACTAATACTACTTCTACTAGTAGTAATAATAATAATAATAATAATAATGATAATAATAATAATAATAACAATAATCATCATCATCATAATAATAATAATAATAATATTAATAATAATAATAATAATAATAACAATAACAATAATAATCAAAACCAGTTCTTGTATAGAGCACATCACATATTTATCAATTTATCTCTATGCAGTGGCGTATCTACGGGGGGGGGCAGAGGGGGCACGTGCCCCGGGCGGCACTTGAAGGGGCGCAAAAAACGCAAAAGAGAGAAAGAAAAGGGGGAGAAAGACAAGAAATTTTATGGTCTTTGACGGTTATTTGCGCCCCAGTCAAGGACAAAATGCGTAAGAAATGGTGTTTTATAGGGTTTGAAATGCGAAAAATTTCTAAAGCTCGGTCGCTTTGCTCCCTCGCATGTTCAAGATCTAGCTATTTTGCGCCCCCACTGGCGTTTTTAAAGTGTTAACCATTAATTGTAAGGATAAAATACATTAAAAATTTCAATCAAGTTGAGGGGTAAAAAATAAAATAAAATCTGCAGCTCGGTCGCGTTGCTCTCTCGCTTATCAAATTTGGGCTAACGACCCCGGGTTATATGCATCAAAACTCATTTTCACGCAGTGCCATCATTTCTAAATTAAAAACGCTCATTAATCTGAGTTTTGGCATGGGGGGCGGGGGGCGCAGATTTGATAGTTTGCCACTGTCTCTATGCACTCCCAAAGAGCAATAGATTATTACCCCGGCAAAGCCTAGCTGCCATAATGAAGGCGCTGAAACGTCAAGGAATAAATTCCTACGGGTACCCATTAGCTTCACCTGGGTCAAGAGTGGCATATGTAGATCAGTGCCTTGCCGAAGGACGCTAGGATTCAAAGCCCGTGTACCTTGTGACTTATTCAGATCACTAGAACAAAACACCTCTAGTAGCATTAAACTGTTCAGCCCTACGAACATTGACTTAAAAAGTGAATATTTTATGTTTTATTTATTTTTATTTTGTTGTTGTTGTTGTTGCTTTTTTGATCTGTCAAAAATGCCTGCTGTTATTTAAGTTAGTTCTTTTGCTAAAAGGTTACAGGAACTCCTATGTTGACGAGTTAAATAATAAACAAAGAATGAAATACAAAAATAAAATTTCTTTTTCAGCATTGAAATGACGACAGACGACGTTTTATATCAAGCATATCACAAAAGAAAATAATGATGCAGTAAGCTCTATACTTTTTTATTTGGATATTAAAAAGATTTTCTTGTAGACATATTTTAGTGAGGATCATTTTGGACAGAAATCGCGGGAAATGGAGATGGATGTTACTTCCCAGCTACCTGCAATCTTTTAAAGGGCAAAGTTGAACGATATTACGTGCGATACGAAAGAATGTTCACAATCGTGGAATGCAGTCGGCATAATCCTTTGAAAAGGCAGTGTATGCTTTGTTTTTAAATATTTCATTCATATCTTCTGCATGTTTTTTTGTAAAAATATATGATTTACGTAGATTGATTTTTCTTCCCGAAAATGTTTCATTTATCTCATACACACTACGGAATAATTACAAGAAATTTAATGAGAAATGTGAGTGTAGCATCAAGAAAGGCAAAAAAGGATGTAACCTCTTGTACATATATTAATGATCTTACACCCTCATCATTCGCATTTCGATTATATACCAGTTGGTAAGACCATCAACAACTTGAAATATACGTTTTGCATGTGTGTTGAGATTTTCTTTGAATATCAAGAATCACTTAATTTGATGATGAAATAATGTAATATTTTGAAATCATTTCATATCTGAATCATATTATAAATGTTTTTGAAAGAGTTTTTTATGTGTTTTTATTTATTTATTTATTTTTTATTTTGTTTTGTTTTGTTGCTTTTTTGGTTCGATTATGATTATTAAGTACAGTGTCAAAAGGAAGAGTCTCTATACTGAGTACTGAGTTGATAAGATTCAATGGTATTGAAAAGTTCATTTTAATTAAAAGTTCAATAAAGTATTCAAAACGGATATCTTCAAACAAGAACAAGAAATTACGCGACAGAAACTCCTTGCTTGCAGTTCAACTACTCATTCTAAGGAATGTCAGAAGAGACCACTTGAGAATAAAATTGCATGTTGACATATATTTCCATACACAGACAAGAGGCTTTAGCGGGCGTCATCTTGTCTCCGTCACGGTATTTAACGGCGGGACATTAACTATGTGTGTCAACATCCAACCATTGTTTACATGTCATCTTTCTCGTTATCCCATCGTAATGAAAGTGATACCATGTTTGCATTGGATGATGGCACGCATACTAATTGAAAGACTTCAAAGACTCTCCAAGAAGAAATGCTTCCTTTTCAATTAATTTCTTTCCTGATTCGGACACTTTGCGCTGGTGGCATCAACTGCCCGATGACCGCTGTAATGCTAGGGGCGGATAGGTGATTTAAGAGGAGATCTTTTAATTTGGACATTAATTGAATTTCTTTTCCCTAGACGGAATGTCTTTCATTACATGGCAAGCATGTCAAAGCGAACTTTTGATAGTTTCTCACCTATACCCACATGATTAATGTAATCACAGGAATGCTAGAATGTAGAGGTGTTGTGGTCTAATGGATACGTCACCGGGATGTAGATCACAAGGTACGGAGTTCTAATCCCAGCTTGACATTAACGTCCTTTGGCAAGACATTAATCTACATTTGCCCCTCTCCACCCAGGTGTAAATGAGCTTGAGCGCTAGTTCCTTTGGTGGCTCATCTATAACAATGTCTAAGCGCCATGAGCGTCACAGCTTGACGGATGATTATGAGTGCTATATAAATGACCATTATCATGTTATTATTGTTAATACTACAAGTATATCCATGGGTGTTATGCTTGTGTATTTTTTCTCTGTGTTTTAGTTAACATCTATCAAAGATATCAAGATGAGTAATCATTACACATAAACACATAAAAGGTACTACGGAGTTGGGAAAATAATATAATATCGTTTTCAAAAACAAAGAATAATTATTATATGTCATTTAAGTGTGAGAAGTATATATCTGACATGACACAGTGTAAGGTGATAAATATTTGTGTTACATATTTACGAGTTAACTGTCTTTTTTTTTTTTTCGATTGGCAGGTTCACAATGGCACTACCGATTATTAGGCAAAGAAATTATGCTCAACGTGAAAAGATTAATGTGCAAAAAATCAATGAATATGACAGTAATATTAAAGATTTTATGGACCTAACCCATTGACTTACTGAATTCTCTCATTCCCGTAGGCTTAATACAGTGACCACCCGGTTCCAGTAGTCAATAAATTAGCATCTTTAGAATTTTTTGAAGGTACGAATGCTCCAAATCCTCCTAATACATTGGAGTCAAAATTACATGATTCGGGTCGCCTTTAAAACGCCTAGAAACATCCTTGGATCGGATAGCTGCATTGTAACATAGATCGATCATGTCGTAGTTACGGCTGTCGTTACCCTACTCTCGACGGGAATTATAATTAATCTTGATTGCTCTCGATTTGATGAAACGTGAACTTTACATACAAGTTAAATAGCGCCAGGAGAGGCAACGCATGTTTCTGTAAATGAGCATGCATTTAAAACATAGCTTCCTATGGAATGTGTAACCTGTCGCCTTCTAAAACATACCTTATTCATCTTCATTTGACAAACATACAGTGATAAAAGTTTCAGGAATAAAATTTGGTTATTATCATTTCATCAGTGCTTGTCTGTACTTTATCAAACATGTAGTCTATCTGTGGCCACTGCATATTGCAGCACAATAATAATACACTAATCGATGTTTTATTATGAAATTTAAAGAATCAGATAACTTCAACGTCACCTTGTTAAATACCGAAAAGCTAACACTCTAAAAAATAAAGGCCATATCGGCTTAAAGGGGGACATGCATGTACCCATTTTTTAATATTTAGAAAATAAGCAACAACAACAAAAAAAAACAAAAAAAAAACATGCAATGTGTCTTTTCTACATATTCTACATATTTGGTAATCTTGGGTAATATTTCTGTTTTTAGAGTGTCCAGGTTTAATATACACAAATTGACATTAAGAATGTTCAATTTGAGAGAGTATCTTCCTTTAAATCGTGAGCTTTAAAGTTCAAAATATACATGAATGTAAAAATTGATGTCTGGAGAGTTGATTCGTGTAACCTAATTTCATTATGGGTGCCGACACCAACCCTGCTCCTCGTAGTACGTCAAGACTGGAGGTGTCAGGGCACCTGCTTTAAAAACACAATGAGTACCCCCCCCCCCCCCAAGAAGAATGCCCTCTACTGTGCAAACGGCAGAAATTTCAGACACAGATGGCACCTGCAATTGTGAGTAGTTATGTTGCCTTTGCTGCTGCTGTTGTTGTTGCTGTTGTTGTTGTTGTTGTTGTGTTTTGCTGTTGTTGTTGTGTTATACAATCTTTTTGGATATGCCCACCCCCGCCTGACCAGTGAATCCTGAATCCGCCACTGTTAAATTCTATATGGTTTCTGATGAAACATCAGTCACATGAACATGATCATGACGTCATGTATCAACAGCTCTAATGATCTTGTATTGATTTCATCCATTCCGCTCAGAGTCGGCGATTTTTATAGAATTTATGCCCCTCTCCCCCGACCTGATAATTTTATACCCGCCCCTGTTAATCTATATATAATTCCTGAAGAAGGAGAATGGACTAAGACATCAGTCACGTGAACATAATTGTGACGTCATGTATCAACAGCTCTACTGATCTCGTATTGATTTTCTTCCGCTAGCTCTGAGTCGGCGCACACATGCCGCTTCTTATACGCGTCATATCCCAAGGTTACACACTAGGACCCTGCACACCATACCCGACTTAAAGCTGCTACTTAAGCATATCTTTGGTAACAATTGAAGATAATTAGTGGCATTTAGAACCACCTGATTGTCGCTTGAAACTAAATTAAGTAGGTCATTATTGCCTTCGTGTTTTTGAAAGAAACGAGCCAACGACGGATGTGATAGACATACTGCACAAGAGTTGGAGATCAGCATAATCAATATTTCTTATCTGTAAATTGATCAGTAATTAGGGCGGTGTACTTTAAAAATGTACGCTCATTTTCAGTTTATTTAAGTATTCCTGAAAATCGGTAATAGAATGAAAGCCGTCGTACTTATCGAAACATTCACGGTGTTTGCCTTTACTTATTTCCTCATCTGAATTGAATTTTTAATCAAATATTGTGGTAGCTGCAATTTGTACCTATATACTTACAAGAAAATACTTACAAATGTGATTGTTTTCATTGTCAGCTCTAAAATTTATTATGTTTGCAACCATTTTTCTTCAAGCAATTACAAAGTTTCTAATCAATTTGGGTACATACTAGATATCAAAATGAGTGTTATCGGAGTTCGATTGACAGCTCTAAACCTATCATGATGTGAATTATTTGAAGAGTTACACTTTGACTACGCCCTGACCTCATTTCCGGTACACCTTTAAAAAATTCAATTTGTTGTCGTCGTTTTAGAAGTGGGAAAGCAATAAGAGTACTATTATTTTTTTTTTACCCTCGTTCAAGTTGTATCGCCTTTGATCGATTCTACATCTCTCATTTTTGAAGACATCTCGTTTCTATCCAATCGCTCTCAACCCCCCCCCCCCCCCTCTTTCTCTTTCTCTCTCCTTCTTTCTCGTTCCAATTACTTATCAAAAGAGATTGTACTTGAACTTGATTCTTGAAATAACCTTGCCGACTTCCGACATTAAAATAAGTGAAAATGAAAAGCATTTATTATTTTGTTTGGAGTGTCACGTGGAGTGATTAGTTGTTATTTATAGTGATTACACACACACTCTCTATCTCTTTTCACCTTTCTCTCTGCCTCTTGCTGTCTCTCTCCTATGTCTTTATCTTTCTTTCTCTCTCGGTCTGTCTCAGTGTCTATCCATTTCTTTTTTTATTTTTTAACTCTCTCTCACTCTCTCTCTCTCTCTCTCAGATACGTAATTCCTCACAGCCTTTTCTCTCTAAATGTTAGTCGCTCTCTCTCTCTCTCTCTCTTTCTCTCGCTCTCTCACACTCTTTTACCATTTTTCAACCTCGCGCTATCCTGACATACATACATACATACATATTGGTATTTATATAGCGCCTTTCCATAAAACCATGCTCAAGGCGCTTTACAATAAGAAAAAATGAAACAAAGTAATTATTTTGCTCTCCAAGTGCACACAACCAAATCCAGTCATAGAGAAAACAAATAAGTCTTAAGATTTCGTTTGAAAGATTCAACTGAAGGGCAGGAACGAATGTTTAAGGGTAGACTATTCCAAACAGTAGGACCAGAAAAAGTTATATTTTGTTAAGAATCTACACTTGGAACCTAATTTCATGAAAAGAAAGATTTATATGCTGCATAAAATGAAATAGTATTTCTCTTCCAGACCAAGCGACGGTCGTCATAACGTTATTCCTCTTAAAACATTTGGCTGGTTCTATCTGTCTCACAATCGATGTTTCGTTGTGAAGAAGTGAACTGTCTGAATTTTAGTGCTGGAACTTTCCGAGGGCTTTCCTTGACAGTTACTGCAATTAACAAACTTGAGAATGACATATCAAGGTCATAGACTGTATAAATAGATCGATACAGGCTGCTTAACTTAAGTTAAGGGGCTTCGGCTTGAGATGCAACATCTCACATCAACTTTACGTCAGCGGATCCAAAATTGTCGTCAAATTTGTAAATTTGGAAGAATAGTTTACCCTTATCGGAGGACTTGTGCATGCTCTTGATGGCAAATGTCAACAACTAAGGATTTTTTTTTTCTGATTGCCCCCGTTTAAGTGCTTCTTCGCTTTGTTTGCTTTTCCGACGTTAACCTTAGATTCAGCTGGTTTGGTATGGCAACAATCGTTCAAAGGCTGTTAATACGACACATGCTCCGGCCAGAATCACCCCAGGGTCATTTTCGGGCAGTAACCGAATTCGAAACTTAAACCCTGGACTAAACACTACCTAACCTTACACTTAAACTAAAACCCTTTACAACTGCAATCCTAAACCTATAACTATCCTTACACGTTTGGCGAAATAAAGCCCGGGCCATTGTCGATCGCCGGATTCCGGAACATATGTCGGATAACCCGTTCAAAATGCTACACGTCTAGCTTTAATATGCCTGTGTCGTAAATAAAACAAAAGATAGGTTAGTGTCTTTAAAACAGAGATCCCGGGTATTCCATCACATCCCTAGACATGCCATAAAACGTTTCCTCCCTCGTTTTTCCTTGTCTTCCATCAGACAAGCAATAACGGAGAGCACTTAGAGATTCCTAATCTTAGCGCAAAAGCCGGGTACCCAAGGCAGGTACCCAATAGGCCTGTGCTTCACATCCAATATTTCCTCTACCAAATCTTTCACCCTCTTAAATGCTTGGTGTTAAGTGATACCACAGTATCACTATACTGATCGCTGAACCAGTCAATTCGTCTTCTTTCACTTCCTCATTTTACCTGAGAAACAATAGTCCACCACGCAGCCGCAAAATTCTGAATGCGAGGAATCTTAACCCCCCCCCCCCCACACACACACACACACACACACATACACACTCACTCACTCCATTGCACTCGAGGGAGTATGTATCAGGCGGCTGTGAGACTCTCCATCTCTCCACCGGTTGACAGACATGAAAATTATTGGCGGTTATTATTTTTAAGAAAGGTGTTTTGATATAGGGAAAGCTTAGAGCTCATTACATTATTTATGGGTCTCTTCAGGTTCATATGAGTCACACCTCTCCCATCTAGCAAACAAACAAATCATTCTTACTGTGAAAAACAAATCTGAAAAACATGTGAACTTCACCTTGCAACTTTTGCAAGGTCAATGTTTTATCACTCCCATCGCACCAACTGCATCAGAAAACTCTAAAAAGTGTCCACATGCGGAAACACCAATATTTATAGAATCCCAAATTAACATATTCATAATACTCGTAACAATTACTATTTGAGACCTACAACCATGTAGCTCAACTTGTATGGTGATATTAGGCAAAGAAATAATATAATCAGGGAAATAGAAAAAATAAAGGGGATATAGTGGTCGAAACAATGGAAAGAGTTGTTCATTGAATGTTAAGTAAAGAAAGCATTTGTCGGTGAAGGTTTTCTTGACTATACATCCTGGAAATACAAGCCAATATTGCAGGTAATCTGCAAGAGATATGTATACCAATACCAAGTGAGAAAGCATTGGCAAGAAAGGGATAAATTTATTTTTTTTAAAGCTCAACCTACATATCATGACATTTATTTTCCTTCCAAAACCAGACCATCAAAATAAATTTTCTGAAGCAATAAACACTACGATCACCCCTCTTCACTTATATAGCACGAAGGGATGCGTGCCACCGCCACCCCTTATTATTAGGCGGTCAGCTATATAGAGAAAGAAACTTAATAGAATTTGAGAAGTTAATCTAATACAGTGAATACACGGTTAGAACACCTTTAAAGGTAAAATCGGATTTAGTTTGATTTATTAAGCGTGTTTGGAACATTAAAAAACAAAATTTGATAAAGCCGACAGTAACCATCGTTTACGGGAGTGAATTCCCGTCCGCATATCAAGATATGGTAGGTTGTGTACAATCAGTAAGAAATCCTCAGTTTGAAGTTCAAGATGATTTTATTTTATGAACTTTAAGAAGAGAAAGCAAGAACATGATTTCACATAAAAATAACAGCGTTCGTAGTAATTTGCAATTTACACGATTTTCTGAATGACTGACTGAAAAAATAACAAGGTAATTTATATGACGTTAAATCACCGCCCGTTAAATAACACTATGATGAAATACAATGAAGTAAACTGCATGGCTCAGTAGAATAAAATAATAATCGTTTATGCCTTTATTAATCATAAATCATGGTTTGTATAGTTGAGCTGTAGATTTCATAATATATAATTTGATTATATTTACACTTACCACAGATACACGACGACTATGAATTGCCTTAGATAAGGTTTGTAGGCATAGCTTCCCCTGCCTTACAGTCTATAGTATTCGTTTTAATGACATGCTGTTTGTTTTTCTATTCTTAGCTGTGCTTCATGCGTTATCCTACTCGCTATCCAAAGTTGAATGACATGTCTCATAGAGAGAGGGTTTCTTTTCTTTTTTAAAAATTCTGATTATGTTTGTGTTACACAGGGAAAAGAAACGTAAATAAAAATTAATGTCTTGAATCTGACTTGAGGACTCTCAAACTAGCTAATTTCATGAAATATTATAAAGATTTTTTAGAAAAATTGAATGAGCATTATATTAAAAAAATAAAGTGTCTACTGATTTAGGCACAATTTCTTTCAGAAATTTCGTGTAAATCTAATGGCGAATGTAAGGATTTATTTATTTCATTTATTTATTTGGTATTATTTAAACAGGATATAGCCCCGTCAGTAATTGCAACACTGTTGTCCTTGGGACCCTGTATAACAAATAATACAAAATACATTTGCTACATGGTGATATTCTTTTCATATTAAACTCAACTTTGAGTAATTACATAATTTACTACTAACATTCTTATAACATTAGCATGATTTGATAAGTAAACTGCTCTGATCGATATGGACATTTGAAATGTATATAGTACCAATATTTAGTCTTTCTCAACATGTCTTATAATGGTTTGCCAATCATACAGAGTACTATGTTTCAAGGAGCGACATGCGTTCAACTTTCATCAGATATAGACACCAAATTTTGAAGAAAAAAAAAATCAATAATTAAATTTTTCTTTCCAAGTCTTGGTTCTAGATAGGCTTTAAGAAGTTCAAATAATGAGAAGACACCAAGCTGTAAGAAAAAATTAAACAAAAATAGGAGACTAAAAATTGGGCAATAATGTAGAATTTCCATAAAATGACAGTTGGTCAGTTTTTTTTTTTTTTTTTTTTTTTTTTTTGGGGGGGTTGGTTTTTTTAAAGTAGAATTTTAAAGGGAGAAACTGTCCTTTGTTGATCTGTAGCTGTTTTAGGATCTTTATAGATAATAAGCGATCCAATTACTGTAACCACACACTCCTTCCTTCGAAAATATTTCCCGAAAAAGTAAATAATTTCTATAAAAAATATATGTATAATCACGCCCCGCAACACCCCCTCATTCTTATTTTTTTTAAATGATCTGTTTCAGCGGGAAAATTAGGAAGAGGCTCGAGTAGACATGCCAAAGAAATTTTCTTTGATTTCGGTAATGCAAGCCAGTCAACTTCTCTCTTCGTGCTATTTTTGTGCAGCAGCTGTTCAGAAATATCAGAGCAACCAAATATTATATGTAAAATACTCACCTCAAATCGCTATGTCGTAATTGAGCCCATCACAGAGGAAAAAGCTTCGTATCGTTCATATTATATGGTCCTTGAAGCGTTATTGTTGAAGGCACTTTATACGACCGTTTATGACCTATGTATGTAAAAAACTCGTTTCGGTTTAGGAAATTTGTCTCTAATTTCTAAAGAGACAGAAATACATAAAAAGAGATTCAAAGGCTTTTAAGCGTTGTAACTCGAGTTATATTTTTAGCATTTAGCGTTTTGTAGACGATGACTAAAAATGGAAAAACAGACATATTCAGAAATCATAGAAACTGAACCATGATAACAAACAGTAAAATATCATTTCCGCAATCTTACAAAATTATAAATTCTTCATAAAACATCAAATACATGTACTTCACTTTGACTTTCTCACTATCCTGCCCTACAGAGAGCAAAGAGGATGGAACTTTTTTTTTTTGTCTGCTGGGCCTCTAATACAATTTAAGACAAAATTTTGTTTTCCACTACATTTTGCTAACCCATAAGAGTTCGTTCACGTCTCGTACTGTATGATAAACCGTCACGTTGGCAATCTCCTAAGTTATTGGAAGATACCTCCCTAATCTACTTAGCGTTTCCCTTCTTATTACAACTTATTGGGGTTAATGTGTCCTAAAAGCAAAGCCGATTGATTAAAAGGGGAGAAGGTTGGGTGCAATTCATGCGCATATATTGTTCCGCTCATTTCAAGACGTTAAGGAAATTGATTACGTTAGGGTTGGGACGCCATTAAGGAGTTGGCAAAGGGTAATTTTACCCCCATCTCTCCAACAGGTATCATGCATGCAGTAGCCAAAGAAATCAATAACGTGATCTAGTTTAATATACATCTAGTTTAATCTTCACTAGTCTAATCTTCATTAAAGATATGTAAAACGGAATGGTTTGAGCTCTCATGATTTTTGCACTGCGAAGTTGTCATAACATTGAACAGACGTGTGGCTTTCAGTTCTGTATATGCACTCTCTCCCTTTTTTGACCACTCCCCTTTCATCTATCTCCTCCCTTGCCTCCTCCTTATCCTCTTCCTTCGCTTCCTCCTTCCCCTCCTCTCTTCCTCTTCCTGCCTCTATTCCTCTTTCCTTCTTCTCTTCCTATTTTCTCTCCTTCTCCTTCTCCTTCTTCTTCTCCTCCTCCTCCTCCTCCTCCTCTTCCCTATCCTCTTCCTCCTCCCCCTTCCTCTTCCTCCTTGTCTCCCTCTTCCGTCTCTTACCCTCCTTTTTTATCCCCTCCTCCTCCCCTCCTTCGCCACCAACTCCTTCCCATCTTCTTCCTCCCTCCTCCTCCTCCTCCTTCTCCCCTCCCTCTCCTCCTTCACCTCCTTCTATTTCTCCTCACTGAAGATTCTTCTAGCATTTTCCATCGGTCTCTTTGAGATGGTCAGTCCGTTTGCCCTGGAGAGTTTCACATCTACTAAAGAAGGGCAACCTGTAAAGGTCGTCATAATATCTATTGCATTCATTTGCCAAGGTTAGGCAGGAATGAAAAGTTTTGTGAAAAAAACATTGATTTAGACAGCATTTCCATATATCTCGACAACGTACTACTATCTAGAGTTGAAGACACAACATTTCTAGGTGTGCACATTGACAGTTCTATGTCTTGGAAAAAACACATTTTTGAAACAGAAAACAAAGTCTCTAAAAACATTGGCATCATTTCTAGACTGCGGCACATTGTACCAAACAACATCCTCCGTATACTTTACAATTCTCTTATTCTAACATATCTGTCATACTGCAACCTAGCCTGGGGGAACTCTACAACCTCCAAATTGCAAAAACTAATCACTCTACAAAAGAAAATAATTCGTGTAACTACAGGTTCTGCTCCCCGGTGTCACGTCGACCATTTGTTCAAACAATTTAACATACTAAATTTACCGATATATAAATAAGCATCAACAAAGCATTTTTATGTACAGATGTACAAACAATTTATTCCCTGACGAATTCTGTAACCTCTTTCAGTTAAATTCTACTATTCATAAATACGAAACCAGACAAGCAAATCACATCCACCTACCCAAGCACAGAACCCTATTATTCCAACATAATATCCGGTACTCAGGACCCAAGCTGTGGAACGTTATCCCTGACACAATAAAATAATCCGCATCCCTCGCTAGCTTCTCAAGAAGGATGAAAAAATATTTCACTCCATCTTACAAATAATATAGTTTAAGACACTTCCCTACCCTCCATCGTATCTATTCTCTCCTTTCTTCTCTCTGCCTCTTCGTGAATATTTCTCTTTTTATGTCCCACCTCCATTCTCCCCCCCCCCCTATTTTTCCTCTTTCCCCCTCTTTTTCTCCCCCCCCCCCTCTTTTTTCCCTCCAGTCAAGCTCAGCGGTCTCTTTTTTTGTTTGTAGTTATTTTCTTTTTATATATTTATTATGTAATAATGTATTATGTACTAAGGGCACCCTCGCCCCAAGCTTTTGCTTTTAGAGGTGTCTCCTCCAACTATGTATGTACCACATTAATGTATTTTTTGTCATATTTTTTGTTAAAAATACATGTACATTATTTTTGCTCATTTATTACTTTGTATATTGAAAAGTTGGAAATAAATGTCTTTAAATTGAAAATTAATTGAATGTGACATACGTATGTGTCACTGTCATGAAACCATTTGTTGGTTTATATTTTTCATGGATGATAAGTCTTTATTTCAGCATGGATTGAAAAGTTTAAACCCATACATTCATGGTATTCAGGATGGCAAACCTTCAAGATTGACCGGGTGGGCAAAGATGTTGTGGATCAAAAGGAGAAAGAGTAGGGGGAAAGGTTAGAAGCAAAGTACTTTTGGAAGAAGAGTGATAGATTACTAGGTAATACATGGAATAGAAGATGGTAAAAGAACATTCCAAGAATAGACCAGTTTCCCATTGGTGTTCCAATGTGTGTTCCAATGGTGTTATAAAGAAAGAGGAAATATCAGATCCTTTTCACCATATGGTCAGACATACAACACAGAATCGTTTACGAGAATGGCAGTAATGAAGAACCAGTGATAGATTTATTGATCAGTTATGAAAAAAGTTATAAAACGCAAATATGAGTGAAAACAGAAGATGGCGAAAGGGTGAGAAAAGGAGAGGATTAAAGAAATGAGAAATGAAGAGAGGAAAAAGGTGGGGAGACACACAGAGAGACAGGAGGAGAAGAAAGGGACAGTCTGATAGAGGGGAGAAAAAAGTGGGACAGAGAGGAATGACCGATAAAGTGCATGAGTGCCACAGATATCACTCTGTTTCATGGAAAGGAATACAAAAGATGCGTTAATGGAAAGCGTAGTATGTGAGGCTTAAAGGGATAACGGAATGTGAGAATGGGATGAAACCTTAGGCTATGACTTCTATCATCACAATTCCGCAACATTTACATGGAAAGGTTTTTGGAAAGAAGAGCGTGTTATCTGGGGGCATTATATTGATGTTCTATCTGATAGCTCCATTCAGTCGACGAGCAATAGGCACAAAGACATTTATCTGCATGAACGGCATGGAAGTAGATCTCGTACAGCGGATCATGGGCACGATTCACGCCTGCTTGGGTGCCGAGAAAATCAATTTAAGTCAGGGTCGGAGGCTCTCTGGGAAAAGTCCGACCAAACTGAATATATTGGTCTTTTCTTTATCTGGTTGTCTGTCTCTCCGTATCCTGTATTGGTGTCTCTGGGTTTGTATGTACTGAATATCCCTATCTGTCTGTCTATCTTTCTATCTCTCTGACTCTTAGTCGGTTTGTTTGTTAGTGCGTTTTTGTCGGTTAAACTTTGTATCACTACACGCCTGCATACCCTCATCCTTCTATCTCCTTCTGACTCTCTGACTCTGTCTCACTCTCTCTCTCAGTCTCTCTCTGTCTATCTATCTATCTCTCTCTGTCTTTCTCTCTCTCTCTCTCTCTCTGCTCTGTCTCTCTCTGTCTCTCTCTTTCTCTCTCTCACTCTCTCTCTCTCTCTATATATATGTATATATATATGTATAAAAGTCAACAATAAATAAATACAAATATATACATACATACCATACATATATATATATCACCCCTCTACTTCTTGTCTTTTTTGTCTCCTCTGTATGTGCGTCTCTCTCTCTCTCTCTCTCTCTCTCTCTCTCTCTCTACATTTCATCTCCCCTTATTCATTTGCTGCCTAAACAAAAAATAAATTCAGAATTTGATAATCTCTGTGGCAATCAGAAATGAACTACTATGTGAAAATTAATGTACGATTTAAAACAGCATGACAACAGACAGCCCACTGAAAGAAAAATATCACTAGCTCTGATCAAGTGACATTTTAACCAATAAGCATCCATTATAAGAAGTAACACGATGAAATTTGTATGTGGGGGTGGAGTAATTGGGGTATAATTTGGATATTATCTTTTGGTGAGAATGTTCTTTGGGCTCATATCAATGAGCACGTTGACCTGAAAGATTCTTGTTTCCCGCAAATGTTTGTGCTTCATTAACTCTCCCCGTACATTATTTGCAGTTCTACTGTCAAGTATTGGGACTCGATTACAGGCCATTGAATTTTAAAAGTTTCATTCTTTTTATAAATGTCCTTATATTAATCAATAAATGGAATACAATAAACCCAGGTTACCTCTTCTTATCGAAGGCGGTACAGGGCAATATAAAATGGATACAGTTAACAAATAGAACACAAATAATTTTAAATCAAGAAACGGGAAGAGATTTAAAACATACTGCATTGTGTTGACTTCTCGTAACTCGGTTTTGTTTAGTATAATATCAAATAAACAGAAACTAAAGCGATAGATCGTCATTACTGATACGAAACATAATCTGAACCTTTTAAGAATGATTTCTTTATACATGTAAATATTTAAGCAATAACTGAACATAATTTTTATAGCATTCAATTGGATTCACATAGCAAAATATATCAATTGTACCGTTATATTTAAGACTGTCATGTTTCAGGAATGTAATTCAAAGCAAATGAGAGAGTAATACATACATAATGGATACATACAGATGGCCTATGGTATGGTATGTCTTGCATTGATTTTTATTTCAGTGCGATATGGCTATAAGCATAGTGCTATAAGTTTAAGTGAACATAGCATAGGTAAGAGGGATATGAAGAGAATTACATACAAGGAATTGGGGGGGGGGCAAAAGAGGCATATAGGAAAAGAAGGTGAGGCAGAGAAAGGGCCTAGGAAAAAGAGGGAGCAAGAGAGAAATAGAGAGAGGGGTAGAGAAAGAGGGTGGCTAGTGGAGAGAGGGGGAAAGAGAGATAAGAAGGTAGAGAGAAAGGGCAAGAGAGGGAGAGAGAGAGAGGGGGGGGGGGAGAGAAAGGGGAAAGGAAATCCAGTCAGTATTTAATACTGATACCGTAATACTCATATAGTTCTTTTTTTTTCATGTTATAAACGTAATGTGAAAATATCAACACATACATTTATTGTTGAGATGTATGCTAATATATAATAAGAGAAGATGTCTGGCTCAGGTAAAAATATAGTCGTTCCACTGTGGCTCACCCCTTGCGTTATAAATAACTAGGATCCGATCAATGCCAATTTACTCATTGTCAGTATGACATCTTAGCATTGGAAACAACAGTAGGACAATATAATTAGCATAAGAAAGACCGTCGGGGGTATTCGGACTGCCATGGAGAACAATGGCAGCGATCATGTAATGTGAATGAACTATATCTGTCATAATTCATACGTATTCAAAGAAGGAATGTATTCAAATAACTATCTTGTGAATGAATGATAAGTATGATAATAAATGTGAAAGGAATACATGATTACTTAAGAAAGAACCTATGGTATATAGATAGGGTTATGATGATGAAAAGGAAGGAAAATGATTAATATGTTGAAAATTTAAAAAAATAGAATTTTGAATTACGGAAAAAATCAAATTCCAGCTTCAATCGCAAATAAAAATCAATGCGCCTGAATTGTATTGTATTGACTTGTATTTACATGCAATTTTTATGGTGGCGTAAACCAAATTTGCAAGAACTATGGACCAGAAAAAATATCAATCTTATTTTATATTAAGTATAATATCAAACTGATCTACAATGAATTCACTTTTCTGCTTTGCTCGAATTCCATCCTCCCCAAATAATGTAGAACATGGTCACTTCATTCATTTCAAATTCGTATTATCCGGGTCACTTTGACCATGAAGCCATACCGACAGGGTGGATGAATAAGTGGCAGGTACCTCCTTGGGCGTCTCAAAAATCGTTAGCCATGTTCGCATTATGTATAACCTCTTGGGGAAACAAAATTTTCCAGAAAACCACCGAATAATTTTACTCAAAAAAGTGTCTTGATAGTGAAATTTTGCGCAAATTTTGCGCAAATATTCATACAATCAATGGAGGTGGAACTTAGCAATTCAGTCCGTAATTTTTTATTGCTGGAAAATTTCCAGCAATAAAATGTATTCCAGTTGTAATTCTAAGCAAACTTTTGAGTTTGTGGCCGGTTTTTTTTTTTTTTTTTTTTTCAGCAGTCAAACGTGGTAGGTTTTTACCGCTATCAGACTGCGGGAATAAAGTGCTCGGTGGATGTCAATAGGGTTTAATTTTCTCCAGATTCGCGAGTGATGAATTGACTCCCTACGGTCTAGAAGGTTTAGAAGGCTATTTTCTAGAAAACACTCGATCCCAAATGAGAACACAGCTATTGATTTGTACGGTTTTGCATGACTGTGGGTGCTCGGAGAAAAAGTGGTTCCCAAGAAGGTTCATTCTCTCTCTCTCTCTCTCTCTCTCTCTCGTCCATTTATGTGTCTCTCTTCCTGTATTATTTTCTTTTCTAATGCAGTATTGTTCGTCTACCCCCTTCGTTTTTTTTTCTCCCACCTCTGTCTCTGTCTGTCTCCTCTCTTTCTCTCTCTCTCTCTCTCTCTCTCTCTCTCTCTCTCACTCTCTCTTTCTCTACACCCCCCCCCCCCCTCTCTCTCTCTCTCTCTCTCTCTCTCTCTCTCTATATATATATATATATATATATTGTGAGAAATCAATAGAATTGAATGAGAGAAATAATTTGCGTAGCTAAATTCATTGTTCCTCCTTACTGACTCCCTATATATATATATATATATATATAAATAATATAAATATATATATATATAAATTATATATATAATATATATATATATATATTAAATATATATATATATATATATATATATATATATATATACATGTATATATATCGCGCTCTCTTCATCATGTTCATCTCTCACTATCCACTACCTTCGCAACCCCCCCCCCCCCCCCCCCCCCTGTCATTCACTTTTTCTCTTTCTCCCAAAATTACTACCTTACAGATCAATATTTAGGGGGAACGGATGAGATTAAGAGGTGCGACCCGGGGAATGAAGACACTTTGGTTGACACCATTGATTAAAATCTGATGAACTTGGCTTCTCCTATACCTTTCATGTAATGCCATTTGATTCTACGATATTTGGAAACGTCCTCCTTGGGGTCAATTTTTAACACTAACCAAATTCCTAACTTGCACGTTGTGCCCAAGCCTGACCCTTTTTGCTGATGTTCTTGACTAAGAAATTCTTATCACATGCAGTTTAACAGGAGAGGTCAATTACGGATATTTACACTTAAACTGGTCATGGATCATAATATAAAAGTGGTGAATTAACTGTAGAAACTTGTAATTTTCCTTTCAACTGTTCTCCTCTGTACCAAGTTAAGTGAAAAAGTTTATCAAAGCTGTTCCCGCACTTTCTAAAAAAAAAAAAAAAAAAAAAAAAAAATCGAGTGATCACTCCCCGGGGAATGAAAAGAGAGTGAAAAGAGAGTGAAACTCCACTCTTTTCTTTTTAGAGACCACTCGAAAGTCACTCGATAATCACTCCTAAACAAGTGATCACTGACGTGACTCCCGGGGGAGTGAAAACATAGTGAAAATTCGCTCTTTTTTAGAGAGAGAGCGAGAGTCATACAATTTCAATCCAGGGAAACAGTTCTGGTGAGGTTTCGAAATAAAAAACAATAATTCTGAAACTTGATTAGGTTGTCCACAAAGTAACACAATTTATCTGAAACAGAACCAGATTGAACTTCTCTTTCTCTCTCTCTCTCTCTCTCTTTCTCTCTCTCTGTCACATCTATACGGTGCTTTGACATTTCAATCATCGTAAAACAAAGTTTGCAACTAAGTTGTGTATGGAGAAAAGTAAAAAATAAAATTTGACCACCAAAGTATTCGAATTACTCAATTCAAAAATATGTTTCGCTATCTAATTAGTGGCAAGGATACCCCTTAGAAGTACCACGGAAAGTGTTCAGTATCATCACAGTATCGTCACACTATTCTGAATGTAACATTGATGTAACAAATATTCAATATTGCCTGAGGAGGCTCTGCGAGGCATACATTAAGTTTCGCCGCTACACTATAGATGACATAGGCATGATGACATCTAAATTCGAACAAAAAATACTTCTCATGGTTACTTTAAACAAAAGTTTAAGAAGCCAGATTCACATTTACATGATAATATTATGTCTGTATGCATTCATACTTTATTAATTCCCTGTAAAACAGCTTATCCCATTAATGTAGTGAAGAAAAGTATTTTGTATGTAAACCTCTGCTATTACTGATGCAAATGGTCCACATCATATTTTTTCTTTGCTGTTGTTGTTTTCTTATTCTTTTGCTAATTTACAGTCTTTCGTGTTAATGAAATTGAAATAAAAGATTAAGATGGATACGGGGTTAAAGCGTTTTATAAAACGTAAGTTGATCTCGTTGTACCCCCCCCCCTCCTCCCCCCCCCCCCAAAAAAAAAAAATGGTGCTGCCACCTTGGGAATATGACATTTGTTCTAGCGACAATAATTATTGCTCAAGGAACTTATTTTTCATTTGTTTAAATGAATTGAATTGTTCCAGTTTCATAAATGTAATATTGAGTCAGTATTACATTATCTTAATGCAATTAAGAAATGTACAGGCACAATTCAGCCACTGGCTTGAAAGCATTGTTCAAAGAAAACCATTATTGAATTGAATTGAATTGAATTTCGTAAAAGATGTAGGGTTATGGTTAGGGATACAAGTGGGTTTTAGATTATCGTTTGGGTTAGGGTTAGGTACAGTTTTCTGTCAAGGCTTCAAGTCAGGATTTCAACTAGTGTTGGAAAATGACGGCGAAGTATTGTCGCCGGAGCATGTGTGATAGAACAGCCACAATACATCGCCTGTGACGCCCGATCTTCATTATCTTTAAGAAACCTTGTGATGAGATTCGAACTGACTGCGCCTGCTGTTCAACCTGTGAAGATGATGATGAAATCTTGAGAACACACGTTAGCAAATGATAACAACAATTATACGCCTCAGGGGCCCGCATAAAATTACTACGCCACGATAGTTGACTTGACATTTTATGAACCTAGAAAAGTTCCTACAATGAAGTTTTTTATGGATTTGTGATCCCACGTGATCTCCAAACAATTTCAGCTTTGTTATAATGATAATAATAAAATTAATAACATTATATCTTGTTTACCATTTAATCATATTATTACCCCGCCTTTACCCGAAAAAGATACTTTGAGCATTTTGCATAATTTGCGTACATTTGCGCAAGACAATTTGAGACGCAGGGTGTGCTCGATACACTCAACCGTAACAGTGTTGTTCACATAGACGTATTATACCTGAGTCACACCAACGAGACGGATAGCAGACCGACTAGAGATCGAACAAATAATTATTACATTAGCTCTCATGCATGTCAGGAATCAATCGGTTTGGAGTCAGTGTTGAGTCGCTTTGGAGGTGTGACTGAGATATTAATCGTGTACAATGAAACCTTTGATACAATAAAATTCCCTGACCTAACCTCCGTCCGTTGTATCGCAGGTTGCATTGCATTTAAGATGAACACCATAATGGATTTTAATATGCAAATCATACGAATTGCCCAAAGTTAATTTTCGGCAACAAGGCTGAACTTGTTGGGAGACCACATGGAATCACAAATTCACTGGAAAGAACTTCTCTAGGTTCACTATTGGTTACATAGGACTACGAGCAGAGAAGATAGGTATACGCCACAAGGAGTATTGAAGGCTACACAAATTCATTCCCCCCAAAATTTTCCGATAGTATATGGTGGGTGTTAAGGTTTAGTCGGGATATCTGTATAGATATCATCCGGTCATTATTCTTTACGGGTTTTTTAATCGTAATTAGTTTATAATCTTGAATAAAATACAAGCATGATGCTGAATATATCTTGTTAAGTAAAAAGAAAATAAAAACCTCGTGTTTAAATTCTATTAACGGGGTAAATTCGATGCTCTCTATCTTCCCCGGAAAAAAATGAGACGCCATTATCATTGGGTGTCTATGTTCTTATCAATAGTATAGAGACATCGTAGGGACGCTAGAGACCAATGGACCGACTGCCCTAGAAAACGACGACACACATAATCGACAATATGTCGGTCTCGCAATCCTTATGACAAATTTTCCAAAGGTTCACAGTTGGACATTGTCTCTTCGGCTGTTGTGCAACTGGAATGTCCCCAAATGGTGATGAGTACGCACCCTGGCGGTCACAAAATGTGACACCATTATATAGAAACTTGCCTATCGTTAATGATTTTATTATATATGGAAAACAATATAATCAATGGTGGATATTTTTCTTCGAATGCATTCAAATCTCATCACAATTCTTATACATCCCTTACACATTTATCCTCCTCCGCCTCCTCCTTCTCTTCTTCTTTCCATCCTCCCTCCCTTACTGCCAATTTGCTTTCACCTTCCATCTCTGCATATCCCAGCAGTCGACATGTCTGGTATTTCTTGTTTGACACCTTACTGGGAAGCTTGACCACTGTGGTGTCACCATGGGTAAAACCAAATTGACCATGGCCTCAGCCTTGATTTAATATACATGTATAATATAAACAGCTGCTCATTCAGCGAATACTTGTAGTTAATCATTAGCAGTCACTATACAGCACGAGTATTTCAAATTCACAATTTAACAATGAAAATCTAGGGATGTGTGTCTGGATTATATCTGAAACGGGGGCAGCTCCAAGACATCATGGGGAGATCGGTCATTTGCACACCCTAGGCCTTAACCTAAGGAATCAATCGCCACAAGATATTCGTAATATTATTGCTTTTAAAATGCCCTCAAAACTCATTTGTTCAAAATTGTTTTCCAGTAGATTTACTTTTCACATTGTTGTTGTTCCATAATTCGTGTACTTGTAAGTTTTTCTCTACATTGCGCCTCCAGCACATGAGTTATGTGGAGTTGGAGCATTACAAATACTCTTTATTATTATTATTATTATTATTATTATTATTATTTATGTATTATTATGTCTCATGCGTCACAGAAAGACCTGCAAAAGAGGACATCAAAAATATAATTTTACTTGATATTGTGGATGTGTCCTTGCCCTTGCGGGACTATCAACAAGTAAACCATTTACATATGGGATATTATCGTGGATTTGCCCGAAAGGCATTATTGCCAAGGTGAATTAGAATTTAATATTTGTATAGCAGTGCTCGTTCCATCTTTACAGATAAAGCTGAGTTCTGGCCATGCGATTAAATTGTGAAAGAAACTGTCTGAAAGCAATTGAGAAAGGCTGATCAAGTGCCTAAATAAGGATTGGTATATACTGTAAAGTTTTGGAATCACCAAAATGATAAGAAATCAACCCAAATTCGCTTAAAAGCACATGCACCGCACACAGACGTGGCATCAATGTTCGGCCTGAACACTTCTGCTATTTTTCGTCATATTTCAAATATAAGGGAATTTAAAGAGAAATCCTTTTCAGGGACCATTTCTAGAATGATGTTCTTCCAAACTGACATAAAAGGAATGAGAAAGCTCACAAATTATGTTTCACCTTTCCCAGAACTCAACCTTCCCTTTAAAGAAATTGAAAAAAAGAGTTGAATTCGAATATAGGAGATTAAATCAGGCGCCACCTGCTTTACTGGTGAAAATTTCTCTGCCTCTTCAGCGACCGATGCCATTTTAGACTAATAAATTATTGAAATCTTGTCCTGAGACAGAAAAACCCATGCAAAAAATGAATAGTGTACGCGTGAACATAAACAACGGAAAGAAGATTCACGACTTGCATTTAATTCGATATGTGTAAAGGGCACCTCCTATTGTGTAATCTATAACTCGAAGCCAGGTGAGTGCCTTGGAGTGCGTCTCGTTCCCGCTCTCTGACCGCGCCATTTATTTTGTGGGTCAAACAGACGATCGATCAAAGGAAACTGAGGATCGGGAATGGTCATCGAGCAGAAATATGTGCGGAGTTCTATAATCGACTATGAAAATGTGTTTTTATTGGTGCGTAGATTGCCATCGTGATCAATATCCTGGAAGCTAGATCAAATATTGTGAATAGAATACCTTCATAGAGTCAACTTGTATAGGCATTCATTCAGCATATTGATCAATAATTAAAACTGTCCATTGTATACAAGATCAACAATTACATTGTACAATGATATAGGCGTCAAAGTAGATGAGGGTCAAATTATACGTGCTAGGGAAATATCTTCAAAACACCAGGTTTCTCTCTTTTTTACGAGCTTCAGGGAAAAGGAAACAAACGTTATGTACTGTTTTTGATCAAAAGTTAAAGTGGTTAGATTATACTTAAAATGTATTTCAAACTGTTTCAAAGAGGATACTTAGAAGTCTGATTTTCGTTTGGTCTCTTAAAAGACATTTCGTTAATCCTTGTTTCGTTTACGCGTTTCAAGGGAAAATGCCAAAATCGCCTATTTTTTTTATTTTTATAAATATTATAACAATGATTATATCAATAGTAGGAATCATAGCAGTGAATGCAAAACTGTTAAGCGAAGCGCCATGTACTTCCGTTATCTCCATCTGGAATTGCCATTCTTACGACAATTTTGGTCAAATTTTATTACAGTATACATCATGTACCTATATAGGATTCAAGGTAATGACAAATAATCAGAAAAAATGTTCCCTTTTAAAATTCAGATGCTATTAAGTTGTTTCAAGACATGTCTTTAGAATATACGTTAGATGTGAAGAGATTTAGGAAAATAAAGGGGAAAAAAGCGTTATTTGTATAATAGCTGGTTGATTCCCCCCCCCCCCTTTTTTCTAATTTCTTTGTTTTTAATGCACTTAAGAATAAGCCCGACAATTAACTATTGTTTGGTATTGTATTGTGTGCGGGGATAGTATGGGGCGGGGCTTATAAATGTATACACTCGGCGTTTCGAGAAAAAAAAATGAACACAATTATTATAGCATCGGCTACAACTATGATCATAGGGACTAAGGGATCGCAAACAAATGCCTAAGGCGTAAGAGCTGATAATCACTTTAATGTTATAGTAAAGCAGGGACCTCGGATATACAGACGTGTTTATTTGAATTGAGAAACTATCCATAATTCATTACCTTCCCAATGTAAACGGCTGAAACGAGTTAAATGTTATTGGGTTACGCTACGAAGCCTCTAGTATTTCGGGACCATAGTCGATAGGAAAGCTGCAGGCTGCATGAGAAAGTTAGCGCAATGATTCTTTAGTTGGAAGAATACTGAAATACTCATGCCGCCAGCGAGCAGGAAACTTCGTCATTTCGTGAACTCCTTTTCTGGATGTGCTTTTAAGCCAAATTGCAAGGTTCATTATCATCTTGCTCACCTAAGTGCGAGCGAAAATTGGGGCAAGGAATAATACAACAAAACACCCAGACAGACAGCGTTGTTATGGGCAGCTGGATAAAGAGACAGAAAAGATGAGGGAGGGGAAACGGAGGGTAAAAGAGAAAGAGCGGAGGTGAGTGTGAGGAATATGGTTTGAAAAGAGAAGGGAAGAAGAGAAGGGAAGACAAGAATAAAGTTGAAGAAATATAGAGGGGAAAGGGAGGAGAAAGAGAGAGAGAAAAGCAAAGAGAAAGTTGAAGAAATATAGAAGTGAGAGAGAGAAAGACAAGGGGAATATAGAGGGGAAAGGGGAGGGAAGAGTCGGGGATATAGAGGGTAGAGGGGAGGAGAGTTGGGGAATTTAGAGGGTAGAGGGGAGGGACTCGGGAAGCAAAAGAATGGGACAAGGCGAGAAAGAGGGAATATAACGTATAAAGGAGAGAGAAATAAAGTCAGATGGAGAAAATAATGAAAGATAAGTGAGCACATGTATCCATGCACCCTTTTTTAGAGTTAACGATATTTTTTCCTTTTTTCGGGGGGGGGGAGGTCAAAGTGATGATAAATTTTTAGTGATAACGCCTGTCCTGTCCTGCTTGATAATAGTCGCTTGATTTCATGCAATGTTGATTCTGATAATTAAGAAGAAGAAGGCATAATGGCTTTTCATCATGAAGTGTAAACCGTAATTCAAAATAATTATATGAAAGATTTACACGCTGTTTCGTAATGATATAAAGGATATTATAAGAGGAGTATTAAAGAGAAAGTTGGGATCCGGTAAAGGTTTAAAAAATATGATGAGATTTCTCGATCATTTATTCATATTCTACATGTAGAAAACAAAATAAATATCCAATGATCAGAATTGCTCTTGATAATTATGATCCATAATTATATCATATAAATGTGACGAGAAATTGTTTAACACTTTAGACCAAAGTCTTAAGCCACATCTTCAAATCTAATAATTGCCTACTTATCTCTCTAATAATTACCCGTTTCTCCTTCTGATAAGTGCAATTTTACTTCGGATGGGTGCCGATTTTTTTTTCTTATAAGTGCCCCTTTCCCCTTCTTATAAGTGCCCCATTTCAAATATAATAATTGCCCCCTTTTTATCTCTCTAATATGTGCCCTTTTCTCCTTAAATAAGTGCATTTATCATTCTGGTAGGTGCCCCTTTTCCCTTCTAATAAGTGCCTATTTTCTCCTTCCGATAAGTGCCGATTTTCAAATCTGATAAGGCCCCCTCTTTACTTCTGATAAGTGCCCTTTTTCCTATGTAATTTGTGCATTTTTCCTCTTCTCATAAATACCCCCTTTTCATCTCTTATAAGTGCCACTTTCCACCCCTGTTAAGCGTCCTTTTCTCTTCTGATAAATGCCCCTTTTACCTATATTTTCCACTGGAGGCAAAAGGGGCACAATGCACCTTGCTCGAATGTGCCCATAATCATACACCAAGTATAAGGGCAATATTTCCTTTAAATTTCCCCCAAACACGCTTTCTACGTTCACTCACTCTTGTAGCATAATTATAATGAAATCAAGCAGTTCGCATAACGTATGTCGATCAATCCTAAAGAAAAACGACAGGGAAAAAAAGTCTGAAAATATTTGCTCGCCCTCTTCGCTCGCTCGCACATAAATCATTAGACCATTACACACAACTGCCCACTGGGGGAGCTGAAGCAATGTCCATAACCAAAAGTAATAGCAACGGGGGGGGGGGGTGGGGATAATACATCCCCCAACTTTTCAGGTGGGCGGATGGTGTGTACAAACATCCCCCAGGTTTCACCACCCCCCCCCAAAAAAAAAAATGGTAGAAAATATACATTTATATTATATGTTGTAGATAAATATATTTTGATATATTATGTTTATTAATATTATTCAAATTTATATATTCTTTATTTCAATATAGATATTATTTATTTATGTACAATATTGTAGATTTATATGAATTTATTAATATTTATAGACAATTATGTCGTTGCTTCTGATTTTTCCCGATATATTTTTACACTACTAGAAAGTGAAAACCATCTACTTCAAATTATACAATATGGGTGTTGATTTGGGAGGGATATGGAGGTATAATTTTTTTTTAATTGAAGTGGGGGTGGCCTGTGTTACCATCCCCCAATATATTTTGAGGTGATTTTTTTCAAAGCCATAATGCAGATTAAAAATACATGTATTTATTCTCGATTTAGAGGGTTCAGTCGGTAACATTCCTTTATGATAATGCAATTTTGCCACACTCATGTTATTAGTAATACTAACGATTTTCAAAATTGAAATGAATATATAGTCACAGGAATCGAATGTGGTGGGGAAAGATGGAATACATCATCCCCAATATTTATCGAGGATGATGACCTGTGTCATCATCACGCAACTATACATAGAAGAATGATGAAATGACAATCATAACATGTAGACCCGGTCAGAAGCACCGCTCCGGGGGGTTGCATGTGGGCACATGGCCCCTACTTTTCCCTTTAACTTCAGATAAGTACCCCCATTTTTCTTTCGAATAAGTTCCCGTTCCATATTCTTATAAGTACCCATTTCGATAATTACACCTCATTTCTCACCTTACCTTTGATAAATGCTCTTATTTCAACAAGAGCATTTATCCCTGTTAATGTAACAAGTCTTTTTTCCCCTTTCGTAATATATAGGCACTGATTTAATTTTTCTACTTTATATAAGAACATTTTTCCGTTCTTATAAATGCCCCTTTTCAGGTGTGATTATATAGTGCCCTTTTTCACCTCTGATAACTGCCTTTTCTACCTTTTTTACAAATTCATTTATTTTTCTAATAAGTGTCCTTTTCCTCATGATAAGTACCACGTTTCTCTTTTCCATAACATGTGCTCCTAATCCCAAGTGACTTAGAGCCAATATTCCCAAATGCTCGCTCGCTACCCTCGCTCGTATTGAAAGTCACGGGCTAGCTTATTAAATACATTTTCATAGTGAAATTTTTCAAATGAAAACCCATCAGAATTGCGTTTCCTCGTTGTTTTATTGCAATGTAATTGCGACCTCACAAATATTGAATATTGTTTGCTCGCTCGCTCAATATTCGAATCATACTACAAAACTGCAAAGCATGATGCTAAAGTTGTATCTTGTAAAGAGAAAAACCATATACATGTTTACATGTGTGCGTGTGTGTGTTTGGGTGTTTGGGTGAGTGCGTGTGTGGATATATATATATATATATATATATATATATATATATATATATATATATAATATACATATATATATATATATATATATATATATATATATATATATATATATATGTGTGTGTGTGTGTGTGTGTGCGTGTGTGTGCGCGCGCGCGTGTGTGTGTGTGTGTGTGTGTTTAAACACAAGAAAAAAAGTAACTCCCCCCTTAATCAAAATGGCGTAACTTTTTAACGAAAAGGTTTTGAGCAAAATAACTTGGTAGGAGTGTTCCTACACTTACTTACTAACTTTTCTGTGAAAATGAGATTGATCCATTTAGTCATGCATGAGTGAGCAAACATTAAAGGCAAAATTGTCACTTTTAAAAAGTCACAAGGGTCATTTTGGGGATTCTGTGAAACGAGATTTTAGCGAATTCGGTTTCTGGTGCATATTTATGTGTTGTTGTTGTTTATCATCCATCGCTTGACCCTTCACACCTATCCCCACACTTTTCTCATTAAAATGGTTGGGTGAACACAATTTTAATAAAAAATTCAACCCTCCTGAATTTGAAATTGCAGCTTATTTAGAAAAAAAGTAACTCCAGATATTTTTACCAAAATGTATCATCACATACTGTGTGAACATAAGAGGTTGTCATCGTGTCATGGTTGAGTGAGCACACTTTAAAAATCGCTCAAGAAATGCTAAAATGTACTGTTAATACAGCATAGAAAAATGACCCTTGTGACTTTTGAAAAGTGACATTTTTGCCTTTAATGTTTGCCCACTCATGATCAATGGATCAATCTCATTTTTACAGTGAAGTTAGTCAATAAGTGTAAGAATACTCTTGCTAAGTTATTTTGCTCACAACCTTTTCGTTAAGAAGTTACGCCAATTTGATTGAGGGGGAGTAACTTTATATATATATATTATATATATATATATATATATGTAATGTGATAATGTTGAGTCTACTTTTACAATTCGCTTTGGTTTGGGTGATATAGAACATAGTGGGATGAATTCAAGCCAAAGATGACGCAGGATACTCAGGAAATTTAAGCTTTCATCTTTCGACTTCTTCAGAAATTTATTCTGAAACAGTTATAAAGAGAAGATACAATCACTCAGAAAGGCATGACAAAAACTAACAAAGCATTCTTTGGCTTAAATTCATCCCACTTTATTTATATATATATATATATATATATATATATATATATATATATATATATATATATATATAGAACAAAATCCGGACAAATATCATGCTTAGATCCAACAACAATTTTTTTACGAAACCACAAATTTTCGGAAGCCTCTTCCTTTATCAAGTGGAAAACAGAATCAATAACAATATAATAATAAGATGGAAACGCGTTACATATATATATATATAATATATATATATATATATATATATAATATATGGTCCTTGAGGGAAAAAATTCCCCCCCCCCCCCCCACTTATGAGTTTTCTCTACGCCAATGAATAGCAATGTCACAAAAACGGTCCTTTTTTTTGTTGTTTAATGTTCACACCATCAAAGGTGCCCCTTTTCGCTGGTGCCCCCCAAAAAAACTTTGAAAGACGCTCCGCTGCCCCTGCTCTAGGTGACATCTCTCTGTTTGTTTACTGTATTGTCGTCATCATATATCGTTTCAACACGGTTATCTAATACCAGTTGAAGGTGTCATATTCAGTAAAACAAGGACGGTAAATTCAACCTCCATCTTATATGAGGGGAAAGAAGAATCCACCCCGTTTGACATCTCCTCATCGAGGGAAAAACCCGAAGACGTATCTTGTTTAGCGATGTCGACTAAACTCCACGTTGTTGTGATGCTATCTATATCATGGCCTGGAGGGGAAAGGAAGCAGGGATTTCATGGGCTTTGACAAAGAATCCATGCCTGAGCGGAAATGTCTGTTGTAATTGACGTAGATTGGATTTTATAATTCAGCCTCAATTAAGCATGCATCTCGGCCAGTACGCCTCCCACCCACAAAATCGTCCGGTAGATCAATAACATAACTATGGATAGCTTGTTGAGAAGAAATGAGTATTACTCACAACCATCACAATCCCCCCCCCCCCCCCCCGAAAAAAGGGAAAAAGCAAGCAGTGTGAAAGATGAAAGACAATACAAGGTGGTTCCTATAGCGAGAGAAGCAGAATTGGTCAAACTGTTTTATCACATGCCAGCGTTTCTGTTTTAGCTTACAAATGATTAGGAACAGAATGAGTTTATTTAATATCCGGGGCATTTCCGTTTGACTGTTTCAAGCAAAGAAGAAAATCCAATTAATTATGTCATTGTGGTGAAAGTACATGTTACCCTTCCTCATGATGATGGGGAAATGTATTTACAAGTATAAAAAAAAAAAGAAGAGTAGTATACCATGTTCTCATAGATTGCTTTTCGGATCGCCGTATGGCTCAATTTACGATAGGTGGCGCGCATGTCGTATTTGGTGTGACAGGAACGCATTTCTCCGCGAGAATGTTTATGCCAAATGTGTCAATAACCAGCCTCAATCCCATTGGGATCTTACATAATCTGAGACCTGTTAATCGCTGACAGTCTACTAGAGTTCGTGTAACATGTATCGGGAGGTCGCAGTTGGTCAAAGACCCGTCGCGAGACAGAAATCAGTTAGAAAATGTTCTAAAATGCCTTTAACAGGAGATAAATATGTTCCCTTTACGAAAAATATTACATGTATAAAGGAAAACTTGGCAGAAGTGCTCAACATGAGGGTACTAATAGGAAGACCGATTCTACTCTTCTCATGACGAGGATCGTAATACCGTCACAGGACCAGCTATGAGTGGATCAGTTTGGGGGGCATTTCATTTTTACTCCCAACTTGCTTTCTTCAAATACTTAGTCATTTGTTATTAAAGGCTTGGCAAGATGTTACGATGATCGGCATATACATGCAGGTACTTGTGTAGCTAAGTTTTATACCCCCCCCCCCCCCCCCCCCCTTGTAAGAGTGCAGAATTACTATCCCAGATTAGGGCGTGGGATGGGGTCGTATCGATATCTTTTCACGTTCCCTTTCCCCTTTTTCGTTTCTTTCTCTTTTTTTCTTTCTTTCTCTCTCTTTATTGCCATTCGCTCCGGATGCCCCGTACCCCTTTTTAGCTACGCCACTGTTCCCAGGGACTACCACGGTGACCACACGCCAGCCAGCATCCACAGTGTCGTGTACGATTACCCGTACGTCTCCTATCATCGCGCCGATAATCAATGTTAAACTGTGCTATTGACAGAACCTTGGTCTTGGTGACGTCATCACCTCCAGCTTTCGTTTTTCAACAAAATGGGAAGACTCAGAAGAATACCCCCCCCCCCCCCCCATCATCATATTCGACCGGTAAAACATTGCCAGTGTTTTACAGTCAGCTTTATAAAAGATGTAAAACAATAGGCACCCCTTGTTTTTATTTGAATTGTCATCTAGACTTGGATGTAATATGGCCCCTTATCCCCCTTTCAATAATTCTTTCACTTTTGGTCCTCACTAAAATAGTCCGCAACAAGCAGTAAAATTTGCGTTCAGTAATTCACAGCGGACCGCACTTCTCTTACAAGGACCCTTTCAATAATCAGCTCAAAAGGGAGCAACTCTCATGGTAACTGCACACGCCCACATATACATGACGTCAGCTTCGTGGGAAGCATTGCAGAGTCGCACAGGGCAAAGCTTCGGTAGCACGCGCTCAATGTGACATTTGACCGTGTGAGAAATTTAAAGGGCGGACTTTGGCGCTGATACCTTTCAGTAATTCTTTGGTCCGCACCTGGTGCGCTCCTTGTGCTCCTAAAAGCGGCTCTAAAATAGAGCGGACTATTTTAGCCCGCGCCGTTCAGTAATTCAAAATTTGAAAATGAGTGAGCTAAAAGTATTTAAAGGTATTGCTTTGAAATAGGTTGCACCCTACGGCTGCACCTATGGGTAGCACCCATGCACACTACTATGGTTATATCTTGTATCCCTTTTTCTTTTTAATTGCAATGGTCTTTATTTTGATTTCACTAAATAATGATAATAATACATGAATCATAAATCAACATTTCAATGATAGTGTATATTCAACTAAAGCACATTCTTATGTAAAATCTTCTATAAATGATGCACACACGCACTAACGCGAGCACACACACATACACACACCGACCCCCACCCCCCCCCCCCCCCCCATCACACACGCACAAAAACTCTCTCTCTCTCTCTCTCTTTCTCTCTCTCTCTCTCTCACACACACACACGCAATGAAAATGGATTCATGACTGACACCCATAAGGAGTAAAGATTGTGTGTCAGTTTTATCATACAGTCATAGAATTCCTCTCTACAGTGTTTCTACGGGTAACGTCTTGTCACCAAAGAAGAAGTCTAGAATTTTTGCCCATGCACAGACATCTGAGTAAATTTTCATGATTTTTAAAGGAGAATAGTTTTAATCAATCTGTTTTTCAGTCTTTTGTTCTTACCACCTTTCTACTTTCCATAGACGATATGGCATAAAAACGTTGGTGACAACAGCCCTATCGGCGGACAACTATCGTTTTCTCCTAACTACCACCCTCAAAAAACTACCCCCATCCCTAGACATCTACTCTCCTAGAAAATATACCCATCGGACAACTTCCCTGTAAGACAATTTTATGTCCGGATTTGTGATAATGGAGTCAGTGTCGTATTGGTCATCGCAAAGATGTGTTTATCAGGGGAGTAATTGTTTTTAGGGTAAATTTTCCTCTAGGGTTAATGCTCTGGGGGTACTTCCTCACGGACAGTTGTCAGCCGGGTAATTGGCTTTATGGGTAGTTTTGTAGAAAGTTATCCGGAGTAGTTGCCCTATATACCTAAAAAAAAATTGCCTTCTCGTTCTTTGCACCATGTTCATTTGAATCTGAGTAGCTACCCTTTCTTCAAATGAATCACCCTGACAAAGTCATACTATGTACGGAGCCTCAGATCTTGATGAGGTCCTTCAGAATTTTATCCGTTTTTTCAAGAAGCATTCATTGTGAGATCAAGCATATATCTTATGTTCACCATATCCATTCATACGAGTAACTGACTGACAACGCATGAATAGATCCATGGTCACGTTCTGGCTTTTCGTGTTAAGCGCGGGTGCAAAATCGCTTTTGATATCACTTGCGCTTATACTGTACTCGATGACATTTTCAAGGGCATGCTTATCTAACTTGTGACGTAATGACGAGCTTTCTACTTTTTTTTCGTTAGAGTTTTTTTTTTTTTCTTCTTTTTTTTTAACATACTCTAAAAGAAATTCCTTTAAAAAGTAAATAGATCAATCTGAACAGTCCTGTTATTCTCAACGAACTATGCGAGAAATAGGTTTCTCCTTTGTATTTGTTGTTGCTGTTGTTGTTATTTCTAATGTGAATGAACCCCTATGAGAAAAAAAAATCTGTCGTGATTAGTGTGTCTCATCCACTTGTGTAAATAAAGTGAATAAAAATAGTTTGATCTTTTTATAATCGGTTTAAGATACGTTTTCATTTGGATGTCTGTACTGTTGATGTAAAAGACGTCATCTTTAAAAACTTGATCCATGGAGCCAAAGGTATTCAAAAATATAAAAATGCTTATCCGTTCGTTCATTTCCGTGCCTCGGTATGTCGACACTTCTCTAATTGACTAGAAAATTAAACACTCTATATATGGCTTGTTGCAAAGATCATTCAGAAAGAAAAATAAAGGCACAAATATATATAATTTTATGTTATGATCGTGTAACATGATGATACTCTGGTTTTATTCATCATTTGTGGGTTGTCATATTTGAAATTAGTAAAATTAGTAAAATAGTAAAATGATTCAAGTCAAATAGCAAATTTTTATTATACCTGATTATAGATTTCTGGGGAAATGAAGGAACAAAAAATATAGCCCAAGCTCAATGGGGACAAAAATGTCTTCTTTTTTTTTTTTTTTTTTTTTCAATTCAATTCAATTTCGGTTTTATTAAAAAGACTCAGCAAAAAGTCCGAAGACTTACAGTGTGAGTTTACAATAACGTCCAAGTGGTGCATAAAATGACAGGATAAAACTCAGGTTGAAAGTAATGTCCATAAAACTATCAAAAATGCAAAAAGTGATGAAATATGCACAGACTAAAAAGATGATACGGCAGCACAGTACGGTGGCGCAAAAAAAAAAAAAAAAAAAAAATTGTACCAGATCTTGTATAATCGTTGATACCTTATGATAAATAGCACCGTACGTTTGAGAGATTATAGCCCTGTTGGATTAGATTCGAATACGCAGTGAGTCTCGTATTTGTGGCTTTTGTATATATATACAGTGGCTATATTCTTTACAGCAACCCCTGTTGCGCTAAATTAGAGATTGCATTTTCTGCAAATCATTCTCGCTGAATGCTACAGCAAATCCAATTTACGTATGGCTAGTCTGCTTGGGTTTAGCTCATTAGCTGGAAATTGACTAAAGCACGTTTGTAAAATGTTATTCAATAACGTCTGTCAGTATTTTTTTCTGGTCATTGTTTTTCCGGGCATTATGGTCTACTAGAGAACCTAATTCGTGTGCATTACTCACTCGAGCTAGTAGATTTATATCAGTGAATTCATTGAGTTAAAAGGCAACGCTACGGTCAATTTCATGACGCCTTGCTAAAATTAATATGATGACATGATACAACATAACAATGAATTTGCTTATTACGGATGAGGAGGTGGATGGCATAGACTGTTTCGATGAGCAAAATAATTAGAATAGGAGGTGGAGGAGACAGATGGAATTGGAAGAATAAGTAGGTAAAGAATATCCTGATACAGAGGGACATATTATATAGAGAAACATATAGTATTTAAGAAATAAAGAGAGAGAGAGAGAGAGAGAGAGAGAAAGAAAGAAAGAGAAGGGGGACATTAAAGATCGAAGATATGAGGAAAGGAAAGGGTTGAGAGTTCGAATCCTAGCCCGGCGCTAACGTCCTTTGGCAAGACATTAATCCACTTGTGCCACTCTCCGCCAAGGTGTAAATGGGTACCCGATATGCAAGAGCGCTATACATATTTGGCCGCTCGGCTATGACCGGGGTAATAATGCTGGAGCGCCATGAGCGTCACAGCGTGACGGACCTGAGCGCTATACAAGAAGCCACCATTATTATTATTATTATTATTATTATTATTATTATTGAAAGATGGAAGGAAGAGAGTGGGAGAGAATTATAGATGGAGAGACTGAGCGAGAGATGAATATAAAGAAAGAGAAGGGAAATAAGGAAATAAGTGAGAGGTAGGGGAAAGAAAGACAAAAAAATAAAAAATAAAAGCTGTCGACAAGTTTGAATATAATCACTGCGAACCAAACACATGTGGTGCTCGGAAATGAATGAAATATAATTAAAGTAACATCATGGTAATACGTGTAAATGTCCAAGAGAAAAGTACGAAAAGTGAAACATGAACTGATGAAATGTCAAAAATAGTGTGGACCTAAACACTTAGTCAATTTACTCTACAGAGAATGAAACAGCAACAGCAGCAGCAATAACAACAACAAAAAAAAATATCAGTGTGATTAAGCGTGCTAAAGCTATGTTCCTACACGATCTCTTAAACTTCTTTATAATGCCATTGTTCTACCTCAGTTTGATTATTGCTACGGGCAGCTCGTTTTTGAACCTTTTGTAATTTAATTGTTTGTCTTTGAAATCGTCCAGACAAACAATTAAATTACAAAAGGTTCAAAAACGAGCTGCCCGTGTAGTGTTGGGAGAAGGATTTGATGATTCTTCCAGTGACATGTTCACGCGTTTAGGCTGGATGCCTATTCAGACACGTTTCCAGTTTGGACGTGCAGTGATGATGTATAAGTGTATACATGATATGGCACCCACATATTTAAAGACAGATTTAAGTCATGTTAGTTTATTACATGGTTACAATACAAGACAAGCTGAAAAAGATGCCTTGTGTGTTCCAAAATTTAGGACGGACACATACAAACACAGACCTTTGGTTTCGGGAATTAGAGTATGGAACCAACTTGAAAGTTCTGTCAAGAAATCACCAATTACACATAACTTGAGAGTTCTGCTATCTGCAGAAACGTTTAAGCGAATATCGTTTATATGGATTAACGGGTGTTTGCTGGCAAAATTATTCAAATATATTACTTTATGAAATTTACTTGTTTATTCACAAACCTTTTGATGACATGAAACTTTTGAAACTGAATGAATGACACCGCTCATTATAGTTATTGGTGCTTTCATTGGTATTTATGCTGTACATACTCAATTATTATTCTGTATAATGGACGTTCAACGTGTATTGTTTGAATAACAATACTATCTTTTAATATATTATAATAAATATGTATATATCATTTTTGGTATCCCAAGTGCGGATTTATATTGATCCAATATCAAATCTTTATTTTGTTTATGACCTTTCATAACATTACTATATTTTGAGGGATGTAAAAAGTATTTGATGACTTTTCATCTCATTTGAAATCCAATTACCGAATGTATATATATCAATGATTTTAGAAAAATGCACCAATACATTTTTGAAAATTTCTAGTTATTATGAGGATACCAGATAATATGTATATATAATTAAATATTTGTTTTGTTGCTGTAATGAGTTTATATTGCCACTTAATAGCTTTGCTATCAAACAGGGCCTCATGGAAGACCACCATTATTTGTGAAAATGTGCTACCCTGTATAAATATCAGAAAGAAAGAAAGAAAGAAAGAAAGAAAGAAAGAAAGAAAAGAAAGAAAGAAAGAAAGAAATAAATAAATAAATAAATAAATAAATAACTAAACAAAAACAACATAAGTGACTGGCAAATGGGAAAACTATACAGAACAATCATACGGAACCAAACCCTTAAAATTGGACAAAGCTAAAAGTACACTGAAATTGATTGTTTTTGACTCCCGACACATTCAAGTGTCGCCTGTATATGTATAGATCAATATGAACATGCATGGTAGAGCGATCATTCACCCTATCTCCTAGAAGTTCTTTCGACCTTAGGCATTTAAGTCTAGGTTCTTCACCCCCCCCCCCCCCCCCTATCCTCTGGCATTTATTCCTTTAGATTTATTTCATTTCTTTTGTTGAATGGGATGATTTTATTCTAAACAAACAATATACAGTACTGCGGAGTCTAATAAGAAACAATTAGGAGGTGACAGATCATTCATAACACCTGGCAATGTTAGCAATTATTTTTTTTTTTGTAACTCCTGTCACATAATTACCGTGTCTAGACAATGGAATTTGAGTAAATTATATTTGAATCTTATTTAATATCCAAAAAGGGAACAGGATTATAGGATTATCGATGTAATAGTTGCCATTACAGCGGGAATGTAATCTTCAGCATGCACTTGCAATGAAACTGCATTTCCATATAGGAGCTGTCAAATAATTATTTTGAATCTGGCACGGCAAAATGTTTCCCCACCCCCACCCCCGAAAAACCGTAGATATGTAATTACGGGACAGCAAATTATATTGAACCAGACACGATTCCAGGCATGTTCCAATTTACCATGCATATTTTAATGATAAATTCAAAGTAGGAAAGTGTCTATTCAAACTTTACCTAATCTTATTTTCTCTTCAGTTATTTAAAATTTCGTTGAAATTTCTTTATCTTAATCCCCAGTATTATCATTGAAGAGATAATAGTTACGATAAATCATAAATAACTATCAAAACAATAATAACTTATTTCAGCTCTCCTATATATATATATATATATATATATATATATATATAATATATATATATATAATATATATGTGTGTGTGTGTGTGTGTGTGTGTGTGTGTGTGTATGTATGTATATATATATTTCACTGGATACCGCTTTTCGGAGACACACGACAATGCGGTTTATCACGACAATGCGGTTTATTCCGTCATAATAGCACCACCTACGTAAAGGAGACACTTGTACAAAGAAAAATACAAAGAGTGTCTCCCTATTACACTGGTTCTGGAAATATATATATATATTGATTGAAGAGATAAAGTGATAAGGTGATATATATATATATATATATATATATA
>CM046839.1:43358719-43491233 GCA_025618425.1 Heliocidaris tuberculata | reverse complement strand
TATATTAGATTTGATATTTTGAACTCAAACATCACATGTGAGTAATGTCGATTTATTTCCCGGTATAAGTGATCATGAGGCAATAAGATTTACATTGGTTTGTTACATGATTAGATTAAACTATACTTTTATTCTAAAGGAAATTTAGAACAGTTTCATGATGATTTTAAAGACACCACATTACTAGATGAAAACAAAAAATATGTTATAGAACACCATTGGCAGTCTTGGAAACATGCTGTGATGAAGATTTGTGATGCGAATATTCCGCATGGCAAAGTGAGAAAAGGATCTAATGTTCAATGGATAAATAAGGATGTTAAAAAAGGGATTAAAAAACGAAATAGAATGTTTAACATAGCTAAAAAGTCAAGTAAAGAATCTCCCTGGGAAAGGTATCGACAGTTAAGGAGAGAGGTATTTTTTTTAAAGAATGATATGTGTAAAAGTTTAAAACATAACCCGAGATTATTTTGGAATTTTATAAAGTCTAGAAAATCTGATCGTAGTACGGTTGAATGCTTAAATGTCGATGGCACGGTTATAACCGAAGATCAACAAAAGGCTGATGCTTTCAATTTACAATTTAACCAAGCTTTTTGAAGATCATGTAAGCTTCTCAAGACCTGATTGTAGCAGTAAAACACCCATTATGAAGGATATTCAATGCACAGAGACTGAGGTTTTAAAATTGTTGAAAAGTATAGACGTTTCAAAAGCACAGGGACCTGATGAAATATTTCCACGTTTGTTAAAGGAAGGAGCAGACCAATTAACGCCTTCTCTATGTAAACTTGTTAACATGTCTTTGTCATCCGGGGTTTTATCAGAAGACTGGTTAAGAGCAAATGTTTGTCCTATATATAAAAAAAAGTAATAAAGAAGACGCTATTAATTACCTGCCAATATCTTTAACGTCTGTTACGTGTAAGATTTTAGAAAGAATATTCTGCAAACACCTTTTTGAACATTTCAACAATAATAATATTTTATGTGATAATCAAAATGGTTTTCGTGAAAAAAGATTATGCGAAAATCAATTAGTAGAGGTTATCGATGATTGGTCAAACACTTTGGAAACAGGTCCAAGTGTTCATATTGCTTTTCTTGATTTTGCTAGGGCATTTGACAGCGTGTTTCATGAACTTTTAAGAACAAAACTACAAGCTACAAGTATACAGTGTAAAATCACATAATTTAAATTGGATAGTGATTTTTTTTTTTTTTACAAAAAGATCGAAATAGTTGTTATTAATGGTGCATTTTCTTCATGGATTCATGTTAAATCTGGTGTTGTTCAAGGGACAATTTTGGGTCCAGCGTTATTTTTATGTTTTACTAATGATATATCCAGGGGCGGCGCTACAGGGGGGGCAGAGGGGGCGACCGCCTCCCCTATGATTTTTCAAGTAGTGAAAAAAGAAAAAAAAAGAAGAAAAAAGAGGAAAAGGAGGAAGAAAAGGGAAGCAAAGGGAAGAAAGAAGAAAGAGGAGTATTAAAAATAGAGGTCTTAAACATATAACTCTATATTACCCCTGTTATTTAATGGAGAAAAAATATGACGTCATCTTTAGGTCGTCTTGCCCCTCCTATCAAAATACCCTGGCGCCGCCCCTGGATATATCTGATAATATTGCATCTACCATTAGATTATATGCTGATGATTGTATTTTGTATCGTCGTATTTCCAACTTAGACGACTGTAAAATTTTACAGAATGATCTGAAAGTTTTGAATCAATTCTAAGACATGAATGCTTGATTTTAATTTATCTACATGCAAGATCATGACAATGTCTCGGAAGCTTCACAATGTAGATTACACATATACTATTGATGGTCAGGAGTTACAAAATACATTGTCTGAGAAATATTTAGGTCTTACCGAACAATCCACAACCGAAGAAACAGAAACTCAAAATCCACAAGTGAAAAATAAATCTACATCAGCTAATCACCAGGTGCTCTCCTTCTCGCGCTGAAAGTTGAAATGAAGTGCTTTTGGGGGCAACCAAAACAACTTTCATAGAGAGGAAACAAACATCAGTTTCAAACAACCAATGATTGGTGCATTTCTACCAGCATATATATAGGTTGGGATTGATTTCAGCAAGAGGTTAAACAGCTTGCCTATATACAGTGCGTATAAAAAAAAATACACACTTTGAAAATATTCTCTAAAATCATAATTTCACAATATCGATATGTTTTGTTGTTGTTGTTGTTGTTGTTTTATACAATTATGGGTGAGGGTCTGTTCCATCGGATGACACTATGATCAGAATTCACAAAGGAGGTAAACCATGGGTAAGGTTTAAACCTCCGTAAGCGTACTAAAATAAGCGTATAAGCGCACATTGCCCATGCGCGCGCTCAAAGAAAATATATGATTGGATCGGATTGCCTAGTATGAGTACTAACAATATTTTACGCTTGAGTGAGTACTGGGCTACTGGGCTACTGGCTGCTTTTAATATAAAACTCGCAAAAATTGGTTTACGCAAAAATGCCTCAGCCTTGAATTTGATCAAAGTGCATATCAGGCACCAACTTCATGTTCTCTGTTAAGTATTAATAATTGATTTGAACAATAATTTAATCCTTAATCCTATAACTATCAGCAAACTCCCACCCCTCCCCCGCACACTAGTAGGTTATGTCTTTCTGCACACAATTCCACTTTTGATAGGAGCATTTCGAAAGGAGGCAAATTGCATTGCAATACAGGAAGATGGACCTAAAATGTTCCATTTTCAAGAAGGGCGAGAGGAAAGAATCTGGTTTTGAAGAGTTTATTTGGTTCCTTTCCTTGCCCAATCTCTTCCAACCATTTGAGGATACGTCACTGTCTGGGGCATGTCGAAAGGATGCACTGTACTGCATGATATCTTTTTCATGTATCTGTTTAATTGAAGAAATGATAAAACATTAGTTTAATCAATGAATTTGCTTCTCTTTTAAATTTTCATTTGTTATACAAGACGTTGTTTATGGGGTCTTGTAACTTTTAAGAGGAATAAGAAATTTGAAGAAGAAAATATGTAAATGTTAGGGTTCTCCTTCCGTTATTGCATTCAATCTTTCAAACACGCTTCAGGAAAAAATGGGTATTGATGCAGATAATTTCTGCTGGAAAGACACCACCTGCAATGGTGATGGCAGTTGTGTGTGTGTGTGGGGGGGGGGGGGGAAGTGGCGTATCCAGCCATTGGGTGAAGCTGGTGTAGCTTCTTCTTGAAAGTCCAGGGGGAAAAAATCAATACAACTTGCTATGCTCTGATGCTTGTACAAGAACGGAGCTGTCCTGGGGCCCGTTGCACAAAAACTTGCGTTTGATCGCAACTCATAAGAATCAAACGCAAGTCCTTAATGCGCAATTCTGATTGGCTGAAATTAAAGTTGCGTTTGATTTTCCTGAGTTGCGTTCAAACGCAACGGGACCCAGATGACATTAACCCCTGTCTTGGGAGCATCCCGCCGCCGCCCCCCCCCCCTTATCAATTTCTGTATAAACCATTGTGGGTGTGCACTACTAGGTATAGGGTTAAGGATTGAATGGCTGTTCGAACCAATTACTGATACTTGAGAGAGAACATACAGTTACTGCTTGATACTCACTATGATCAAATTCAAGACCTATGCATTTTTGCGAGTTTCACAAAAGTAGCTAGTACTCACTTAAGCGTAATATTGTCAGTACTAATAGTGTCATCCGATGAAACAGACCCTCAGCCATAAGTCTAGAAGACAAAATCTTGTGAAATTATGATTTTGGAGGATATTATTCTTCAAAGTGTGGGTACTTTTTTTTATATACGCACTGTAGTCACTCCTTGATTTCATGAGTGGCTGGAATACACCATCACATGATGAGAGGTCAATTGGATGTCATACCGCCCGCTATCGACTCCATACTCTAAGACGGAGCTACAATTAATCAGGGCGGGGGGGGGGGGGGGGCATTGGGAACAGGGTAGTATCTAATGAGTATCTAAAGAGGTCAATGGTTTAATAACATTTAGAGGAAGGGTTTAGAATAAAAATAGTCCACAAGCACCGCCCCTTCCACTTTACATAGTTTTGTTTCGTTTTTGTTTTTGTTTTTGCTGTAAAATTTCAAATACAGTACATGTACTTCACATATCAGACTCCTTGTAGGGCGATTTCGTGAACTTTGTTACGCACAGCCGATTTTTTTTTAACCTTTTGTTTCATCTAAATCTCTTGGTGTGGCCATTGGCTGGATAGCAGTGATACCAAGAATTGTAAGTCAATGTTCACAATTATAAAGATATCTATTTCAATTTTTGGATTACATAAACAGATAAATGTATATAGTAAATAGTGTATGCATAATACGCGCTGTGATTGGTTAGATTCGCATCACATGACGTGCAAATATGTTGTTATGGTGCACGATCGTGCACTATAACTTTGAGTTTTGCATCGGGAATCCGGGCCTAATACACTATAACAGTTATAGAGCTAGGGGTCTATTTACTTTAAAGTAGAATTTCATTAATTTTGAATATTGATTTAATTTTTATTATTGCATAGGTGAAGCTTAGATTGAACAAGGTTATCAAAATTCAACGCTTGGAAACATTTGAAGTAATGATTATTATCAATTATAAAATGATATAACACAGCCCCGCTATAGCACCTATAGAGCTCTTTGAACGCTGCTGAGATATGTGACGTCATACCGGGGAGCAATCCTTCCTAAGCAGACGATGCCCCATAACATCTTATACATTTTCAGTGCCTGTTTTGTCATCTCATCTTCACTTATTTCTCTTACTTCACTAGCGTCAGTATAAATGCTTATTTGTTGCCTCACTCTAAATTTCCTGCATGGTATTATTTTGATGAAAAATGCAGCGTTAAAAAAATAAAGGAATCAATCGATTGTAAATAAAAAAAGATGCCATTGTATTTTCAGCTGCATGCACCGCGGCATGTCGGCGTTTCAAGAGGGAACGAATACCATCCATGCTATAATTCAGCGGGCTTTAAAATTCGAAAGTGTGATTTCTTTGATTGATCATTGACCCTTATCATGACTTTTTACAAACAAAAGATTTTAGTTACTAGAAACGGTTTCACTTCCCTTTTAGAATGATGTGAAATACGGTCATGGTGAAACAAACCAAACTCTTTATAATTTAAAAATAATTGCATTGCAGTTACGTTCACTTGATATAGGACGTCGTCTGCTTAAGCAGGATTGGCACCTGATGTGACGTCACGAAAACATCGGTATATTTCTGGCGAATCGCTCAGATATCCCAGATGCTGAGAAGTGTTTTTATTTGTGTTATTTTTTAATCATCAAACACGCAGTTAACGTAAAACTTATACGATTACCATCTGCAAGCTTTCTAGTTTCTAGAGATACATTATTGAGCATATTTGTGATTCGCTTTGAATATCTACTTTAATAATTAGTGCATGTTCTATTTATGCACCCTTACTGGACTATATGAACTCCAAATACTAAATTATCCCTTGTGCAGGTCTATTTCACCTCGGCCTGCGGCCTAAAATGAAAAGGGGTTCATAATTCTGAAGGTTCGTAATTCCTAAAATTCAATAGAACCTTACATAACTTTTCGGAATTACGAACCTTCGGAAATACGAACCCTTTTTCATTTTCGGAAGTACGAACCGTCGGAGTAACGAACCTTCGGAATTACGAACCTTCGGAAATACGAACCCTTTTTCATTTTCGGAAGTACGAACCGTCGGAGTAACGAACCTTCGGAAATACGAACCTTCGAAAAAACGGACCTTCGGAATATTATGAACCTTCGGAAAAACGACATGTAACCACAGCAAGTACATGTATATGTAGTATGTTCCCTAATTAGTTTAAAGCTCATGTAGAGTATTGGTAGCAAAAAGGAAATTGGAAAGAAACATGTTAAATATAGTCTCATGTTGTTCTCCTTGTATCAGAAGATGTCTGTAAGAGATCATTTGGTATTCCATCTATGATTTCTGGTGAATTTCAGTGTAAATATCTGTAAGGAATGCTTGATTACTGCCATTATGCTATGACCATTCCACCCCGACGGCTCCCCGCACAGCAATCTTGGGGCTTCGCAAAGAGACAGCGTGTGTGCACTGTGTGTAGCTACTCATCATTGGTTTTACACGTGTGTCTACAGTGTATAGCACATGCTGCCTTTGTTGGGATTTTACGTGCCTGTCCCGGCACATAAATTAGTTTTTGCCTCTTATTTGTTTAATATTAAACTTTAGGAGGCAAAATCTTCACAGTGTCTTAGTATTGCTAGTATCTTGCTATTTATCAACAAAAACTGAAGAAATCTGACGAACAGTTTTTGAGGGCTTACCAAAACTTTACATGACCTTTATGATCATTTATATGGACATTTCGGCTCTTTTCACTGGCTGGCGAATGCAAGCGAGAGCAAAAAAGACCAGACATTAAAGTCGCATAAAACCGAGTCAGAGATGGAAGGTATAAAATCTTGACGTAAGTTGTTTTTTCTTCAAATATATAGTCAAAGAAGCAAGGAGAGCTCATGATGACCTTGAGGTCAGTAAAAGTACATCGAAAGGCTGCACAGATGAGGGATCAAGTGGACATGAACTTTATTCTACATGATATTAACAACCAGGGATTTCTGAGTAATATCAACTTGGTTAAGGACACTTTCCCACTTTAAATCTCTCTCCTTGCCAAGCCACAACATGGCATAGACTTACGGGCGTCGGTAGAGTGGTGCCAAAGGGGTGGGGAGGGTGTGCTAACCCCGCCCCCTCAATTTTCTATCAGAAAATCCATATAACCTTAAAGATGTCGTTTTACATGTTTTATCTTTCTGGATATTTTCTGGAAAATGAGGCTTGCAAAACAATTTCCGAAATTTATTTTACCCAAAATGATTTTCCCGAGGGAATCCCGTTGGCCCTCTCCAAGGGGAGGCTCGCGAGGAGTTTCTACCCCCAAAACCCAAAATGGTATTACAAATGGATATTTAGTGCCTGACAGGCAGGCAATTGCAAACCACAGAATGAAATCTCTTTATGGTTTGTAATTTACAGATAGCAAGTTCTTGTAAGTGTCCCATATTTGGTCACGTATATGACAAAAGCTATATACACTTTCGTATATTTTTTTTTGTAGAACAAAATCAAAATCAAATCTCATTCTGGATGCTCAATTCTAAATTCTATAATAGTTATCACAGTTCATTTCCTTACTATAGTACTGCTTATCTGATTTAGTTCAAACTTTCACTGATCTGTTTTCCCTGATTTTTCTGCCTTATTTCGACTACGACTTTCATTCAAAATTGACCAACAGTACAGCAGGAGCCAGATGGAGTTTAACCTGGCAAAGTTCTTGAAGTGCCATACTAGTGAAACAGAACTCCACTTCACGATGCATCCTGCCAGTAAAAACATAATACTGATCATCTGGGTTCACAATCTCCTGGTCGTATTAGTTTTCCTCATAATTCTTCAAAAGGAGAGTCTTGGAGATATAACGGGGTGGTATTATTATTATTATTATTATTATTATTAAAAAAAAGATTGTCATGTATGCGTACGAAATATATACTATGAAATCTATATTCAATTAAAAAAAACCAAACAAATGATGAGTATACAAGTGATTGTGTACGAGGGCAAGTTCAAGTCAAGGTATTTTGTCCCATACAATACCGACATCATCAAACGGTTTCGTATGCCTAATGACTGTATAAAGTTGATATCCCTGTTAGAGCTTGGACCAGACCACCTAACAAGGAAAATGACACTTGTTATGTTAACTTTTGTTTATTTTTTTAAAATTCATGGTGACGTATATCCATGCCGGAAAGAACACAGTGTCCCACAGTGTGTTCACAGGGTGAAACACAGTGTGAAATCATCTTCACACTGTTAAATTCGAGTTTTTAACATTGTGAATCACATCTTCACATTGTGAGGGAGTAAATTCACACTGTTAAATTCAACATCACTATGTGAACACTCTGTGGTAAATCGCACTGTGGAGGTGTCCACAGTGTGAAATCATCTTCACACTGTTAAATTCGAGTTTTTAACATTGTGAATCACATCTTCACATTGTGAGGGAGTAAATTCACACTGTTAAATTCAACATCACTATGTGAACACTCTGTGGTAAATCGCACTGTGGAGGTGTCCACAGTGTGAAATCATCTTCACACAGTTAAATTCGAGCGTTTTAACATTGTGAATCACATCTTCACAGAGTCGACTATGTGAACACACTGTGGGACACTGTCTTCTTTCCGGCAGGGATATGCGACAGCAATCGACCACATACATGACATACCTTGGACTTGGCCACGAATATCAAGTCAGGGCTACGTTCCGTTTTCTGTAAGAACATTAAGTTGTTTATACGTAGCTTGTTTCAAGAGTATTTTTGATATTAATGTGGTTGCAGAACCCGAGTGTTACTAATGACTTTAGAGCCTACATTTTGATTGCAAACTATACTGTCCTGTGTGTGTGTGTGGGGGGGGGGGGGGGGTCACAAAACAATGAAGACCCTCTTTTAGAGGCCAACTTGATGTTCGCCATATTTCTGTGTTTAATTGTCTATACACTCTTAAAAGTACTATATAAAATGGTCAAAATATGGAAATTGTGTGTTCGAAAAACTTAGGGCAATTCCATGACCAAATTAGGGTAATGTCCTGCCTAATTTTGATCACCCTTTTTACTTCAAATTGAGCAAAATTCACTAAATTGCACAAAAGGTTAATAATAGGCACTGTCCAGGGATAAATTATAGTATAATCAAAGTGATTTATAAAAGAGATTATTTAAAGAAAAAATACGATACCTCATCTGTTAATGGAATATCGTAATCTAAGGAACTCCATTACTGAATTCATAAGAAAAGAGAAACAAAAATATCGTAATACAGTATCTGAGAGGTACAGGAATGATAGTGCAAGAAGTTATGGAAGGAATTAAACAAAATAACTGGAAGGGAGAAGAAAATTTTTGCTTTACCACATGACTTAGACAGTAATAGATTAAACTTTATTTTGTAAATATTGGTAAACATATTTCAAAGACTTTCAGTAATCATAATTTATTATGGAACCACCCTGAAAGTATTCACACCTTTGTTTTAAAATCAATTAGTTCTGGTACAGCAAAACGAATCTGTCTCTACTATCGAAAGAGAGTAGTCTTGATATTTTAAACTTTGATAAAGTTTCATGTTTGGAATTGGCCGGAAGATTGGAAAGCTAGAACTACCCCTGTTTACAAGGGTACTGGTGATAAAAACGATATTTCATATTGAAAGCCCATTTCAGTGGTATGTCATATTGCTAAACTGCTTGAAAAAGCAGTTCAATCTCAACTTTTGTCTTACTTTAATACAGACCAATAATCTTATTAATGTTGACCAATATGCTTTCTTGCCAAATCATTCCACTAATACGTGTCTGCACAGAGTAATTTGCCGATCATTGGTATGAATCTTTCAATGAAAAGGAAAAGGTTGGTGCATATTTTCTTGCTATTTTTAAATGTTTTGATTGTATTGGCTATGAGCTTTTGTTGTTTAAATGAGATAAGTATGGCGTTTTGAATACTGAAATTTAGTGGTTTTCTAGCTTTGTATCTGACAGGAAACAGTCAGTTTATTGTCACTGTCAGAATTTTAAATCTATGGATACATTTAAACGCATGTAGAAAAGGAAAGATATTTTAAACGTGTATGACACAGTGCCTATTCTTGTACTGTACCAGACACGATTCATCAATCTCACAGTTTTCTTCTATTTAGTCTGCCCTTAATCTCTCTCTCTCTTTCTCTATTTTGTTCTCTCCTTTCTACCAATTTCCCTTATATCTTCTTTCCTGCTTCTATCTCTTTATGATATATTAATACTTTTAAAGTATTAAGTATTTCATCAATTTTGCTTTTTTAACTGGAATTATTAAACTGTTTTTGTTCTGTTATTTGCTATTTGTTATGCTTACTATTCTCACAATTAGTTTACCTGCTGATTTATATAAATTTATACAAATTGTTGTACCTATGTCTGATTCTTGTTACCCGTATCAAATATATTTTAATAAAATAAATGTTGAAAAAAGAAAAACGTTGGCCGGACACATATTTACCCTCCTGCTGTTTTTTTTTTTATAATACCCAGCATTGTGTTATCCCACTAGCATTTATATTAATTGGTTAGGTTTTTTTTTTCTTATCTCTTATAAATTCTAATGGGACTTTCAGTTTTCTTCAAAATTGTTTCACAAAGTAATTCTAACGATGTTAAGGTTAAATTTAAGCAAGTCACTACATAATTGAACTAATGAAGAGAGAACACAAGATTTTCCTTTTTTTTTAATATGTTTTATTGTTTACTAATGGAATTACTGTCAATTTTGTTCCATATTGTTTCACAAAGACATTCTAACAATATTCAGTAAGGTGAAATCAGTTCAAAGTTTATTTCAACTCAAACATACAATAAAAATAACGATCAATATAGAGAGCAGAATTTGAGACGTAAAAACATCGATAAAAGGGAATAAAGCAGTAGCATACTTAGTAGTTATATGTATAAAATGGAAGACAATTCACAATATATATATATATATATATATATATATATATATATATATGTATATATATATATAATTGTGAAAAATGAAAATGAGAAAATAATGGTTGCGTAGCTTAAATCGAGGTTCCCCAGAGCTGTCCTCACTTTTTGAAATTTTAACAGAGGTTGAAAAAATGTCTCCGCCTGCAATCGAACCCGGGTCGTTGGCTTAGAACGCCAATGCCTTAAACCACTAGACCACGGAGACGGGCCAGTGGTTTTATATATATATATATATAACAAATAACGAATCTGAATGTCCATTATGAATTTTTGGCTGCCGTAAGGGGATTTTGAATGCCCAGATTGAATTTTTCGTTGCCCTGAAGCGACATTGAATAAACTATTTATATACTCTTGCATGCACTAAGTGCAAGATTGGACAGGAAAACCTACAGTGTATATTCTTTTTTTTTTTTTTTTTTTTTTTTGCCCATGGCTGTCATTTTAATCAGTTTCATTGCAATTTAAAACAAACAAACAAACAAACAAATTCATCCCTAGTTACTCGTCGGGATATTTTCAAATTTAAGAGCTAGGAGGGGGTTCAAGGACCAGGTCAATTTTAATTTTTTTTTCATATTTCATTGATATAAGCACCTACATGTAAAAGGCTCAAAACAATGTAAAAATAGATGGTATTATTATTTTTTTATCGCTTCATTGACCAGGTAATGTCAGTTTGAAATTACTTTTATTTAAGAACATAAATATAAAAAAGGGAAGGAGGAAGGGATGAGAAACTAGGAACTGTCTTTTTATTTTTTATTATTATTATTTTTTTCAATTTATTTATTTATTTTTTTTGTGCCTAAAAACTTGTTTGCAACTTTGTACCCCATGGAATGTACTGTGAAATTTCATTCCTTTAACAAGTATTTTGACATTATTATATGAACCCAATTTTTTTTTACCCTGTGGCCCGTATTCAACACTGCACTGCGGAAGGGATGAAGCGATTTAATTATATTTCAGTGTGCATAATCCCACCTACCCACATTTCTTTCATGTGTGTACTTACCACTTATCTAATAAATGATCGGTATTTTATATTATCCTCATCCAGTTACTGAAAGGTTTTATGAACATGACTTTTAATTTCAGACAGATCTCATCACCAAAGAAGATTTTTCAAGCAGCTGCGGAACGGCAACTGATGTCAAGGCAGCACTCAGGCTTGCCGTGAAGGAAAAGCTTCAAATCAGCATTAATCAGAATCCTGAGTGCGTGGCACGTGTCCCTATAGATCCACTGGTGTTCGAGGAAGTCTTTGCACCTTTTAAAAATACTCGAGACCGTAACCTAATGACTGAGCTGAATGTCATCCTAGGACCTGATTGGAATGTGAGAATCACCAATAAAGAAGGGGATTTCGCATTTGTCAAAGAAAAGGGCATGTATCTAGAGCTGATAAAGATGAGACCAATAACCGAATTTGTTGAACGTAATGGTACCTTACAAGAACATCACTTGGAGAGAGGACACTTTCTGATATTCAGGTTCATAAGATCATATGGGACCCGCAAGGAATGGGAAAAAGAGAAACAAAGTTAGGACCAAAAAGGGTTTGTTTCTGGGTTATGTTTAGAATTTAGAGTTGAAAGTTTCCTCTGATTTCAGACTTTTTATACTAACTTAAACGCCATTTCCATATTTTATGCAGTTTCATTCATCAAGTTAAAGAAACTGCTATGTGTGATTGTTAGGCCATTTCCATATTATATGCAGTTTGATTTATCAAGTTACAGAAGCTGCTATATGTGATTGTTAGGCCATTTCTATATTTTATGCAGTTTGATTCATCAAGTTACAGAAGCTGCTATTTTTAGGCCACCAAGTGAAGTTAGTTACTTGCTTCCATGAAATATGGCATACTTTTTTTTAAAATGTAAATTTGACTTTTGTTACTGAAGTTACGAAGTTACATATGCATAAGGGTCCACAACAAGTTTCTAATATTTTGCTTTCTTCTATATGTCAACATTATTCTATGGATATTACTTCAACTCCTCGTCTACTGAATGCAATAAAATCGTATCTAATTATCAAACCTAATGGACTTATTGCTAGAATAAAGCAGTCACAACGGGGAGGAAAGCAGCGATCTCTGTTCAGTAAATGGCTTAAAAAGACAAAGACATGGCAGCTTAAAATTTTGCAATCAGAATATCCGCAAAAAGTTCTGCTTGATACCATAAAGAAACTGAAAAGACAAAATAAGAAGAAGACAGGCATAAAACAGAAGCTTGAAAGAGTTTTGAAAAAGAATGAACGCCTTGAATTGATTAGGAGAAAGTACAAGAAACGTGCTATGCATCTCTCTATGTTACTGAGAAACAGACAATCAGGCAAACGATCAGCATGGATGAGAAAAGAACAGTACTCAAGGAGACATGCCAGGAGACTCCCAGTGCATCTCAAAGAAGAGTGTCAGGCGCGGTTACATTTTCTTGATTCGTGGGGAGTTCATGTAAAACATATTACCGTAAGAGCATAGGCGCCGGAAGTGGGGGGGGGGGGGCGACCGCCCCCCAAACGAAAAAGTGGGGGGGGGGGGCAAAATGCATTTTCGCCCCCCAAAAAGCCCCCCCCCCCAATAAAAAAAAAAAAAAATCAGTAGTAAAGGAGTAAAAATCGTGTGTATATTAAAAGCTTGATTGCTTTATTACGTAATTGTAAGCCTTTGTATTCAATTTTCGTATTCATGGAGATCACTGAAGACAGATAAAGCATTCAAACTTTAAACTTTAACGTAGTGGAGGTTTTGTATTAGACGCAAGGTTGCCAGAGTTGGCAGAATTCTGCTTTCTGGCAGAATTTTGACCGCTTTAGCATAATTTGACATAATTTTAGCATAATTTTTTTTTTTTTTCCTTGTCAGAGAATTTTCCAGTAAAAATACACCCCCAAAATGCTGATAACCTTTTTTTTTTTTTTTTTTTTTGCTTGTCAGAGAATTTTCGAGTAAAAAAATTGATCGAAAGCTTGACAAATAAAGGAGGACAATAAAAGCTACACTCTTAAAAAATTGGGTAAATTTTGTTGGGCAACACATTGTTGGTTAGAGTTTTGCCCAAAACTGCGCAAATCATGACCAAACATGGTCAAGATCAATTGACCAATTTGTGTGAAGCAAATGTTGCTCAACCAACAGTTGTGGTCAAATTGATGTTGGGCAAAATTTACCTTTACATTTGGTAAATTCTTTATAATCTTGGGCAAACTTAACCACATGTGTGTTAATCGTTGCCCAATAATGTGTGCGGACGTATTTCACAATACAAGACGCAGAATTTTGCCCAGCTGCTTTGAACATTTTTACGCAACACTTGGGTGTTTTTGGTTGTGGTGCATGAGGTGCACAAATTGGGTTATTTGAGTTGTGTCTGATATTGTTGGTTAATAAAAATTGGGTAAACTTGGTTTGGCAACATGCATAGGCTATTCCTGGAGTAAAGTTTTGCCAGAAGTTGTACAAATTGGGCAATTTACTTGGGCAACATTATTGTTGGTTAGAATTTTGCCAAAAGCAGTGCAAATCTTGCCCAAATCTGCCCGAGACCAATTATTGACCAGTTTGTGTAAAACAATTAAATTTGCCTCAACTTGTGGTACAAATGTTGACCGAAATTTACTCTAATTCCACGAAGTAACTTGAGTAAATCGTTGCCCAAAAGTCTGCCCAGAATGTGTATAGGCCTACGGACGTACAATTTCTGGACACAACCCCGGAGGGACCCAACAAAAGTTTGTCGAATGCCCGTTTGATCTCAACCCACATGGGCCGATCCCATTTCGTCTAAATAGTTCGTCTAATAACCTTTTGGTTGTAATTGTAATTGAATCGCCACTTAGCCTATTTACCACGTGTAATTTGCAATCAGGCTTGCCCATTCATCTAATAGGCCTGCCCACTTGGTCTCACACAGGGGCGGCGCTACTAGGGGGGGGGGCAGAGGGGGCGACCGCCCCTTATGATTTTTCAAGTAGTGAAAAAAAAAGAAGAAAAAAGAAGAAAAGGAGGAATAAAAGGGAAGAAAAGGGAAGAAAGAAGAAAGAGGAGTATTAAAAAGAGAGGTCTTAAACATATAACTCTATATTACCCCTGTAATGGAGAAAAAAAATCATCTTTAGGCCGTCTTGCCTCTTCTATCAAAATACCCTGGCGTCACCCCTGGTCTCACACCACTTTGGTCTATTAAAAGGAGGAGTACTAATTAGACGAAGTGGCAATTAGACCATTTTGTCACTTGACAAACAGACAAACATCAAACAGTCAGACCCAACTCCGGAAAACCGAGCACAGGTATATACTCCGAAAACGGCGTATGGAGCAAGATGAATATAGAGCCATCATCGTTCAGTGCGAGACTGTGTGTACAAAAGACATGGGGAAATCGTGCAATGTCGACCTGCTGTTGATAATATATTTTTCAAAAATATTGCTGCGGATATATTTATTTCAAACGTTTGTCATTGAAAGTCATTTCATATGACGAATCATTCAAGAATTTTGAAGATAATTGGCACGCAGCATTATTTTTAAAAATTTATATATCGTTGGCTGGTTGACTTTGCAAGATTTTCCCCATGCCTTTTGTACACACTGCCTCGCTCTGAACGATGAGGGCTCTATATTCATACGCCGTGCTCGGTTTTCCGAAGTTGGGTCTGACAGTCAAAGTGTTTATATAAATCAGTGTCGGTTAGCGAGGGCCTTTCCCGTTTTTTTTTTGTTTTTTTTTAAAATCTAACAACGCGTTGAAATATAACTTGCCATGATTAATGATGACACCCCAATTGCGATTTGGGCTTCAGATGATCACCGGCCTACAGGTGCATGCATGAAGCAGGGAAAAAAAAAAAAAAAAAAAAAAAACGTTAGACTTGGTCTATTATTATAGACGGACTTTCTAGTTACATCTAAAATTTATTGAGCATAATGGCTCCATTTCGAGGGGGGGGGGGGGGGGGGGACTCCGGCCTTGAGCAACAGTTGGCAGAGCGCCAAAGCAAGAAGAAAACAATGTAGACGGGAATTGGACCTTAGACATGTTACAGGGGTCAGAGCCAGAATATGCATTGTACCCCCGGTGTGCCCCTCCTAAAACCTCTCCCTTTTTGAGAATTTACTTCTGCCGGGAGTTTCTTGCCCTTTTTTGATACAAGAACTTTGATTGTTTGAGGTGGGTACGTGCGGCCATGCGGGGGATAGAAATAATTTTGCAGTCCCGGGTGCAGGCCCCAGTCCCACGCCCCGGCCGGCCTGCCCCGAACGTAGTTGAACAGAAAATTCGCGCTCACGTACGCGCTAACATTGCATTGCCGACGTCGCGCCAAGGTCATGCAGTCTAACCAATCCTGAGTACAATTTAAAGGCCCTGTCACACCTTTCCGGGCAAGCTACGCGGGCTTGTTGCGTGTATGGATTTTCCAGCACGCAGAATAGTTTCTGCGGGCGGACAAGGATTTCGCGTGCGTCTTACCTGCTGGACGCGTGCTACTTACGTTCTACTTGCGTGTATTCCGTGTGACCTGCGTGTCAGGCGCGTGGGTGGCGCGTGAGAGCTTCGAAACTGATCCGTGTTTGTTACGGGCGACATACGGGCGCTGCGAGGTACCTGCGTCACAACTGCGTGTTACCTGCGTGGAAGTTGCCTGCGAGGTGCGAGCCTGGGTAATACTGGTCGAGTGGATGGAGAGACCATTATTTCTCGTTTTCTTCAGTTGGAATAAAGATGCCCCGTCGGCAGAACGTCATTATCTTGACCGCAGGCGACCCTCAACTAACCAGCAGAAAGGCAGTAAGTGACCCTCGACATGCACGCAATTTGCTCGTATAGCTCGCTCCACGCCCGCAGAACTGACCAGCTACACGGATGTTGGCAGTATCGACACCGTTCCTTGCCAGTAAAACACCCGTATTATGCTCGTAGAATGCCCGCAGATGACACGCGTTTCCGGCGCATAGCCACAGATCCACGGGCAACCTACGTACTTCAAGCGGGTTAACTGCCTGTGACTTGCGGCCGCTACGGGCCTCCTACTGGTGTTCTACGTGGACCTCTGCGGGCAATCCCCCGCGACTCACCCGGAACAAGTTTTGGGCATGCTCAAAACTTGGCTGCGGGTAAATCGGACTTGCGTGCGCACCTCCGAGCAACTACGGGCGAGATACGTGCTAGGTACTGTCAGGTGCGGGCCATCTGCGGAGACCTCCGGGTAGCAAAAATTGTTCCCCGCAAGTCACACGCAAGGCTTGCCCGGAAAGGTGTGACAGGGCCTTTAGTGATTAATGCCCAGGATCTGGGTACTACTGATTCTCACGTGGCCGCGCCGTGCCTGTTAACTGCTCGCACCTGCTAGTACCTCGCGCATATTGTAGGCCAGAACTTGCAGAAGCTAGCAGAAGCCAGCCTGGAGATCTAGCTAGTTTGATATCTGAAGAAGATCACGTTACAAACAGACTAGGCAAGGAGCGGCAATATGGACGAATTAGGCCTAGATCTTCATGAGGAAAGCGAGGGGCCAAGCGAGGACAGTTTCATTACTACAACCAGTAGATCTAATTCCTCTGTCTTTGCCTGGATGTAGCACCAGTTTTACTACCACTACTACTCCTACCGGTAGTGACTTCAGTGCTGTTAGTGTTAGCGTTAGCGTTATGGGGGAGCCTACATTCATTGGAGGAACTTCTGTCACAGTGGGGTGTTCCAGATCTAATACATGTTTTCAAAGGTTAGTCCGAAATTGGAGTGCAGTTTGTAATTACAAAGTTTTATGCATAAATAATTAAAGAGTATATACTCGTAATAGAGACTAATTTTAAATTCTATAAGACTAGTCTATATTGTTTTAACAGTAACAGTAAATAAAAATGTGTTTGAAAACTGAAGAAAATTACATTGCTTGTATGTTGTAGACTCTAAAAATATCTAAACTCTACTTCTGTACATTCTATAATAAGAGTGTAGCCTGCAAGGCAGTACAATCGGTATTTGGTAAACTCTTGAGAAAAAAACCAACAAAAAATAACCCAAAAAACAAAACAAAAAACAAAACAAAGCAGTGAGCAACATACTGTCCACACAATTGGTTAAAATGTATTTAATATTGGTTGAATTTAAGTCTCAGTTTGGGGTATAATTGCCCAGATTTCTGAATCTATTTAACCAATAGTTGTGTGGACATATGTTGTCTACATACATGTTGGGCATGTATGCAAATTGTGATAAATTGAAAAGATACATACCCTCCATTAAGGGGGGGGGGGGGGGGGGGGGGGGGGGGAGGGGGGGTTGTCACTCGCCACGTGCTTCACAGCAACTGGTCCACAAAAATCGTTCAAATTTCAAGCAAAAGGGTCCATGCGGCCATGAGTTACATGTACTTGTCAAAATGTGTTGTTTTTGGGGGGGAAATTTCAGCTTTAATAACATGGTCAGCTTTCATAATAATGGCAGTAAAATTGCAGGTACAAGGTACTACAAAGTACAAGCCTTAACCCTAATCAGGAGTAAGGGGGGCACAATGTGCCCCCTACCACATTTTTCTTCACCACTTCACAATTTTTGACAAAATTTAATCAGAATTAGTGACTTTTCCTAAAATTTTATGGCAAACATTTTGATATAGTTTATTACTCATATGTTGCCATGGCAACCACATTTTTGAAGGTCATGTTTGTAATTTTTTGATGTTTCATTGTTTTTCACTAGTTACACAGAATTAAGAGTTACTGTCACTTGTTTTTCATATCTTTTGACTCATGTATGACATGAAACTTATGTCTCATCTATTTAAAACATATTCAATCAATTTCTTTTGGTTTTTCTTTCTTTTGAAAGGAAAATGGCACCAAAACTAAAAAACAAAAACAAAAAAATGTTGAAAATTCTAATCTTTTTATTTTTCCCCTACTTCCAATTCATAATTACTATATCACACAAGAATTGACGTATCACAGTGTAATTCCATCAAAACGTGTACCAGAATGATATCAAAATTGCCTTAATCCAGGTGTTACCCATGATTTGTTATGTAAATGTCATATACACGTACATGTTCAAAGAACTTCTCTTTCAGTTATGGTAACACAAAATATGAAGCCAAAACAGTCAAAGTTTTACTCAAAATGTTTATTTTCTGTCTAAAAATATGTGATCTTGTATAATTATTGACAAATTAATCACTTTTGAATGCATTCATGGGATATTAAAGATGAAAATTAAAGATGAAAAGTTAGAAAAAAATCCTTTTGTTTTGTCTTTGTTTTTGTTGTTTTTTTTTTTACTATGTAGGCCTGTTTCATTATACACTCAGCCCCCCCCCCCCCCAAAAAAAAGGAGGTGAACACTGTTACAAGTTCAGATTTTTCATAGAAGATTTTGCTAAAAATCAATTATTATATACCATATTAAAGGTAATTTCATGGCCTAACGACCTGGTAGGTGAATACAAAGAGAAAATTTACGAATGAGTGAACACATTTGTTTTTCTCTTGCAAGGTGTAGTAGTAAACATTGCAAAAATGGACAGGTTGTTATCCATGTTTAAATGCCCTAGCTTCCACATAAAAATGAGAACAAAAGACCAATTTAACACACTTTATACCATTTTTTTTGTTGTCTTTTCTGGATTATGTGATATTAGATCTCCTTTTTGAAGACCCTGAACATTTGTCTTATTTTGATCTCTCACATATTTATAATGCAGAAAGCTCTTGCCTTGATACTTGTCCATTTGAATGAGCAGGATGTACTTAATTAGCGTACCAACGTTGGGCTTGATCTGATAATAGCTTCATTGAAAATTTTATTCATTTATAATGTTCTTTTGTGTCACCTTTGCACAAAACCAAATGAGTCAGAGTGCTGCAATAGACTGCAAATTTTAATCCCCTATTTCTCAAAAGCAACATTCTGTAGGACTGAACGTTCTGCTCTTTGTAAAGTTGGTTAGGAACATCTAATTCTCATGATCATTTTAAAGCTGAGAATCTGCTCTTTCATAATCAATCCTTAACTAAAATTAATTTCTGGCAAATTTTTGGTGGTTTTGTGGTGCCTGGTCACATATAGCATTTTGTGTTGAACTGAGGAAGCTGCTTCATAATGTCACAGATGAATAAATGTAGGTGTGCAGCATCGGTTCCATCACAATTGCTCCCACTGAAAATCTGCGCATTAAGCTAAACATAAAAGCTATCCCCAAACGTAATATTAAGCTTATCCTGTCCTATCATCATTCTGATCTACATACCTGTACATATTTCTCTTTTCAGAAAATGAAATCGACTTGGAGACACTCCCCCTTCTGGAGGACAAGCATTTAGATGAGCTGATTCCAAAGCTTGGGGTGAAATTGAAGTTTTTAAAGGGATGGAGGTCAGTGGTGAGTGATCAGAAATTCTGACTGATATTCAGTATTGATGAATTAAAGATGTCGTCATACACATGTTTTGTGTGTTTGCAACAAATTAAGGGAGATGTGCAGTCTCTCTTTTTTCATTTTAAATGTGAACACCAGATGTCATGGAATGATCGCAGAACAATTAAATGCATGCAGGCAAACTGTTCATTGACTTTTATGACATTATCAGGATACAGGAAACATCTTTTGACAAGACATGCTGTTCTCCAACAAAAAAGAAATATCCAACCTGTAAAAAGCAACATCGTTGACAGACAAAATGATGGTGCAACTGGAAGTAGGGAACATGTAAACGTAGAGGAAGATACCGGTACATACATGCATAGCCATGAAGACACGTTCCTGGAGCATGATCCGTCAGCAAGGCCTGTAAAGCGTGCTAGAGAGGAAAATACTATTACTGACTGTGCAGTCAGATTTGTTTCCAGCCTCAGAACTGCGGCCAACATTCCATCATCACATACTAACAAAGTTATAGCTGGAGTGGGGGAGTTTGTTCAAGTTTTAATGGATGATGTTGGAAAGAAAGTGATGAACATTCTTGATAAACCGAAAGGAGGAAGCACTGTAGATGAACAAACCAAACATGAAGTGCAAAATGTGTTTGATTGCTCAATTAATACATTTAAAGAAGTAATGACTGATACTCAACAGAGGGAATACTTTTGTAAAATTGGTGCTCTTGTCAATCCTGAAGAAAAATTGCTAGGCAAATCTTTCAAACCAAGAATTGATAAGAAATCTGGAAATTGCATTCAAGTTGAAGAAAATGACACATTCCAGTATGTACCATTAGCTCCATCTCTTCAGAAGTATTTAGAGAAGCCGGGAGTTATGTCTGCAATATTATCAGAGCATGCATCATCAGATTCAAATCTCCTGTGTTCATTCCGAGATGGCAATGAATTTAAGACAAAGTTTGGGCACAAAAAGAACATCATTCCTCTTTTGCTGTACAACGATGATTTCGAAACCGGGAACCCACTAGGTTCCAAAAGATATGTGCACTCTACCTTGGTGTCTTGTCCCTGCCAAGGAAGTATCAAGCCAAGTTGAACAACATCCTTCTGACAGCCGTTGTAGAATCCCCACTTCTGAATAAGTATGGCTTTGATAGTGTGCTGTCAGTAATCAAGAGAGATTTGGACCTTTTATGGACGAATGGTTTGGAAATCAACTGCGAAGACTATAAAGGCATTGTCACACCAGTTTTATTTCAAGTAAATGGGGATAACCTTGAAATGAATGGTATTTTGGGCTATACATCTTGCTTCAGTGCCAATTATTATTGTCGAATTTGCACAGAACATCATACATTGTTGCAGGAGCAGGTAGAAGAAGATGACAATTTATTGCGCAACATGGAAAACTATGCAGCTGACTCTGCAAAGCCTTTGTCTGAATGTGGAATTAAGCATGAATCTGTTTTGAATGAACTACCATACTATCATGTTGTAAATAACAAGTGCTTGGACCTAATGCATGATTTTGCTGAGGGAATCTTGCCCCTTGAAATGTTTCTGATTTTGAACCGCTTAATTCAGAAAGGTTTTTTCACATTGGAATATGTTAATAAGAGGATTGCATCATACAACTATGGCTTTGTTAACAAGAAAAATAGACCAAGTGCAATAAAGTCGTCATCTTTAGCACAAGCTTCTGGTGCTAGTGGACAAAGCGCAGCACAAATGGTGTGCTTATCAGTGCATCTACCCCTTATGATTGGAGACCAAATTGATGAAACATGTGATGAGTGGGATCTTTACCTTCTACTGATAAACATATTTAAGATAATAATGAGTGATAATATCAGCATGTCAGCAACATATCTGCTTGAGGCAATGATAAAGGATCATCACCAGCTCTTCTTGCATTTGTTTCCAGATCGCAAACTAACGCCAAAACAGCACTTTTTAATCCATTATCCACGCGCCATAAGAGAGTTGGGTCCATTGATACAGTTCTCTTCACTTCGTTTTGAAGGTAAACACAAAGTGCTTAAGCAAATAGCTACAACCTCTTGCAACTTCAAAAACATTGCGAAAACATTGGCTACAAGGCACCAAATGGCACAGTGCCATGACTATGTCTCTAAGCAGTGTTTAGATGGAAAAGACATTGAGTTGTATCAGCAAGATGTTGTTAGGCTTTCAGGACTTGTTGAAGGAGAAGCAATATGCCAGAAACTACATTGTGATATACAAAGTGAAGTTATAGTAGTAGGGAAAGCTGAAATTCATGGCTACGAATTTAGACCTGGTGTGTGTTGATGTTGTTGCGCAGTGGAATGAAGAAGGACCCACATTCGGAAAAGTGCAATGCATTATTGTAGTGGATATGAAACTCTACCTTGTATTTCACCTGTTTGATACTCTGTATTTCAGAAGACATTACCATGCATTTGCAGTAAAGCAAGCAGGTAACAAAGTCATGGTTGTGGAACCACATGAGCTGTTCCATTACAGGCCAGTCAGTGCTACCCAGCTTCATGATAAAAAGGACCAAAACCTCTACATCGCTGTGCCTTTTGCAGTCATTTAAAGTATGGGCTAAGTACATGTACATGTACATCATGTTTAATGCTCAGTGTCAATTTAACCATTTAGCAACTGGAGACTGTAATTTTTGGCTTATTACTCCCTGAACTGCCCGAAACCGCCCGTCCATTCAAATGGTCAACATACACATCAGATTTATGAGCCTGACACAACATTCTCTTTGTAAAGTCTTGTGTTTTCAAATGAACATAACTTGTAATTGACAAAAATGAACTCGCAAGGAGTTATTTGAAGAAAAATGCAAAAATAAGAGCAAAAATTCCATGTCTCCTAGGGAGTAAGAAGAAGGGCAGTTTTGGGCGGTCAGTATGGGTTAAGGGGGGGGGGGGGGGGGTTCCACCCAAAACATTGTGTTTTACAAAAAGGCATAAAAAGTAGACAAAATGGAATATTTCCCCAATAAAACTATATATATAGAAAGGTTATATAATGGTGAATATGATCGTGCATGTAATTTGATACCTTGCATCTTCAGCAAAATTCATGAAAGCTTAGTTTCCAGTTAAATCAGTCTCTACAGAAAACCATTGCAGTTATAGACTTTATTTTTGCTATACATAATCTTCATAGTCAGACAGGAATTGAGTGATTATTTTGTTCTTCATGTCTTTTTTTTTTCTTTTATATTTTGGTAATTTCCTGCGTTATCTTTTGAAAATTTACCTAATTAGTATTCACAGTGCTAATTAAAGAATAACTATTCAAAATTCTTAAAAACTAATTCCTCATTTCCTTTCAATCAAAAATGCCAAAAACTGTTTTAATTGATTTGTTATAATGTGCATTGGTTGCTATGGAATTTAATTAGCAACTGCTTGACCTTGGGGCAAAATATTTCAGGGTTTTCCGTCAGACACTCTGGGGAACATTTGGTGCGAGTTTAAAGAAAATCTAAGGGGGTCGGGTGACAACCACTTGATGATTTCACATGAATTGACCCATTTTGCTTCTACCCTCCTTCCTCCCAGTTTAAACAGCACGTCTCTGCTCCTGACAGAATGCCTGTGACAGTTACATCACAAAGTTCTGCATTAGCCATGGAGGACTCTTCAGATGTCAACACCTTGGATAGAGACACAGATTGTAGCTTCAGTTTTGATGACATCCCATGCACACAAACCATAGGAGATAAGAGAGGCTGTCCATCACCTGAACTGTATGCCGGAGCCACAGCACCACCACTGAAACTTTCCAAGAAGGTCCAATTTGTAAGTGCAGACTTGACTGACAGCTACGATGATGTTGTGTTCTAATAAAGACACTAAATAAAATAAGCAATTATAGCAATATTAATAATAATAATAACAATATACCGTTCTTGTATAGCTCATATCACATTATGAAATAACGTCTCTACGCGCTTCCAAAGGGTTTGGATATTATTACCCTGGCTTTAGCTCCGGCAGCAATCAGCGCACAGTGCATTTTAAGGAATAAATCCTGCCAGGTACCCATTTAACACCTGGGTGGAGAGTGGCAAACGTGGATTAATGTCTTGCCAAAAGACGCTAGTGCCGGGCTGGGATTCGAACCCTCAACCTTCGAACCCTCAACCTCAACAATTGATGTCTTTTCCAACTTTACAAGCTGGAAAGCTTGTAAAGCTACGTATCTTAAATAAGATTCCGAGCTAACGAGGTGTTCATGAAGTTAGGATTTTTTTTAATTTTTTTTTTTTACTGAGAATTTATTGCTCTCAAAATACATCTATAGGATCAAGTTTAACTGAATAAATATCCTCTATAAAACATTAACTAAAATTTTGATATTTAAGGCCTGTGTAGTTTGGTTGTATAGCATACTTTTTGGTATTTCAAAAATGACTTTCTTGCATATTTAGGAATGATTTTTCTCTTGTATGAAGTTCATCATAGAGTATACACTATTCTCATAACTATTTCTTTGTAAATTTCAGAATGCTGCAGGCATAATGTCAAGCACAGCTGCAGGGAGGAAGGTCATTCAGCAAATCAGTGAAGCCAAATTCTGCAGCAGTCATGACCAACGTGTGCTGGTAGATGTTCTTGTTCGCCACATGATCGAGTACCATGGGTCAAAGTGAGTTTACTTTTTCTAGCAAAATTTGCCAGTCTGTTGAAGAGTTATGAATTCTGAAAGTTTCAGTAAATCATTATTATGGAGACCCTATAAGTTGCAAACTCCACCAGCGTCATGTGATGTCATCATGGACAACTCCATTCATTTTGTACTCAGAATTGCACATTTGCTTCATTTTCAAGAAAAATTGACATTCTTTTGATTTACTGTTTGAGTATGGGCTGCATCATTGTGCAAGCATTTTGGAAACAATCAACTTGACTGATGACATCATGGATGCTGGAGAATTTGCCTACTCAAAGATCCCAATACATGTAATTGAAAGTCATAATACTCTTGAACAGAGTGTCCCATTTTTTGTCACACTCACTGCTTAATCTTAAAGCACACTGATGCCTGGGTTCCATTTTCCCCTAGCATTTTCCTTTAACCCCTTCTCTTCTGGAAATGGGTGGTCTCTGCATTAGCCTAAAGTGATTCAGTAAATTTGAAAAATATGAGGTGCATGACCCTTAATGCTGTAAAAGCATGTTAAATAGTGTAAAGATGAGGCCCTGAAAAATCCACGTCAAAAGAATCATCATTTGTTTCAAAAGATGTAGGCCTAAAAATATGTGAGTGACCGGAATTGCCAGATGATTTTCCCCTCATAGAATGCAGTGTTATTTATATAAAGGGTGCCACAGAACCATTTCTTGATCAGTCATAGATATCTTTATAATAATATCATTCAGTTTGAAACCTGGTTCTTTATCTATCCATCTGAACATAATTACATGACACAAACATAAGAATTTAACAGACTAATCATTTAAGCTTCCCCATAGTTAAAGAGACCCTTTAAGTCTATGGGAATTTGACAATCACTATTAATGAAACTGTTCTACATAACAGGAGATATCATAGAGAAATAATTTAACCCAAGGACCAAGGTAAAAAATTAGCAAAGTGAATTCCAGTCTTCACTATCAGTTTCTGTCGGGGGGGGGGGGGATCATTGAGGCCTGTACATCATCCGTGTAAATCACTTTCTGAAAAGCACCCTAAACGGGGATCAAAGTAGGAGTGGTTTTGAGACCCTAAAGAGGGAAGCCCATGTCACATCTCAGATGTTTAGTCCCTAACAAGCACGGTTTTTGAGCACCCTATGCAGGTATTTCTTCTACTAGACATTTTTCCAGCCAGATAGGAAAATGAAAGAAAGGAAACCTCATTTGAACACATTACAGAATATCCTCATTCAAAGAGAGGTAAAGAAACACTCCTCTTCACCCCGGTTTCCATTCCATCATCGGGGTCTGTCAAATTTCCTACCCTTTCTGTGTATATCTTTAATACCACTACTGAATTTGATACCCTTTGAATTTGATACCCTTTGAATTTGATAACTGTATCCCTGGGCTCCCTGCCCGGTGCTGAAAACCCTTTTTTCGGCAATCTTAAGTAGTATAAATCTAATATGTAAAAGCAAAAATAATGATACATTGATATCATCTATGATTTATACAATTTTCATTGGATTTTGTACATGAAATCACATTTTGGAGCTATTTTTGTTCCAACATGCATGTGTAGATTGAAACTGCATGTGTAGATTTGAAACTGCATATGTAACCAGTTTGGTCTTAAAAAGATTCACGAGATATGAAAAAAAAGTCCTGAAGTTTCAGCACGAAATTATTTCACTGTTAATTTTTTTTAATTATTCATGTGTTTTATTGATTTACATGATTACAAACACAGCGAATTAAGAAACAATTACAAAACACATAAGGAACATAATCACTGTTAAAAAGTTATGAAAAATGTCAAGAGGGATAATTTAACAAACTCCCCCCTTCTCCACCCTTCCCCCTCCCTGCTGGATAAGGTTTCAAAGCCAAGAGATTGAATTGAAATTTTTAAGTAATTAGACGTGAAGACATATTGGGCCAAGTGGTGATTGCATAAAGGAGACAGTGGCATCCCACTCAACTGCACATGCCAACCAAATTGCTTTAGTTTATTTTTGCTTCTATCTTCATGACAGGCCAAGTTCCTTCATAAAGGCTGCACTGGCGCAATCTGTTATAGATTCGTTTCCTTTTTTGAAGGACCGAAAAGCTCCTCTTGGATATGTAAGTGCAATTTATATCAAATACAAATTTTGGAGGAAGAAGAAATTCATATGCAATTTACCAAATACAAATTTTGGAGGAAGAAGAAATTCATATTTCAATTGTGGAATTGTATGGTATGCAGCTTTAAGGTTCAAGTAATAAACTCACTTAATGCAAGTGTAGATAGGCTGGCTGTAATTATATCCTCATGCAGTATAAAAAGTTTTAGGAGACAAGAAATAAGCCCTTTTCAGTTTAGAATTCACAGAATTTTAATCAATTATACATGTTGCAGTTCAGTATGAGGAACACTTTGATGGAATGTGGTAAATTATTAAGCCATGAGCAGACCGTTAAGATATATTTTAGCACAACAGATTTCATAAATTGATTTGTATATATGTCTTTCACATCATAAACATTATTTATCTTTTATTTCCTGAGGCACCGCAGCTGTGTCCCAAGAAAGTAAATTAACAAATATCATTAATTAACTGTTATTAATTCAGCATATTATGGCAATAACTAAGGGAAATATTGCAGACTCTTTTTTTTGGAGCAATGCTCGAGAAATACATTGGTGCGGGGTATGATCACCGTTTGTGATATTTCTTGTTTGTTGTCTTTTGTTTTTAATTTCTTTTTGTTGTTTTTTTTAACAGGAGGCTTGGTACTGCACTGGCGTTAGAGGTATCTGGGTATTTGGAAGAACACTTGAGATACATCCGGAAAAGGGAAAAACAACTTCAGAAAGCAGATCCAAACCTTCCCAGATCTTCTGAAGACAACAAGCTAAAAAATCATCCTCCTGAGTTAAATGGTAAGATAAAGTTGCTTTTTTTCAGGCAACTTATACTATGGAAGATATTTTGACAAGGATACTCTAGATCTTTTGACCTAATTATCAGCTGTATCAATGACAAACAGAAAAAGTTGCATAGATTAAATGTAAACTTTTCGGGTACTTCGAGGTAAAGTCTTTTCAATGTAGTTTGAAAAAAGTGTTTATTCACATTTTAAATCTACTGTGATGACCCTAATTTTCACTTTAGTCTACACTTGTGGCCTTTGAGAGCAAGATATTAAGCAACAAACCAAAAGTGTATTGCACAAAACTCAGAATAAAAATAAAGTGTTTTGTTGTTGTTGTTCATAATTATTCAGAAGATGATGACGATGGTCAGGAAATCAATGCAATGATAGAATGGTTGCGAAGTAACAGGCAGCCTGAAGAGAAGGTGAGAAGCTACATGAGAAAGACTGCACGCCATCGGCACAAGTGGATTCAAAAGAGCCATAGCAGTCTCAAAGACATCATCTCTACATATCCAAGACTCCTAGATGATGGTATTGTAAGTGTAATTTGAATGATTGAAATAAACTACATAAATATGCATGATTTGTACTACAGTACATATTTCAGTTTTGATGATTATTAAGCATTTAGGGATGAATAATTTAAAGCATTGTTTTAATCTTTGTCCTCCAAGCAAGGAGGAATTTTCTGCATCTGCAAGGTCCACTGGACCAGTTCACCCTTCCCATAGTCAAAGAATACTAAATGCAATTTTTAAATATTATTCCTTGATTATCAACATATCTGTGAATATTAGAATAAAGTACAGGGCCCTATTTTCATTTTCTTGTTCATTTATTATTATTATTATTATGCTAGTTTTCCTGCTGTGCACTCATGGAAGTCACAAATTTTTCTCCTCATTTTAACAGCCTATATATAGTATTTACTTACTACATTTGCTGGTCAGGACTTTGTAGACCAGCGTAGACTGAGAATAATAGTGGTGTTAATCTTTGGGAATATAAATGTCACTACCTTTCCTGTGTTTAGCTAGCAAAACAGGTCAGTATTTTACTATGTTTGCAAATTGTGGAATGTTTAAAAATTGTATCTGTCTCAATATTTCATTTCAGATTGAAGAAGACTTTGCCATCTTGTACCCCGATGCGGCTAATTGTATGTACGAGAAATGGGAGAAATATGCTGATGAGGTTATCAGATACTGCAACAGAGCAGTGGCATGGAAAGCAGCTTTGAAGTTGGAAGAAATCAAAGTCGATCAGTTGTCTGCAGGTAAATCTTTAGCGTCAAAGAGTAATGCATCCTGCATATTCTTAAAATTGTATATGTTTAGAGCTGGTCACTCATGATGAAGAAGTGTATGGCACTGAGAGTTACAATTTATGCAGGGCTCGTGAAAGTGACCTGCATTAATCCTGTATGCAATACTTTGTGGCAGTTTTTTGTGCAGATCCATGTGTGAGCCATGCACTATGTACTCATATAATAAAAAACAATGTAACAAAAGTTTCTCAAGTTCCTTTCCATATGGTGATGCTTATGTTTCAAATGTCAATGCACTTGTCATCTAAAATATCCTTGACTTTAGGCTGGGCATGACTTATGCATTATTGTATTTGTTTTTGTTCTTCATTGCACTCTGCAGATGAAAAGAAAAACCTGGCAATCGTCCTCTTACCAACCATATTCAGGGGAAGAAAAAAGGAAAGAAAGGGTGTGCTGAGCATTCAGGAGACATTGTCGTCTTTTGTCATGTACAGCCAGTACGTATATATTCAACAAAGTCAGCTGAGTGTGCAAAAAAAAATGAAGCAAAAAACAAAACAAAACAAAACATTGATACATGTAATACTGGTAGTTATTTGTATGTCTCTGTGGGGTGTATATTAATACATATGCTAATACTGTCAGTTATTTGTATGTCTCTGTGGGGTGTATATTAATACACGTGCTAATACTGTCAGTTATTTGTTTGTCTCTGTGGGGTGTATATTAATACATGTGCTAATACTGTCAGTTATTTGTATGTCTCTGTGGGGTGTATATTAATACATGTGCTAATACTGGTAGTTCTTTGTAGGGCTCTGTGGGGTGTATACATATATGTGTATATATATATATATATACCCCGTATATATATCATACTTTAATTATGTATGCTAAAATTCATATCACACATCAATATCAAACAAGCTCATTAAAATTTTGAATTTTATCGACATTCTTTGGAAGACTTCAAACAAAAGCTCATGTAAATACGGAATGGCTGTACGTCAGATTTTTGCGATTAACGTTTGAAAAGTGCTTAATGCATCAAGGAAAAAAGGTTATGATGAAACATATTTATTAATGATCAAACTCCAAAAGGAGCTATACTGAACAAAATTCATTTTCACAAGTTAGGGGATCCTTGTCCGCCAGTTTGGGATCAGATACGTTTTATATAATCACCAAAAAAGTGTGAAAATTATGTTAAACACAAACTTACTGTGTATGCATGCACATGCAAGTAAACCCCACAGAGGCACACAAATAACATATTGGGTCATACAAGTAGGCATCCCATGGAGACATATAAATTGTATTGGTACCTATGAATATCGTCATAGTGGTATACTGCATTGTTTTTAATGTTTCTTCAGAACCTAATCTCCAGTTGTCCCCATTCTTTTCCAAGGGAGTGATAGATCAAGACATTTTAAGCAGTGTCTGTTCTGTGCTTTACTGTCAAATAACTTCTCGAGTCTTTGAGTTATAGGATTGCCAAATTCATCTCAAAGGGGCATTTTTAGCTTACCTGAGCATAAGATTCTAGTGAGCTATTGCCACTGCTACTTGTCAGTCGTTAGTCATGCGTAAACTTTTTCATTTTCATTGTCTTTTCCAGAACGGGTGGGTGGATTTCAGCCAAACTTGAGGGATTCATCATCCTTATGGGGTAGAGACCCAAAGTTGTTCACGTGGAGCATGCGGCTCCCAGGGGGGGCCCAGGGGGAGGGCCCCCAAGGGAAAGAAGTTGATAAACTTTAAAAATCTCATTTCCAGACCCCAAAGCAGTGCAGTCAAGATATGTTGGATGTAGATCTATATCTTTATAGCTTAAGAATATAAGTTGTCCATGGCACCATCTAGGATGGCCCCCTTGGGCCCCTAGAGGGGGTGAAAGTTGGGGGGAGGGGGCCAGGGGTGAGGGGGGAATCACATTTTCATCTTCTGCAAAACCAGCGGGCAGGTGGGAACCAAACATGAAGGGGATAGGGGTAGGAACCTAAAGTTGTTCATATGGGGCATGTGGCCCCACAGGGGTACAGGGGGAGAGCCCCAAGGGGGAAACTCATTCTCCAGATCCAGAAGCATTACAGTTAAGATATGCTGTATATATATATATATATATATATATATATATATATATATATACCTGTATAGATAATAATAATAATAATAATAACGGTTGCTTATAAAGCGCTTTACAAGAATATACCAAAGCGCTTACATTATCATTATTACCCCGGTCACTGGATTCAAGTATACCATCCCGCACATCACAGTGCACAATCTCCACTCCCTGGGGAGCATTCCAGCCAGTCGCCTTTTTACGGGCGCGCACATGCTAATCCAATCACATTGACCTTCGCATCCTACCGGGTACCCAATTAGCACCTGGGTGGAGAGTGGCAAATGTAGATTAATGTCTTGCCAAAGGACATTAGTGCCGGGCTGGGATTTGAACCGCGTACCTTGTGATCTTCAGTCCGCTGACTTATCCACTAGACCACAACACCTCTACACTAGACCACAACACCTGATGAAGAATATAAGTTGTTCAAGACAATACAATCATGAGAATAGTGATATGTGATATGTTACAACTAACATGCCATATGACTGCTTTGCATACTTCATCCAATAATTCTCACATCTTACTTTTCAGATGAAGTACCCAAGAAAAGGAAGAAGATGGGTGAAAGACATAAATGGACGACAGAAGAGATTAAAGAAGTTAAGAGTCTCTTTAAGGCCTACCTCGAAAAAGATAAAACTCCAGGAGAGAAAGCTGTTGCTGATGCCATGAAGAAGAGCAAGGTAACGGGAGGACACATTTGGAAATTGAAGCTAAAGAACATTAAATCAAAAGTTAGTTGGCTAAGACTTCATAAAAAACAAAAGTAAAAGCCTGTGAAACAAAATATCTTGTAAGGTTTTGAAAAATGGTAAACTATCTCATCCAATTATATTATCAAAAAGTAACATGGTACCTCCAACACACTAAACTGAAAATAGATGAGCTATGCCTGGTCATTCACAAAAGGGAGACAATACAAGTCTAATGTTAATACTTGAAGCCTCCCAAACACTTGTATGATGACTTTAAAATTTATTCACGAATACTCCAGTGTTCCATACTGAAAACAAATTTGGATGCAGAATCCATAGTAAAGGTGAAATATTATCATAGTTCATTATGAATATCCTTACAAATTTTCCTACTGATTAAAAAATGTTTTGGATGCTTCAAGTGTGAGTTTACATTAAAATTTTGTAAAAGTAAAACGAGCACTGGGTTTGTTTGTCTCTTTGACCAATATTATGTTGTTATTTTTTCACATTTTCTTTGCACAAATCTGTATTTGAAACTTTAAGCTAGCTCATAGCTTCATTTTTAAATATTCTGTATGTAACAGAAAGTATCTTTTTTAACAAATTTCTTTACAGACCCATCTTTAACTGAACTTTGCTAATTACCTACAGGAATAGGTTTAGAAGCAGGTAAATTTCATATTACACCTGCATATTATCTTGTTTGAAGTCTCAGAAACATGTGTTGCTATATGCATTTGAAGCCACAGGAACAAGCTTTATACACTTAACTCTTTGCTCTCCAAGTTTGACTTTTGGCACATCCGCCCACTCACCAACTTCGACTATTGTCACAAACATTCTATTGTATTGTATGTACAATAGCATACACAATATAGTAAACAATAATATAATAATGATGTCCAGACCTTAATGGTACTGGGTAAGAGTGTTGGAGAATCATCTGTGAAAATTTCAACTCAATCCAAGTCATATTATCTGAGATATGAATGAAAATATAAGCAAAGAAAAGAAAAGAAAGGGAAGCGTTACAGTGACGCTGTTACACTATTATCATACATAGTTTTTTTTCCATTGACTATTTTTTTCCCCAAAGCTTTTGCAATATTTAGGCTTCGGTGATACCTTCTGACATTTTTTTTTTACCATTTCACTTCATAACTTGGCACTTTTGCATTCTCCCCTCCTACATTCTTACCCAGTACCTTTATGGTACCCAGCCTTATAATCCTCCCTGTCCCAGTATTATAATTACAATAATGAACTTCCTGTTCATACACAATCGTAATGTCTCTGCATCATTCAAATAATCTGGCAATCTTGGGGTTTGACACATGGCGAGCAAAGAGTTAAATTTACTTGTTATGGCTCAAAAGTGTTCAGAATCATAATGTCACATCATCTAAACAGCAGGTCTAATCAAATCAAATCCACTACACATAGTGAACAATTAGCTAACTACACAAGTAGGGAATGAACATAGGGAAGTAATATTTTGCCTAATATTTCCATTTTCAGTCATTATGATGTTGACAAGAAATTTATTCTTTCATTTTTTCACTTGTGTGCAAGAAGTCTTTAATATGGTCCAACAAATTTGAAAACTGTTTTTTATATTTTGACCCCATGTAGACCAGTGTTACACCCTTTACCGTGAACACGAGAAGTAGGGTCTTTATAGGCATTGTTTAACGATGTTCCTTGTTTTAAATATGTGAGCTAATGGTCTTACATGCTACTAGTAAAAATGTGAAAATGTAATGACTGGTTTTACCATGCTCAGGTTGTTTTGGTTTGTAGAATGAATGGACAAATCATCTAGTTACGATTAGTTTATGTACCATGCAAAGAGTTAATGTAATGGCATGCACAGCTCAGTTTTGTACAATCAATATTTGATTCAAATAAGATTCGTAAGTACCTTCCCATACTTCAATTCTATAAGTAATGTTGGGCAAAGTGAACGCATTATATATCATAAGCAAAATTCTGTAGGCTACAAAATTTGCTTGTCTACAGATAATGCCCTCATTCTTTTCTGATAGGCATACATATTTGATCAATGTGACATTTTTATGTCAGATTTTCATGTATACTTATTCCAATGAAAGATGCATCATTTATTTCTTGTAGGACATATCTTAACTCCCTTTCACATAAGTGTGATGTCTTCCATTCTTGAATAATACATGTTTTGATTTAGCACGATTTATTGTAAGCTCATTGGAATCTCACCATTTTATCACATGTGACAAATAGTGATTCATGTACTTTAAATGCTTTAAATCGATGTCATGAATTCCTGGATCAAAAGTGTGAAACAAGTTTGAATCTTCTGCAAAAAGATGAAAGCTAAAAAGCCAAAAATATCTTGTTAGATGATTTATATAACTATAAGAAACAAAGTGGGGGCAAGCACAGAGCCTTGATAAACACCCTTGAAATTCCTTTTTTCAATGCTGATCTTTCATATTCTAAGAATAAAAATTGTCTGATTCTTGTGATAGAAAACAACGTATGCTGTAATATTGCATTTATTTTTGCGAAAAAATATATGAGTATACCAAGTGTCACTGTCAAATCAGACAGGTCATACTTTATTATTGGTGACCAAAGGAAGGATTTGTCATTACTTTCATTCATGTAGTCAATACATCTTATAGTACTTGACTAATAATTTTATAATCAAGTCATTTTGCTTCAAAATTTCAAAGATATCCATACACATGTCAGTTCAGTAGGGCATTCATGCATTTGCTTATGTAAAGAGAACATAAAGCCTGCAGAGGGCTACAAAATAATGCATTTGTGCTTTTGTAAGGATCTTTTGCAGATGTGGTTATCTGTGATAGAATGTTGGTTCTCAATGTTGAAGGAAGTTGGTTTTGGAAAAGAGTCATGTTATTCCACAGATCTTGTCATATTTTTCTTTTAAAAGAAAAGAAGTAGTCAATTTAAATTTCATTATGGTCATTCCATAAACTCTGTATGTCAGATCGATTATACTCTTTAATTCAATTGATTTTTCAACTCTAATGTCACTTAGAGGTACGTCAGTAGTCGGATGATTCTTCAACCTCTGATTCTTTTTTCTTTGTACAAACAAAACATTTTCCATGAATCTTAGAAGATTTTCGGATAAAACCACTAAAAACTATACTCTGAGATCAAGGGGTTAATCTTACCTGAATACCATGTTAGTAATGGTATGTAAAATAGCAGATTTTGTGGCCAAATCCAGTGTACTTCTATTATGTCCCGCAGAGGACTTGTGTAAGTAGAATAAAGGTGCCATATCAGTCCAACTAAAAGATTTACCACAATTTAGACTAATTTTGTCAGAATTTACACAGTGTTTTGTCAAAAACTACAATTTCTGTGAGCTCAATGAATCTAGGTTCAATACCCTGATATTGACAGGCCTAATTAGCACTGCTAATTAGGGTCTATTGTAAGCATTTCCTGAATGAAAATGTGTGAAACTTCAAAATCCCATTTGATTAATATATTTTTTTTTCTGTTTATTAAAATCAACTTGGAAATGGTCTCAACTTTCCCTTTAATGGTTGAGTTGAGTGAAATATTTCACAGACTGCATGTCTGAAGGTGCTTCGTACACTACCGCTTAAAGGTTTTGGCACACCAATTCGGTTCAATGAAGGCCCCGAGCACTCACCGTGTATGACGGACTGCGGTTCACCGGGCGAAACCGATGCCAAAACCTTTAAGCGGTAGTGTACATGTTCAGTTTAGGATTTAATGATTTTACGATTGTTTTCAATACAGTGTTCTTTATATGTTATTCATTAAATGTAAATCACATGTAGGCCCTATTAGTGTTTCACAGACTGTAAATCTGTAGATGCTTCTTTTATTCAGTGCAGGATTTTGAAAATTTTAACCATCGTTTTCAATACAGTTACCTCAAATTTTTTAGTGTTCTGTACTTGTTCTTCATTAAATGTCCTGCAAGTCTGCCTTCTGGGAATGTGTCTTTCTCGGTATGTGTAATATTTATGTGTGTATAAGTTGTGAGTTTTTTACAAGACAGGAAAGCACAGAAGACACGTGGAGATGAGCTGTAAGTTTTAGTGACTTTATTCCATCAGCTCCAGATTGCAAGTGTTGTTGCTGGTGTGGCATCTCAACTTGAGATGTCAGCATCCTTCTGTGAGGGGTGCACTGGGGTACCTCACAGGGGTGCAGTTACATAACAGTGCATCGTAACAGTATTCTGATTGGGTTTACCCTCTGCTGGCAGTCTGCAAAAGCAAGATATTTTTGGACCGGAGTACCCCTTTAACAGCGTACATGGTCATCTGGTATCAACATGTAACCATACACACAGCTAGGATCATTAGATGCGCAATTGTCACTATACAGGGTGCTCCAAAAAAGCGGAATCGCATACTTGTATTACCCTGATGTGTTAACACGAATTTTCCTGGAAGAAGAATGACACCAAAATTGTCTAATTTGGTTGAGTATTTTTCATTCTAGAAATATTTTTGTGGGGCAATGTCTAAATTTCTTCAACCAAAGCTCAACATCGAACCAAAGCCTCTGCCTAGCGAAACTAGCGAACGATTTATGCGGCATGTTTAATGAACAGGTCACGTTGCACGATGCTGCTTTTTCACGAACCAAATGAATTTTAGACAAGCACAACTTTTTGTAGAAAAAAAGACCAGTTGAGGTCTGGAGAAAGGGATTTGTCGTTTTGTAAGGGGTTGATATTGTTTATTTTTGCATTCACCAAAGACCTAAAACCGGATTTTGCACGTGAGGCTGTGAATGGGTTAAATTACACTCTTCCAGATTACACGTTCATGTAGTTTTGAATTTCTTCCAGTCAGTATTGATTGTACTAACGCAGGTTCACAAAGCAACAAATCCTAGCGACAAATCCTATTGTCTTGACATCATTTTGATTTTGTCGGTACATTCGGGGGACTTGCTCTCCCCCCCCCCCCCCCCAAAAAAAAAAACACACCCCAAACCCTGGCTATGCTAGTGTGCTAATCCCACAATGCACATGTACACTTAACACCCCTTAACGGTGTGTGTAATAACCCCGCTATGTCATACACTCGCCCCACACTGTGTGTTCCTTACTTACACAAAAAGTGGTACCCACAACGTTTCTAGTGTGCTAATCCCACAATGTACATACACTAAACACCCCACAATCATTTTGATTGTACCTAAAGAGGTGTGGTTTCATAATCCAGCTATATCATATTTTCACCCCATAAGGTGTGTGCCTACTTATGTGGTACCCACAACGTGTCGCTGTACCTACATTGTTAACCCCACAACGCACATACACTTAACACCCCTTACGGTGTGTGTAATGACCCCGCTATGTCATACACTCGCCCCACACTGTGTGTTCCTTACACAAAAAGTGGTAGCCACAACGTGTCTAGTTTGCTAATCCCACAATGTACATACACTTAACACCCCACAATGTACCTACTTACATAAACATGTGGTACCCACAACGTGTCCTTGTACCTACATTGCTAATCCCACAATGCACATACACTGAACACCCCTTAACGGTGTGTGTATAATAACCCCGCTATGTCATACACTCGCCCCACACTGTGTGTTCCTTACTTACACAAAAAGTGGTACCCACAACGTGTCGTTGTACCTACATTGTTAACCCCACAATGCACATACACAAAACACCCCATAAGGTAGCTCTGGTAAGAGTGTGTGTGTGAGAGAGAGAGAGAGGGGGGGGGGGGCGGAGTTGAGGCCATAAAAATAATCATTCCTAGTTTTTCGTTCCCTCCTTCCCTTTCATTTTTTTTTTCATTTTTGTTCTAAAGTGGAAATAAATAAGATGAGAACACGGCCTGAACAATGAGGTGACCAAAAAGAAAAACATAAATATACTATGCATTAACATTATTTTCAGAATCTTACACTCTAAAAACAGTCTACTCAAATTTGAATAGATACCTTATCAGAGGGGCACTAAAAATGAGTTGTTCTTGTCAAAATGAAAACAAAAAAAATCATGTCATTTTAAAAAATAGAATCTTCATTTTGACAAGAATCTAGTCATTTTTAAATAGAAAATTCTATTAACTGCCCCTTTGACAAGATATCTCTTCAAATCAGTTTGAGTAGATTGTTTTAAGAGTGTAGGTGCTCATACTGTATGAATGAATTATTTTTTTAAAACGTAAATTCGCGTTAACAATTTACCAAATATTACCAATTTTATGTATATGACTATAAGGAACCCTTCCTCCATTCAAAATATCCGGAGATGAACTAGGAATCGATTTTGCTTGGCATTATGTTTTTATGGCTGCTCTTCTGAAATCCAGAATATCAATTACTCCTCAACTGAGGACAGAACAGCGTGTTGACTCAAATGATTTTTTTAAGCAACTCTGACAATCCCTATGTTATCGACACGTTTGAATTTTGGACAAAGAATTTGCAAATTGCAATGCAGGCAAATCTTTATATGAACAACAAAAACAACAAAAATCATTTACGTTTCTGTTATTATTAAACATTGAGAACACCCAAGTGTAGGCTAATTGTGGAAAATGTAAGAAAAGTAATGCTGCCAATTTCAGGATTAGACAAGTCCCCCCCCCCAAAAAAAAAAAAAAATAAAAAATAAAAAAAATAAACAGAAAAGGATCTAGCATGAGCTATAGAACATTTGTGAGTTTTCTTAATGTGCAATTAAATAAAATTCTGACACTTTACTTTGGGTAAGCAACAACGAAGATATCCGTACACGGCCAGATTTTTTTTTTTTTTTTTCTTCTCATTTTGTCAGGACCTGTGCTACAAGACCCATTTCGAGGACTACGAGACAGACTACTATATGACTTGTAGTTTCTCAAAGTAGTTAGCGAAAAAAAAAAAATGTCAATACATTGTACTTCCTTCCCGGGGAATCGAACCCAGTACCGGAGTCAAAAACTCAATAAATATACAGCAGTAGCTCAGTGATAGCTACTACGCCATTCAGCTACACAGCAACATTAAAATGTTTTTCCATCATTAGGCTCATATTTATAGCCATACACAAAATATCGTCGGTGATTTGACGAAGTGGCACATACGGGCAAAAATTGCGGTTTTGGGTGGATTTGAGACTGACCCATACTTTTACTAGTTAGGCCATTGTCTATCATGTCACCAATTTTTAAGACTCAATTCTAACTAATTATGCTAATATTGCTGATTACAAAAATGACACAGACGCCAATAAGGCGGATCTTTGTTTTCACGAAGTGACACGCTTAATTGTGTCACTGCGCATAACCGCAGTTGCGCACGAATTTCTTTAGTCTAAAAATTCCACAAAGTGACGCACACTATCGTTTGTCGTGTTGTCATTCTTTGGATGTCCCCCAAAACATCTGTTTTTCAGTCATCATGATTAGGAAAGAAACGTGGAAGGGAACATATGTGAAAAACAAATGGGTAAGATCTGTTTGTAATTTATACTGGGTTGTGGGGGAAATTTGGTGTTTATTTTTTTCATTTTTAATCTATTTTGAATTGAGTCAGTCACAGTCAGCCCCACTCGTTGGTTTTTGTGTTATTTATGAAAATGCGGAATAAGAGTGGTATAAAACAAAAATACACACTTTATTCTGATAAATGACATTTCCCTTGCACTTATGCTTCTCGTTTCTTTTCTTTCTTTTCTTTTCATAAAGTTATTTTCCTTCTCAAATTTTGTTCAATAGATGATAATAAACAGTGAGTGAGTGAGTGAGTTAACGTTACTACGTTAACGTTAAAAGTTGGATCTAACTTAGACAAATCTACTAACTTTAAATCTATCTAGGGCTCAGGGTATATACAGGCCTACTACACTGTCTTCTTGCTTCAGTTCACCTGATGCCATATATCTATAGGCTTAAACCTAATCTAATTATAATTAGAGTCTAGCTCTGACTTAATGTTCAAAGATCCTAGATCTAACGTTGGACTAGTACGTAGGCCTAGTATCATTTTGGTGACAATGAAAATTGATAAGGTAACTTAAGACTTTAGATCTAATAGTTGGGTCTAATGTTAGTCTAGAGTAGTAGAGGGAGTTAGAGGTTTACATCTAACTTAGATCTAAGATAAGATCTAACGTTAGGTCAGACTAGGACTAACTAGATCTACATAGTAACATAGGTCCAACTGTTAGGTCTACTCCGTCTAGTCTAGATCTGAGTTGGATCTATTGAAAAATAAGCATTCTCAAACTAATAATGACACAACTGTGTTGATTTGTCATGTAACTCTGTTCCATGCATTCTAAAGCTTAAGTCTAACTTGAATAAATTCCATTGAATTTGAAATGAATAAGCCAAGTCTTATTTGATACATAGACTATGATTGTTCCTCAAATTTTGGGATTAATGCGCTATTGCAAAAATATATAAAGTAAAAATGGAAAATTCATGATTTCATCAAGCAACTAACTTTTACATTTATTATCTAGAAATAGAATGATTATTGCTTCATTCTTCTTGACTTTATTTCTAGACCGTGCTGAGAGTTCCTTGCACCCCCTCTGATGACCTGAGCCTGAGGAGAAGTTTATAGGCAGCGGTGGACTTCATAAACCTGCATCAGAATCTTCCAATCCAATTAGGTAAAATTTTAATGTTTTCTCAAAGTAACCCATTATTATTGCTACGAAATCTATCAACCGTTAAACCACAGCCACTTTTTACATTATAACTGCACATAAGCTATGCTCTGTGATTAGTGGAAAAACCCATAAAAAATTGTTTAAAAAATCAGTCCCCTAAAAATAGGTCAGGCTGTGAGACTCGAACCTCTAGGTGTGGAAAAATAGACAAGAATGAAAAAAAGATGAACCAGGTATTTTCAAGAAGCCAAGTCTTAATAACTATGGTCAGGGTTCCTCAAAATTTGGAATAAAGGGTACCAATCACCAAAAATACTTGGTTCTTTATGCTGGAGGTTCCATGATGCTACACTATATGCAGAATATAAAGATATCTTTCAGAAATGTGAAGGGAAATGATAAATAAATTTTCATCAAGTAACTACATCTATTGTCTAGAAATAGAATTTTTGTTGCTTCATTCTTCTTTTATTTATTTATTCCTAGACCACGTGAGTTCCTTGCACCCTATTTGATGACCCAGGGAGCAGTTATTCATAGGCAGCGGTGGACTTCATGAGCCTGCATCTTCCAATCCATTTAGGTAAGATTTGAAAGTTTTCTTTCTTGTAGTTAATGCTTACCATTATCATAGGTACTAATCTTAATCAGTCAGTTGATTCAGTGAGCCACAGCTACTTTTTGACATGCATATCATTATGATTGTACATGTATCTAATTACTTTAGCTCTGCTCTATGATTAGTGAAAATCCCCTAAAAACTCAAGTAACAAATCAGTTCCTCTAAGTTAGAGATTAACGGGTAACAGTCAACAGAAATTATTTTGTTCTGTAAGAGGTTCCATGTTGCAATACTATATTCGAAATAAATTATGTGCTTCTAATATTATATCTAGAAAAAGATGTTGGTCCACTTTAAAGATGTCCTACAGAAGTGTAAATTAAAATAATAAATGAATTTCATCAAGTAATTGCATTTATAATCTAGAGATAGAATGAATGTGGCTTCCTTACTCTTCTCTATATTTTTGTCTAGACCATGTGTGTTCTTTACGCCCTCTTTGATGGCCTGACTAGCAGCTCCTTATTGGCAGCAGTGGACTTCATAGGTCTGCATTTTCAAGTCCATTTAGGTATACTTTGATGTTCTCTTTCTTGTAGAACTTTATAAAATTTCATTACCAACACAGAAAAGGCCAACCATTGCGGTGTGTTACTGCATTATATGTTAGTCATTCTTTTGCTCCTGCCAATGTTTGAAAATTGACGTAACTCCAGTCATCAAAAACGATTACTGTTGATGTGTACAGTAGTTTGGATGAACTTAAATTGTAATGACACTAAAGGAAAGCTATATATACATATCAAATATTGTGTTGTTTCAAAAGTCCTGGACGTGCCACTCTCCATGCAGTGTTTTACTCATGATTTCATTCATTCCGATTTAAAACCAGTACTGTTATTTGTCAGCTGGGTCACAAGAAAAGCGAAGACAAATTATACATATATTTTTTTCTCCTGTTTTTTATTCTTTCAGTATACGTGAGGAAGTTCTGTTATATTTTCAGTGGAGCATCATTCACCATGCCAAAGAACACAAATAAATGGTGAGAAAAATAACATACCCCAGTCATATGCAGCATAACACTAGGACATTTAGTATATAATATTTTGTTACAAACAGATAGTATGAAGAATGAAATTCAGAAAATTTGTTTAAACACATACAAGCAGTAAGTAAATCATCTGAAGCAAATCTGCAGGAATCACACCTTCATGGTTTGTGAATTGAATAGTCATAACAAACGCATAAATCAATTTAATAAATGTCACCAAATAATGCAGTCGAGGAAATGAGAGTAAATGTAACTGGTACTCGTACACAACAAAATTTAACTGTCATTCCCTTCCTTTTAGTAAAATAAGGATACTGAAACACTTCTTTATTGTTCCCCCCTTAAAGGTTGGACCCAACAATCGACATTTATGTCAGATGGATGAATGACGGCACTGAGAACATTGTATCTACAATTCAACTCTCCACTGAAGAAGGGCTCAAGGGTAATTATGATGTGGGATAATGTCGCTTGGGAAGGAACTGTTGCTGATTTCGAGGGAAACTGTTTTAATTCTTTGGATGATGATTCGGATGATGATATTCCACTGGCTTCTATTATTCAAAGAGAATTAATTAGGTATGGATGCAAAAATACATAACAACATGTTTATTTGATTAAGTTTAAATCATGGCTTTTCTCATTCTGAATATAGAGTCTTGGTTTATTTCCCATTCACCTTTTACCTTTGAGTTGTGACACTTTTGTGTTTATTTCAGTCGATTTCTCAATGTTTTTTTCCATTTAAAGGAGATGTACATGTACAGTAACGTCAAATGTCACAGTATTGTGAAAAAAAAAAAAACCCACTGTGATCTTGTGCATGCATCGTTGGGAGATAGACAACTGTCATATCATTGAAATTCAATGTATACAAATTTGACAAGGGTTAAAAAAAGAGAAAATGTGATAAAGATCCCATCAAGGAGATGTAAATTATTACTCGAATCAAAATGGTCCACAGTAGTCACTGGCTGCAATGCTAACCATTAGGTTTGCAGCTGTTAAAACACTGCATTCTTCCTATAATGGCATAATAAGAATTGAACCTTCCTTGTCAAAGTAAATGAGCAAAAAAAAAATTCTGATCATTTCAGTAATATCCCTTAAAGTATGTTTTATCCTTAGTTTGTTCTAGTGATATCCATCAAAAGCACAATAATTCTTGTATTTCCAAACTCGCATGAGCTAGAGATTTGTTATCTGACCATTAGAAATCTAAACCCTTATATTATGTGTCTTTTTCAATGTAAAACAAAAGAAGACAATTGTATCTCGATAACTTCCTTGTAAAGATGTATATTCATCATGTTCATAGTCATCTATTTTTTTTTTTTCAAATTTGCTTTTATTAACAGACTCTAATGCAAACATGGATGTTACAACTCAGTTACAGAAAGAGAACCAGCTACAGTGCGGCCACGAGGTTCAACCACCCCAGTCTCCATGAACTTGTGACAGTTTTGATTGTCAGGAGGAAGTGTGGGCTGCATGTTACAGATGCGAGTGTCTTCTGTGCTTCAAGCATTTTGAGTACAGTCAAAAGTGTATTTTTCATAATGCAGCTTTCCGGGATAATGGAGTAGATGTTCATATGTTTGATGATAATCAATGTGTGGGTTCACCTGTTAATGACTGTTGTAAATGGGGGGGGGGGGGGAACTACTATCGCTAAAGTACAGGAGATCCAAATAATGAAGGTTGTCAGTGTTCCATTTGAAAAGGCTCGTCATTTAATGAAATTTCAACTAGAGCAACTGATAGTTTATTAGGGCAGGTTCCAAGTGGTCGCAAAGTGGACAAAACTAACAAGAGAGCTTCAGCTGGTGATGATTCTCATACTGCTAATGCATGCCCAGCTGAAGTTATGCAAGGGTGTAGAGGTCCTAGTGTTGACAAAACTAGCCACAGAGCTTTAGCTGGTGATGATTCACATACTGCTAATGCATGCCCAGCTGAAGTTATGCAACGGTGTAGTGGTCCCAGTCTTGACAAAACTAGCCGAAGAGCTTTGGCTGGTGATGATTCTCATACTGCTAATGCATGCCCAGCTGAAGTTATGCAACGGTGTAGTGGTCCCAGTCTTGACAAAACTAGCCAAAGAGCTTTAGCTGGTGATGATTCTCATACTGCTAATGCATGCCCAGCTGAAGTTATGCAAGGGTGTAGTGGTCCTAGTCTTGACAAAACTAGCCAGAGAGCTTTAGCTGGTGATGATTCTCATACTGCTAATGCATGCCCAGCTGAAGTTATGCAAGGGTGTAGAGGTCCTAGTGTTGACAAAACTAGCCAGAGCTTTAGCTGGTGATGATTCACATACTGCTAATGCATGCCCAGCTGAAGTTATGCAACGGTGTAGTGGTCCCAGTCTTGACAAAACTAGCCTAAGAGCTTTAGCTGGTGATGATTCTCATACTGCTAATGCATGCCCAGCTGAAGTTATGCAACGGTGTAGTGGTCCCAGTCTTGACAAAACTAGCCAAAGAGCTTTAGCTGGTGATGATTCTCATACTGCTAATGCATGCCCAGCTGAAGTTATGCAAGGGTGTAGTGGTCGAAGTCTTGACAAAATAGCTGGTGATGATTCTCATACTGCTAATGCATGCCCAGCTGAAGTTATGCAAGGGTGTAGTGGTCCTAGTCTTGACAAAACTAGCCAGAGAGCTTTAGCTGGTGATGATTCTCATACTGCTAATGCATGCCCAGCTGAAGTTATGCAAGGGTGTAGAGGTCCTAGTGTTGACAAAACTAGCCAGAGCTTTAGCTGGTGATGATTCACATACTGCTAATGCATGCCCAGCTGAAGTTATGCAACGGTGTAGTGGTCCCAGTCTTGACAAAACTAGCCTAAGAGCTTTAGCTGGTGATGATTCTCATACTGCTAATGCATGCCCAGCTGAAGTTATGCAACGGTGTAGTGGTCCCAGTCTTGACAAAACTAGCCAAAGAGTTTTAGCTGGTGATGATTCTCATACTGCTAATGCATGCCCAGCTGAAGTTATGCAAGGGTGTAGTGGTCCAAGTCTTGACAAAATAGCTGGTGATGATTCTCATACTGCTAATGCATGCCCAGCTGAAGTTATGCAAGGGTGTAGTGGTCCTAGTCTTGACAAAACTAGCCAGAGAGCTTTAGCTGGTGATGATTCTCATACTGCTAATGCATGCCCAGCTGAAGTTATGCAAGGGTGTAGTGGTCCAAGTCTTGACAAAATAGCTGGTGATGATTCTCATACTGCTAATGCATGCCCAGCTTAAGTTATGCAAGGGTGTAGTGGTCCTAGTCTTGACAAAACTAGCCAGAGAGCTTTAGCTGGTGATGATTCTCATACTGCTAATGCATGCCCAGCTGAAGTTATGCAAGGGTGTAGAGGTCCTAGTGTTGACAAAACTAGCCAGAGAGCTTTAGCTGGTGATGATTCACATACTGCTAATGCATGCCCAGCTGAAGTTATGCAACGGTGTAGTGGTCCCAGTCTTGACAAAACTAGCCTAAGAGCTTCAGCTGGTGATGATTCTCATACTGCTAATGCATGCCCAGCTGAAGTTATGCAACGGTGTAGTGGTCCCAGTCTTGACAAAACTAGCCAAAGAGTTTTAGCTGGTGATGATTCTCATACTGCTAATGCATGCCCAGCTGAAGTTATGCAAGGGTGTAGTGGTCCCAGTCTTGACAAAATAGCTGGTGATGATTCTCATACTGCTAATGCATGCCCAGCTGAAGTTATGCAAGGGTGTAGTGGTCCTAGTCTTGACAAAACTAGCCAGAGAGCTTTAGCTGGTGATGATTCTCATACTGCTAATGCATGCCCAGCTGAAGTTATGCAAGGGTGTAGAGGTCCTAGTGTTGACAAAACTAGCCAGAGAGCTTTAGCTGGTGATGATTCACATACTGCTAATGCATGCCCAGCTGAAGTTATGCAACGGTGTAGTGGTCCCAGTCTTGACAAAACTAGCCTAAGAGCTTTAGCTGGTGATGATTCTCATACTGCTAATGCATGCCCAGCTGAAGTTATGCAAGGGTGTAGTGGTCCAAGTCTTGACAAAATAGCTGGTGATGATTCTCATACTGCTAATGCATGCCCAGCTTAAGTTATGCAAGGGTGTAGTGGTCCTAGTCTTGACAAAACTAGCCACAGAGCTTTAGCTGGTGATGATTCTCATACTGCTAATGCATGCCCAGCTGAAGTTATGCAACGGTGTAGTGGTCCCAGTCTTGACAAAACTAGCCAGAGAGCTTTAGCTGGTGATGATTCTCATACTGCTAATGCATGCCCAGCTGAAGTTATGCAAGGGTGTAGAGGTCCTAGTGTTGACAAAACTAGCCAGAGAGCTTTAGCTGGTGATGATTCACATACTGCTAATGCATGCCCAGCTGAAGTTATGCAACGGTGTAGTGGTCCCAGTCTTGACAAAACTAGCCTAAGAGCTTCAGCTGGTGATGATTCTCATACTGCTAATGCATGCCCAGCTGAAGTTATGCAACGGTGTAGTGGTCCCAGTCTTGACAAAACTAGCCAAAGAGTTTTAGCTGGTGATGATTCTCATACTGCTAATGCATGCCCAGCTGAAGTTATGCAAGGGTGTAGTGGTCCAAGTCTTGACAAAATAGCTGGTGATGATTCTCATACTGCTAATGCATGCCCAGCTGAAGTTATGCAAGGGTGTAGTGGTCCTAGTCTTGACAAAACTAGCCAGAGAGCTTTAGCTGGTGATGATTCTCATACTGCTAATGCATGCCCAGCTGAAGTTATGCAAGGGTGTAGAGGTCCTAGTGTTGACAAAACTAGGCAGAGAGCTTTAGCTGGTGATGATTCACATACTGCTAATGCATGCCCAGCTGAAGTTATGCAACGGTGTAGTGGTCCCAGTCTTGACAAAACTAGCCTAAGAGCTTTAGCTGGTGATGATTCTCATACTGCTAATGCATGCCCAGCTGAAGTTATGCAAGGGTGTAGTGGTCCCAGTCTTGACAAAACTAGCCAGAGAGCTTTAGCTGGTGATGATTCTCATACTGCTAATGCATGCCCAGCTGAAGTTATGCAAGGGTGTAGTGGTCCCAGTCTTGACAAAACTAGCCAGAGAGCTTTAGCTGGTGATGATTCTCATACTGCTAATGCATGCCTAGCTGAAGTTATGCAAGGGTGTAGAGGTCCTAGTGTTGACAAAACTAGCCAGAGAGCTTTAGCTGGTGATGATTCACATACTGCTAATGCATGCCCAGCTGAAGTTATGCAACGGTGTAGTGGTCCCAGTCTTGACAAAACTAGCCACAGAGCTTTAGCTGGTGATGATTCTCATACTGCTAATGCATGCCCAGCTGAAGTTATGCAAGGGTGTAGTGGTCCTAGTGTTGACAAACCTAGCCAGAGAGCTTTAGCTGGTGATGATTCTCATACTGCTAATGCATGCCCAGCTGAAGTTATGCAAGGGTGTAGTGGTCCTAGTGTTGACAAAACTAGCCAGAGAGCTTTAGATGGTGATGATTCTCATACTGCTAACGCATGCCCAGCTGAAGTTATGCAACGGTGTAGTGGTCCTAGTCTTGACAAAACTAGCCAGATAGCTTTAGCTGGTGATGATTCTCATACTGCCAATGCATGCCCAGCTGAAGTTATGCAAGGGTGTAGTGGTCCCAGTGCTGACAAAACTAGCCAGAGAGCTTTAGCTGGTGATGATTCGTATCTCGCTGATGAATGCTCAGCTGAATTTATGCAAGGGTGCAGTGGTCCAAGTGTTGACAAAGAGAGAGCTAGATCACTTAGTGAAGATTTCTTTCAGATAGATGAATGTTTGGCTAATGCTATGGATATCACTAATTGCCCCAGTGGTGATGTATCTCATTTGAACTCATCAGTTGACACAGTAGGCCTTTCTACTGAAAAAATCTTTCCTGATGACAATGATAGCTGGGTGAATATGACCATAGATGAAGTTGATATTTCGATTGATGAAGGCCCTCAGTTTTCTGAGAGAATGTGTTCATCATCTGTTACTGATGGTTTGGATGTCACACCTGAAATAGCTGGAAATCATGCTGCATTTCCACACTAGTGCTGCCAGAGTACCAGATGAATTTTATCCTGTGGACTTTGATGTAGAAGGAGAGCCATCACATGTGTCAAGACAAGCTTCCAAAAGGAAAAATGAGAATGTAAAAGAGCTGCAAAATAAAGGTGAAGCTTACATTAGTAAGAAATCAAAGAAGTTCATTGCAGCCAGAAAAGATGCCCCTTACAACTCTCAGTGCCTTGCCTGCAATTTAAGAAAACTCAGATGTTGCAACCTGACAATGGAGGAACGTGTCCGTATAGGGCAAGCCTTTTATGGTCTTGCAAACCTGCATAAGCAACGGGAGTGGATTGCTAGATATATTGAAATACCAGCAGAGAAGGAGAAGAGGTTGTCATACTTGTTACCATCAACTACTGACCCATTTCAGGTACAGCCTGTGTGTAAATCAATGTTTCTCAGCACTCTTGGTATCACGGCACGACAGGTGCGCACTGTGATTAAGAAGAGTACGTCTTGTGGAGTTCTTGAGGGGGAAATGAGAGGTGGCAGACATGCCAGTAACAGAGAGAGAGAGAGATGAAAGCCTCAGAAATGAAGTGGAAAATCACATATTGCAGATCGTCTACAAGAGCATCCTACCTATCCTCTGATCTGAATGCTTCAGTCATGTTTAAGATGTATAAATCAGAGCACCCTGAAGGGGCATCATACTCCTTCTACCGTAGTGTACTGTCATCCTGCAATCTAAAGTTTCACAGACCCAAAAAAGACCTGTGCGGTCTATGTGACAGTTTTCGACGTGGAACTCAAAGGACCCAGGAGGAGCTCCGTGAAGAGTATGAGATGCATCTACAGGAAAAAAGTAAAGTTCGTGATCTCAAGCAAGCAGCCAAGATAAAAGCAGAAAGGAATAACTTCTGTTGTGCAGTCTTTGACTTGCAACAGGTCATCTATCTGCCCAAATCAACAAGATCCGAATTATTCTACAAGCGTCGGTTGGCAAACTTTAATTTTACCATCTATGATCTTGGAACGAAGGAAGGTTTATGCTTCTTATCTCATGAAGGGCAAACTCGTAGAGAAGCTTGTGAGGTGTCATCTCATCTCCATACTTTCTTGACCAGGCAGGATTCCAAAGGAATCAAGGAAGTGGAGTTATACTCCGATGGATGCATAGGACAGAATAAAAATTCTGTTGTGCCATCAATGATATATTTTTTGAATGAAGAAGCAAAGTCTTTTGAGAGTATAACTCTACGATTTTTCGAGAGAAACCATGGGCAGTCAGAGGGTGATACATGTACAATGCATAGTGTGATAGAGCACAAGCTCAGACGACATAAAGAGCTCTTTCTACCTGCTCAACTTGCCACACTTATCAAAATGGCCAAGGATAAGACTCCCAAGTACCAGGTGGTATCTGTGCAGTCCTCAGACATCCATGATTGGAAGAGTTGCGGACAGAGAAGAGGCATTTTGCGTGTCCGTACATCAGAGGATGGCTTGAAGGTAGATTGGACGAAGTTCAAGGCTATTCGTGTAACCAAGGAGAAGAATATCATCTCCTTCCAGATCTCTCACCTGGAAGAGAACTTCCACATGCTGAGAGTAACCGGGATGAGGAGATCAACAGATGAATCCAAAAAAGTAGAACTGCAGCCTCTCTATGTGTCCGGTCCTCCACGACTGTCGCAAGGCAAATATGACGATTTGCTTCAACTTTGTTCTGGTAAAATACCTGAATTTCCCATCCTGATTATCAGGTGTTTTATCATCAGCTTCTACACTAGATGACAAGAAACTCCTGTGCTTCGTTGTTTGATTGTTGTGTTTTGTTGTTTTTTACAGTTCACAGGCCTTGTCATCTTTTTACGCAGGTCATCAGACCTGTTTGAATCCAGAGAGAAAGATGAGGGAAGATATTTGTCATGGGATTAGGCTCTAACAGTGATTGTCGCATAGAAAAGTCTGAATACTATTCAATCCTATAATCTTTGTGTACATGTATATACTGTATATATTTTTTTAATCATTCGATTCATCTACTTGCCAGCTGGTCCTGTTTAAATAGCATGTTCTCATCCCTGTCTCGGGATAACGCCAGTTCTTGCCTGCTTTTTATCGCTGCTTGGTCTTTGCAATCTTTTGATGGATATTCTTAGTATGATAAAGTCTATTATCGCTTCTCTGTCCACCTTCCTTAAAGGGGGTACCCAATGCTGAAACAATGTTAGTTCATTTAAAAGATCATGATTTTATTAGAAGAAAATCATCTGCCTTAAATTTTTTTTTAAATTCGTGTTGCCAGAAAATCCCCGAAATATGGTAATATTTCAGGATATTTTGGCCCCTCAGCTGTGTCCCAATTTCAGCTAGGTAACCACAATGACGTCAAAGTGGTTACCTTGTCGCGCAATTATAGCAAAATGCGCGCAAGGTGTAATGCATTTTGTACAGTCTAGCGCGCAACACATCTGCAATACGCGAACTTGGGTAACCACTTTGACGTCATTGTGGTTACCTAGCTGAAATTGGGACACAGCTGAGGGGCCAAAATATCCTGAAGTCTTACCATATTTCGGGGATTTTTCTGGCAACACGAATTTTTAAAAAACTTAAGGCAGATGATTTTCTGCTAATAAAATCATGATCTTTTAAATGAACTAACATTGTTTCAGCATTGGGTACCCCCTTTAATGAGCCACTGTACGGTACTTGTTCTTTAGCATGTGTGCATTTCGATCTGATTTGTGAGCAAATTTCTATCTAACTAGTACTCGGGGGACATCTTGCCTTTAGAGTCAGCCCCATGTTTTAAGTAATAGCGTGACCATACTATCTTACCACTAACAAATGCAATGATTAGAGCTGACAAACCAGGTGTATTCCGAGTATTTACATTCACGAGGATTGATTCGATGTCTTTTATATCATGTACTTTAGCTGTACTGTTTGATATTCTGAATTGTAGTAAATGTGAATATCATTGTCGAATCTCTTAATGTATCAATGTATAAAAGTCACATTCCTGCAGATTTCATTTATTCAGATAAAACGTGAAAAAGCAGAGAGAGGAGAATGTTAAATGATTATATTATCTTCCACTAGGTACAGTAACAATGATGTTCTAATACTCAAGTGGATTCTCTGGATGCTTGACTTATGAAACCAAAGGAATTACACAGGAAGCTATTTAACACGTAGAAACAAATATTTCACCCCACCCCCCAAAAAAAGATAAATGAATAAAAACAACAAAAAACAAAACAAAAACACAACTGATATAAATGTGCTTATCTCTTATAATGTTAGCCTTGACTAGAAAAAATATTAACTGTTAAATGCTTTTTATTGTAACAAATACAAATGTCCTGATGTACTAAACGTCAGTAACTCTAAGGTTGATTTTTGTTAATCCATTTTTCATTAAAAAAAACACCCCACATAATCTGACCTTGAAATGTAATGTGTCTAATGAGGAATTGTATATTCTTTTTAATTTCAAAATCAAATGAATGAAAACCCAATCCATTTAAGTGATAATTATGTTCCTTTTTCATGCAGCCCTGAAAATACTCCTGCCTGTGAAGAAGAAAAGGAAAAGTTGACCAACACTTTGATGAGAGAAACATTTTCACATGTACAGTACAGTATACTAAGTTTAAGATGAAGGATGATACATGTGTATCACTCTCTTGCTTTTAAATGTGTAAATGTGTCAGATTTGATGAACCTAAGGACACATATACATCTCTACAATTCTAACAGGTATGCAAACTTTGTTGTAAGTGAAAATAAGATGAATTATAAATTATTGTTGTATGTTTTGTATGTTTATGAACACTCCTGCTGAAAATAGGAGTGAACTAGAATTATTTATTCAAATTTATTGTTTTAGAATGATATATAACTTGTCTTGTATAGACTAAGCAAACCCTTATAAATTACAATGAGAATGTCAGAGTGTCAGACAGGCTAATGACCAAAACAACGGAGAAAGCGGGCTCTAAAGAAGAGTGGCCGTTTAAGAACACCTGATCTGTGTCCTATTTTTTGTCACACAAAAGGTTGAGTCAAAACTCCAAAGCCTACAGTGTGAAGTACTCATTGGATTGGATGAAACTTTCCATACCTTGATAATAGATATATTTCTTTCTTTCTGTAGATTTTGAATATCAGACAGTGCTTAATTTTTGAGCTATAACAGAAAAGCGATGTGAAGTACGATCCCATCAAGCTGACTCACAAAGTTTGAATGTCCAGGAAACAATGGTCATTTTGAATGAGAGTAAAAACATATTTCACCATGGTATTTTACCCCGAAATTTTGTCAGATGGTAGATTAATAAATTAACTTTCAGAAAATACCAAAAACTTAAAATAAAAATTTCCACCCCAAACAACCTTTTTCAGCTGTTTACTCTAAAACCCCCATTGTGACTTATTGGTCCTTTTGTGGTGGAGGGTCACATATGTGATTCTCCTGATTTGTTTTGATAAAACATACAAAGAAAACAATATTTTAAAAACAAAGTACATTCAACAACAACAACAACAACAAAAAAGAAGTTGCTTTGGCACAATTGGTCAACGTCCAATAGTCACTGAATGTACAATTTTGAATTGCTGTAAGACAAGTCATAAAATAAAATTTCCCTTCTATTTCAGTTTACAATTAAACTATTGTCATAAATTGACTGAATATTGATACAATAATCATTTAATATACAATTTCAGTCAGGAGATAAGAGAATCTACATTAAAAAATGTCACTTCTTGCTTTGGATAAGTAATAAAGTTTTCACTAATGACTATTCTTTTGCAATTGTATTCCAACAGCCACCGACAAGAGAGGAGCATTCACACTTCCATCCACATGAGCCAAGAATAGAGCTCCCTCTGGAAAACCCCAAACCGTGTGAGATTAGTTCTTTGTACACTGTAATTTGCAAACTGGCAGGAGCAAGTCAAGATGCATGTATTTGTAATTAGAACGCATTACAGAGCTGCCAAGTAGTATGTTTTTAACGTATTAATACGTTTTTGGGGAGTAAAATACGTATGTACGTTTTTCTGTGTGAAAATACGTTTTTTGAAAATTCCGAGTATGGTTGTGCGAACTCAACTAGACTGGCTGTGAGAACGAGCGTATGCATGGTTGTGCCGTTGTGTTGTGCGAGCAATTCCTACACATAGAGATCGTATGCAGCGTGCGCGAGCGCACTACAGACGTTTGCACCATAGGATTGCACACAGGGAAGTGCTGCACTGATGCACCATGTGCTGTAGTCCATGCATGGATCTGTGTGTGCGCCTATGACCTATGCATGGTGTGTGTACGTGCTCTCGCGCTGCGCTGCACGTGTTATGGATATGCATGCTGTGTATACTGCGTGTGTGTGTGTACATCGATATTGTTTGTGCGGCGAAAAATCTTCGATCTTCGTGTTTACGCAGATGCTTTCTCCTGCACATTTCCGTGGATTTTATCGTGGATTATTACTATTAGTGAGGAATAATCATGGCATCATCGTCGAAATCTTAAGGGTAAAGCAAGGAAGCAAACATTCAAACCCGAGTATGCAGCAAAATGGAGCTGTATAACTGCTTCGAGACGAGACGAGTTCAGTGCCTGTTGCAAACTGTGCGGGGCTGACTTCACGATAGCACAGGGAGGCAGTAACCAAATACAGATGCATTTAAAGACCAAGAAGCACCTAAATGCAGTCAGTGCGTCTGAGAAATCACCCAACATAGCAACTTTCATCAAACAAAAAACAGATTTGTCAGTGATAGGAGCTGAGACCTTAATGACTAACTACTTCATCGACCACAATATTCCTCTCACTGCAGCCGACTATTTCACGGATCTAGTGAAAGTCATATTTCCAGATAGCAGTATGTAGTATGTAATATGTATTTTTCAAGTTATTAAGCCACAATGTTGACCAGTATTTTATTTTTTAATGCATTCACATGAAAAGACTGAAGGCGTTCTTATTAAAGAAATGTACAGTAGTCGCAATAGCATTTTTAAGCAAAAATAACGAAAAACATATAAAACCGGCAAAATATGTTTTTTCAAGCTGAATATGTTTTTTGAAAGTGACAGGTTGGCAGCTCTGCCATTATAGTTGAAGAACAGTAATTGCTCATGACAATTTTTTTTTTTTGGGGGGGGGGTATGTGGAAGGATGGTGCAAGGGGGAAAGTAACATTATTTTCTTCCTCATCCAAATAATTGGTTTTTAAAAATATAAGGACCTATGCAATACAAATGCATGTTGACTTTTGTTGATCTGCAATACCCTAAATCATCACCTTACGTGGTCAATAAAATAACAAAATATGTGCCATATATTTTACAATAAATTTTCTGTTATTTTTCTTCAGAATGCTTGGAAACGCCCACTAATGGCTTCCAAACCAAGCTTCTGCCAGTAACATCATTTGTCAATCACCGCTTAATTACTATGCAACATCACAACAGAGATTGGAATGCACCTTCCTTAAACTGAGCATAAGTTGCATGTTTCAAAACAGTGGCAAATTCATACCTTTTTTGTCTTTGAATTGGTAGATCTTTCCTAGCATAGCAACTTCCGTTGAAATCCCAAGTATTTGGGCTGATATTGTGTACAAACATGCAATGCTATTGTAGAAATATGGCCATCTTTGGGGAGGACGTATTCCAGTGTCCAGGGTATTGCAAATCAACACAAGTCAACATGCATTTGCATTGCATAGGTCCTTTAACAATTTTAGCATGAGTTTTAGGAGGAAAGGATACAAACTGGTTATTTAAAGTACATAACACCTGTTGTGTCCTTGTAGTAGGCTCTATAAACCATCCAAAAGTGGTATGTTGTTTATAATGCACATACCCTTTAACTCTTATCGTGCAGGAGGTGCAAAAATGAGACTATAGCCCTGGAATGCCGGAGGTGCAAATCTGCACCATTGGAACATGCCCTCAATCAAACTGCAATAACTCCTCCAAATATTAACATAACAAGAATATATTACATGATTGGAAAGAAGAGAATCAGGACTTTTCAATAGTGTATACTATTGCATATACTTACATAGCATTTTTTGAAGTAAATGGTGATTATTTTAGTTTGTCAGTTATTTTGAGAATTCGCATTCATGCACGTGGATTGCGGACATCGCTAGTTGTAAAAACATACTGTTTGATTTAAACGATTGCAGCTTCTTTATCTTATGTTAGAATAATCAAATACTTTAATGGCTCGAAAGAGCATAAAATGTTCTATAAGTTTTGTGTTCAAATTTTTTCCATCCAACGCCGATTAAAAAAGATATAAGTGTTGAAAAACGGAGCACTGTTTTTGGATCGAGCAAAACGTGAAACGCGCTGAACCCTCCAGCACTCCAGGGGTTTGTGCACGGCATAATAAGAGTTAAGAGGTAGTGTTCTTTTATGTGGTTAACCAGGATCCAAAAGGAAATTTCACTTCAGGGGATTCATATGAAAATTGTGTCAGGTCATCAATTCCATCATTAACCTCAATGACCACCTACATCCCTGTGCCCCCTCCATTTTATTTTCTTTTTTCCCCTTGCGTAATAAGAATTTCTTGATTAGTACAATTTAAGAGTCATGTAAGCTGAAAATATAAAGAATAATCAAAGATACTTACCATTTCTTCTCATTAATGAAATTGTTTCTGATATCTTTAAAGTGATAAGTTAAAAATCTGAGATAAAATGTGCCCCCATATGTTGTCAACAGATCTGATAGTGTGTAAAAAAAAATTAAGCTCTGAAAAAAATCGCGGTTCAAAACGATGGTTTAGAACTAAAGAAAAGTGCGAATGTGATGACCGAGTATACCACGCTTAATTTTCCACATAAGCTACAGTGTTGGAATAAACTGTCTCACGAGATGGTTTATTATGTTAAGCCATAATTTTCAAAACTTTTGTTGTATTAGGGGTTTATTCACCTGGTGGAAGATTATTGTACACCTTACATCTCACAGTTCTTACATTTTTTTAAATCACTCTGCCACAATGTTAACCAATTACTTTAATCATCTAATCCAAATATTTAAGATATTTTATGAATGATATGAAAGGAAAATACATATGAATAATCTAAAATATGTAGATTTTCTTTGTACTATAAAAATGCTCACAATATGTCTAATCATTTACTCTTAAAACTTCCTTGTATTTTATCTGATTATCTTTTCTTAGAATAACAAAGCAAGAAAAAGGAAGGAAAATCCTGAGGAATGGAAACAAAATCAACAAAAGAAGAACTGCAATGCTGGCAAGGCCTACTCCTCACGTGACGGAACAGAGCGAGAAGCACGCAAAATGAAACCACTTTGTGAAGGTTCCTGCAGATTTAAATGCTCTGTGTTAATATCTCAGGGTCAGAGAGAAAGATTGTTCAGTGACTACTGGCAGCTACATGTAGGTTCATACGAGAGCCAAAGGGATTTTATCTGTAGAAATGTAATTGAGCATGGAGGTAATGAGAGGCAAAGTAGAAAATACATACTACCTGTAATGCCTGAAACAGCGGGCAATGCAGAAGTACAGGACAGATATGTCCAAGTGTGCAAGGTCTTTTTCATGAATACCTTCGATGTTCCAAGTTAATCAAATACACTCTAAATGCAAAGAAGAATGGTGAGTTCTGTTCCCAGGATCAGAGAGGGCGACATACCCCACAAAATAAAACAACAGAAGAAGACCTGGACACTATCCGCCATCATATAAAGTCATTTCAGGTCATCCCATCACACTATTGCCGGAGTACATCCCAAAGGCAATATCTCCCTGGAGACCTTAGCTTGCCGCGAATGTTTGAAATGTATCAACAAACCTGTCCAAGGGCTTGGGCTTGGGCTTGCCTAAGAAAGACGAGTGTAAGTCTTGTGATGGCTAGTTTAAATGGCAGTGGTTGGACTATGAAATTGAGCTTGCAAAGTCAACGACAGCGACAACCAGCGACTTCACCAGGTCTTCATAAGTATTTTGTGGATGAAATTAGAGTAGGTATAACAGATAACAGTATTTTGCTTTCAATTTGATGTTCAAATATACTATGTTTATCTATAAAATAACCTCTTCAAAACAGTAAAATTTTAATTGTAGAATGCATCAGAACAGGATTTTTCATACCTTAAATTCCAAAATTTCCCTACCGTGAGAGGGGCAACCCCCCCCCCCCCCCCCACACCCTCCCCCAGGGGGCTCGGTCACTTCGCTCTCTCGCTAGGCCAAGGTCTTTCCTCTTTTTCAAAAATTTCTCTGTCTCATGCCTGTAACAAGGAAGGACATTGTTACATGTGGGACGAGATCAATGGCAGGAGAGGTTCCTGTGAGATAGGCTCATGCTTGATTCAACACCTTCAACAACTGCCTGAAAGAGTGCAGCATGTCACCCTTTTCAGTGACTGTTGTGGAGGTCAAAACAGAAACAAGTACGTGGCAGCTGGACTCCTGTATGTAGTGCGAACTAGTTCCATTTCTGTGATAGAGTAGAAATTCTTGGAAAGTGGCCATACTGAAATGGAAGTGGATTCCATGCATAGTGCCATCGAACAGGTCAAAAGGAAGGTCCCTGTTTATCATCCTGACCAGTGGGCAACTCTGGCAGGTGCAGCAAGGCGTTCTCAGCCACACAGTCTCACAGCTCAAGCATGATCAATTTTTGATCTAAAGAAGCTCGCTGGTGTCATCCTTAACAACACTGTGAAGGATGTTAGTGGAGAGAAGGTTGCCTGGTGCAAGATCAAGCACATATAGTGTATGAGAAGCAAGAGCCCCACATTCTCAAATTCAGGTATACCTATGATGAGAATTTCCGCGAATTGAGAGTGTCTGCCTCAGGCAGGACATCCAAGAAGCTTCTTCTCGAGACCCTTCATCCTGAGCCTTTGAAGATGTCTCAAGTGAAGAAGCTTGATCGAGTCAGTCTATGCGACTCCAATGTCATACCACCTGTGTATCACAACTACTACTGAAGTCTGCCAGCTGAGGATGACAGTGCGGATGACAATGTGTTGAGGCCTGAGGATTAAATCTTGCATATCTTCTCGCAGCTTTCATATCACCAGTATCTGCATATTTCCTTCTTCATACATTCAAGCTATGATGATTTTTGCTTAATAGGAAATGAGGCTTGTCCAGTGTGCATTGCATCTTTTTTCCCCCTTGGTTATTATGCAAAAAAAGGAAGACTTGAATGCAATGTAGTAACACTTTCAGTATTTACATATTGCTATTCCCCACTGTCCACAAATCAAAACTGAAAGGTAATCTACCCGTAGACCTTTAGAGTGGCAAAGCTGTGTACATGTATAACCAGATTTTTTTTTAAAACTTCCAGAAAGTGTTTGTCTTGCCCATTAACATGCTCTTTAATGTTCAAGGATGCCACTTTTCCGACTTTTTCGGCTAAGACTCTATTCCCGTCTCTCACTCCGGCCGCCTTTCGTTTCCTGCGCGGCCAACTGATCATTTTCTTTCCTTGTCTCTCTCTTGCAATGTCTCTATTTCAGTTCATTCCGTATGTGCATGCTGCATGTATGTGTAACGACGTACAGTACATGTAACGACCATGCGTGTGCGCGCGCTCGCGTCGCCTGCACACAATACACTGCCTGCAAACGGACGGCGCATGCATCAGCAGCTGCATACCCGGAGCTTCAGGTATGGTCGGTACCGGTACTGCACGCAGCATCCCCTGCGAGTTAGGGCACACTATTATAGAGTAAATTAAAAATAAATAACGATCCGTCGTTGTTGACGACGGCAGGGGGAAATCATCATCATCATTTTTCCTGGCTATACCAGTGATCACATTAAATGAGCATGATGAACATGAAAGTGTTACAAAGAACGGACGACTTGAAGGCACTGGAAGTGAACATAAAAAATAAATGGAACTGGTTGTGGTTGGAAGAAAGAGACGGCAATGGAGACTTTTTGTCAGAATACATTCGCAAGGTCAACCAACCCGGGATTGCATTGTGTGTTTGGTGCGATAAGCAACTCAAGTACGCTTCAGCCGGCAAGAAAGTTTTCCAATGTCATGCTACTAACAACGTCCATTTGAAGAGCAGAGGAGCAAGGAGCAACACCCAAGAGTTACCAATTGTTTTTCAAGCTGTGGCTTACAAGGTGTCGATCACTTCTGAAGGTGCAAAATCAAGGTAAGCCAAGACGTTAGTCTATTTTTTGGTCTTAGACTTCAGGGATGTAAGACTTCCGGATTTTTTAAAATCAAAGAAATATTTCCGGGTTTTTTTCTGTGACATGTTAGGTGTTGAAGGCATTATCGTACTTTCGTGTGCATTAACCTAGTGGCGGAAAAAAAACCCTCCCAAATGAAATATAGTCTTTTACTGGCCGTTTCATACGAAGTATGTTAATTATAGTGTGAAGTGGTTCTCGTACGCACAGCACGAATTTTGTATAAAAATCCTGGTAACGAGTATGTGTGGACAAGTGCTATGGACTGTAAAACCATGCGCTTTACTAAAATTCGCCAACAGCCACGTAATGATTTTGTATTTTGAACGTGCGGCGACAGGAAAAGTGGCTGATGTATGAGACTAAGCGTTCTGGAATGTGCATTGTCAGGACGACCGCATGGCGAAGCTAGCGCTAGCACACACATACACGTGCACAGCGCGATGCGCTGTGTATTGTGTACTGTCGATGTCGCATCGCATACTGCACAGATACTTGGAAGTTCACGACTTTGTGATAGCGTTTCGACTTCGTTTCCTGATTTTCTTGTGCCTCTTATTGGAATTAAAAAATCAAAATGGAAGTGGACAGGACTGCAAATATAGCGAAAATCGACATAGGAATCAAGAATAAGTGGACTTGGAAATGGACAGAGGAGAAGGATGCGAACGGAGACCGGAGTATTCTCTGTTTTATATGTATGTGCATGTATGTGTTAGCTTTAAAATTCGGGGGGGGGGGGCGGGGTGGGGGGGGGGTCTCCTCACACCAACACCTACACTTGACTGAATCACTGTGCTTGTCAAATATTTTCCGGATTTTTTTTTGCTACCCACTTACATCCCTGAGACTTAGTCTTACTTAGGCCTAATTTTATTTAATAACGTTAGACCGATATGATCTGTCTGACTCTGGTCTCTGCCTCAGGGGCTTCTCATTTACAGAGCAGCCAAGTAGTACATTTTAAACAAATTAATACCTTTTTTTTAAAGAGTAAAATACGTCTGTAGTACGGTTTTCTGTGCTAAAAATAAAGATCTGTTTTTTGAGTCCGAGTATTTTTTTTGTGCGAAGGAACGTGGTTGGCTGTGAGAACGAGCGTATGCATGGTTGTGCTATTGCTTTGTTTTGACAATTTCTGCAGCACGAACGCATGAACATTGCACTAGTACAGGGTTGTACACCACTGAAAGACATGTGCATTTCCCCCAGGCCATAATACTAGTATATGGATCTGTGCGCGCGCTCGCTGCACATGTAATGCATACTGTATCTGTGTGTGTGTTTGCAAGCGATGCTTGATCGCGTGGGATTGGAGCTCGCGGCGATGTTATCTCAGTGGTATTTTCATGGATAATATACAACTATTGAGGAAAAATCCAGGGGGAAAAATGTGGAAATTTGTGTAGTCTACTGTTTAGTTTGGGGAGGTTGCATCACACTGGAGAGTCTATCGACGAAATCTGTCTCTAACGAGGGGAGCTGACCGACGAATGTCATACTGTAAAATGTAAATGAGAAGCTCCCGAGGCATAGACAGATCCTATTGGTCTAGATTTTATTAAACTTTTATTTACATTGTTACTATAGGGTAGCCATGATATGAACGAGAAAATTGGTGATCCGCAGTCTCCGCGGGTGGGGGTTGCCGGTGGGGGGGGGGGGGGGGGGGGTGCAGTACATGTACATGTAGGGTAGTTGGCTTCTGCCTGGTGGGGGGTGAATTGATGAATTATTTATTTTAATTGTGCATCACATACAGTGTAATACGGTATGTGGAAATTGGCTTCATAGATCATGTAATACAGCCAGTGCAAATGTTTTAAAAATGCTTTGCTCACTGAACTTTAAAGAATAGGAAAGTGGACATTTTATAGTGATGTGAATGGACTTCATAACAATTTTTGTTTTCATTATTTCCTATTTCACTTGAAAGTGCATCAACCAGCGCCAGCACATGTAGTTCAGATTCGAATAAATCCCAATTGCCTTATGGTGCCCCTTTGAATGTCAAAAGCACTGCTGCTGCATCAGTGTGAGTCCACGTATTGAAACATGCATGCAAGTTATTCTGAAATTAATTTTTGACATTGACTAACCCATTTGAATTTAAATTCCTGACCTAATAATCATTTTGTTGAATTTTATACGTGCTTTATCCAAAGATTCCAGTAATGAATTACGTTTTTATTGTTTTATTGTTTCTGTATGTTTGGTTGATTGATTACTAACTCTTTTATTTAATTAACAGTTACTGCATTTGAAAGAAGTTTGAGACCTGGACCAGTTCAGCTTTATTAAATGTAATTAAATATTGATAAAGCATTTCTCTTTGTTTAGTTTCATTCATCTCTGTTTGTTGTCACTCTCAGTTAATCATGGATTTTAGTAAATTATGCATGGTTAATTCCACTTTGTCGGATATACATAATTATTATTTGAATGAAGGGTTTTCAGGCGACCAGAAAAATTGGCGTATCTTATGGTTTGCGCAAAAGTTCCCGGATGACCATGCAATTTTAAAACAATATCTCATGGTTTGTGTAAAAGTACCCGGATGACCGTGCAATATATCTCCATATCTCATGGTTTGGGGTGCGCGTGACGCGTAAAAACAGTGAATACGAGCTTAAATACGCAAAGGTTAAGACAATGGATGTATGCGCGCAGCTCTTGCAAAATGCTTGGGTAAGGACAAAATTTTTTTTCTACCTGTGTTTTATGTCGAAGTCAATACAAAAACATAAGGACATGTAATGGTGAAAATTGAGGAACTAGGTATCATACAATTAATAATAATAATATTGAATGGCTTTTCTTTCGTGGGACACAAGGGTATATCGTACTCGCTCTGAAAATATTTCACTCGTCGTGCCAACTCGTGAAATATTCTCACAGCTCGTGCGATATATTCTTGTATCCCACTCAAGGCCATTCAATATTATATAAATAATTTTGTAATTCCATGGTGGACCTCATGTAAAGTTAACATCAAAGCAAGAGTGAGCTTATGCATGAATTTAGACACTTGTGCAAACAGTGTGATTTAAATTTGTATACAGTACACTCACATTTATTCATCTTATTACTAGCTAGTAGTGATCTACCTACTGATGACTTTACATGAGGTTTATCATGGATTCTATAGACATTCATACAATTACAATACATGTGTTATTTGTGTGCTGCTTACTCATAATGCCTATGACCATTCTTTTCCTTTCCTTTCTTGTAGTGCTGAGGCTCCAAAACCAACTGTTCACATTGCAGACTGGCAGGCACATGGTGAAGCCCGGACTTTAGCATTTGCTGCAGAGCATAATATTCCACTTTCAAAGGTGCCAGACCTCATTGGATACGCAAAGGAAATGTCCAAAGACCCAAAGGCTTTGGACAAAATCAGCATGGGACGTACTTCAGCCAGTTACAAACTAACCCATGGATTCCGTTATGTTACCAAGAAACGACTAGTCCTCGACATGCAAATGTATCCCTTTTCCCTGAACGTAGATGAATGTTTCAGCAACAACAACCAAAAAGTGTTTAGCATCATGGTTGCCTATTTTTCACCTGAGAAAGGGGAGACAATTATACAGCACTATAATTCAATCAGTTTGACAATTGTCAATGCCAAGGTCCTGAAGGAAACCCTCATGTCATTACTTGAATCTGACAATATACCTCTTCGCAATCTGATATCAATACTATGCGACTCAACCAATTACATGCGAGGAAAGCGTGGTGGCTTTGAAACTCTAGTTCGAGATGAAGCAAGCCACTTACTGGATATAGACGGAGATACGTGCCATCATATCCATAATGCCAGTAAAGTATTCTGCAAGTATTTTGATGGCATCATTGAAAGTCTCACTGATTACTGGCATACAGACTCCAAATTTTGTACAGACTTGAGGGAATACCTGAAAGAGATCTGTGAAATTTTGGAGGTACCATTCCATATGCCAAGGAAAAGGATTCCACATAGATGGCTCTCAGTGCATGATGTTCTTGAGGAGGAGATGCTTGATCCACTTACTGTGTTATATTGGGCTTGGTTACCACAGAAAGAGAAAGCAACATATCAAGACATTCTTGACAATATCCTGGAAGGTCTTCCTCAGAAACATCTGAAACGAATTGCGACCATTGTCAAGCTGTGCAGAGACAAGAACCTAACAGAAGATGGGAAGAAACGAAAGCAACGTGTGGTTGAGAAACTGTTTTACACCAGAGATAACACATTGTTGTTTATTCACACATACCTATCAGTTCTCCCCCTCCTGAAGTCATTTATATTGACCTTTGAGCAGAAAGCTCCTATGGCACATCGGATTCATGACGAGCAACTGGCCTTGCTGACCTCCTTCTTGAGCACCTTTATCAAGCAGGAAAAGATGAAAGACATTCTTGCAAAAGATCTGGCCAAGTTAGATGTTGAAAGCAAAGAGAATCACCAGCCACTGAATGAAATATTCTTGGGATTGAAAGCAAGAAAAATATTGCAGAGAAAACGCCAAGTACCTAATGCCATGATGAGCAAGCTTCTGCCAACTTTGCAGGAAGCATATGTAGCTACAGCAAAGTACTTGCTTAAGAAGCTTCCCATCACAAACCCACTGCTAAGGAGACTTGGTGCTATAGACCCTGCAGCTCTACACTTAAGACACAGTGCTACCGCATCTCTTCTGAAGAAACTACCTGAGCATTTTCCTAATATCATCAAAGATGATGAGCATGATCAATATGTCCAAGAAGTTCTAAGGATCACATATGATCCTACTCTTCCACCAGCAAGTGCCAATGGAGTTGCTGTACGGCTTGATCATTGGTGGGCTCTTGTTCTGAAGTCTTACCCAGTTCTTGGGAAGGTTATCAAAGCATGTCTCTCTGTCATAACATCTCCAATTGTGGAACAAAACTTCTCTGTCATGAACAATCTGATAGATTCAAACTCTAATCGCATGCACATAGAGACCTTCAGTGCAATTCAGACTGTGAAATACAATATAAGAGCACACAACACGACTAGCATTAAAATGTTCCGTAGGGATGATTTTCTGTATTCACCAGTTGACTGTGCTCTTTGCTTTCACATGAAAACAGCTTCAGCACGGAAGAAGAAAGAAGAGCAGCAAAAGGCAGAGGCTAAGAAAGCAAAACAGAAATCAGAAGAAAGTGTGAAGATAACTAAAATATCAGTACACTCGAAAGCAAAGCAGCTAAAAGCATGCATTATTAGAAAGAGGAAGGCAGTAAATGAAGTGAGCAAAGAGCAAAGAACAAAGTCAAAGAAACCAACATGAGAAAGTAGAGAAACCCCAACATCCAGTTTCAAAGCAAAGCAGATCCAGGCAAAAAAGAGGAAGGCCATAGAAACACTACACACACAGTGCAAGAAGAAAAAGGCAAACTAGTTGCAGTAGAGTAAGTAGTGTTACATCAGGCAAAGTGTCAATTGGTGGCTTTCTGGGCAGTTCTGATTGAGAAAAAGCTCTAGCTTCAAGGGGGCTTTGCCGGGGCGCTGCCCCTGGACTTTCCTACTTTTTTGAGCAGTCCTAGTGGCATCCCTGAATGTTGAATATCAGATGTGAAATGCCGTCAGGTTCTTCATTAGATGATTAATATCTTAAAGGGAAGAATGCAAGTGTTGTGTAGGTTTCTCTCACATGTCTCTGTAAAGAGGAAATATATTGATAAGCAGGAGACTGCAAATGATCCCATGTTTGAGTGGTGCATCTTTGGACTTCAACAAGTGCTGTCTTGCCCTTTAGCATGTACTTTAATTGGAAGATGCCCATATAAAAGGTAACAATGATGAGATCATAAGCAGGATAGGTATGCATGTGTTATAAGTTCTTCATCAACCTTGCTAACTCCATTAGAGAGTGCAATTATTTCACTTTTTTTTGGTTTCCAGCTGTAGAATGCATTAAAAGGAAGTATGAATTAACAGGATCCTGAGGCCAGCACCTAGGCCTGAAACCCCTACCAATTTGCAGGGGAGTACACAGGTCTCGCTTGAATAACCATATCCATTTGTAGGGATTCTAACTCCTATACAGGTCCTACGCATGCAATTGCATGTGGAGTTCTGTTGAGGTGTACTGGTGTATACATACGTGCTGCGGGTACATTGGCACGCATGAAAGACCAGGAGCCAGCATGGCACAGCCGAGCTGGGGAAGCATGCAGGAACTGCATGCAAGAGAACCCTCTCACACACTGTGAGTGATTGGCCAGGTTTTGGGGGGATTTGGAGTCCTTGCGTAACATTGGTTCGATTAATTCCAGGATTCATTTCACACAGAATAAAGGCCAAGTGAGTGTGAACACCTTAACCCATAAAAGGCCCCAATCTATATTCTGTAAGGGTTTTTTCTCTGCTAAAATACTGATCCATGTGTAGGGATTTTCTCCCGCAAAAAACAGACCCATTTTGGTGGCACGTCCCTGTATGCATTATATACAGAAGAAGGGGGGAGGGGAGAATATACTAGTAATTCACCCAGCAGATGACTTAAAAGTGCAGAATTGTGGTATGAATGTATTTCGTCAAAATTATGTTCTTTTCTCTCTTTTTCTCTTTTGTTCAACATGTACAAGTTGCAAAGTTTGCTCTTAGAAATCTACATTTTTAATGGAAAGGTCCATTGCAAACCTCACAGATAATCCAGACCAAAAAAAAAAAAAAAAAAAAATCTCCATTTTGAAATCATTCCATTACCACTAGGGTTCCAGGTTTGATACCCGTCTACTTGTATACATTATTAATTAAAATTTTGAAGCACAATGTAGAACAATATTTACTAAATTCAGATAAATTTTCAGCCCGTAAGATTAAGAACTCTGTTTTTTAGAGACATTCAAACATTAAAAATGCGATTATCTCGAAAAGTATTTTTTCATGCGCGCAGCTGCTAGGGCCCTTCTGCCGGGCAGGCGACGATATGTGAGTTCAAAAATATTTGCAAATATATATTCCTACTTAAGGCAATTTTTTTTGGCAAAATATTCAATGGAAAGGGGAAGCCGACGTTAAGGCGAATTTTTCGATTCACCTTAACGTTTTCGGCACTGTTTTTCCCCATTTCCGTAGGGGTAGGAGGCATTCTATCGATATAGAGGGTGCCAAATTATATTACTACAAAGTTTTGTTCGGTAGGGAGAACTCATTTTCGTACAATATAACGTGGAAAATCTATATATATATAAAACGGTTGGGGACCTAAAGTCCTGAGGTTGGACTTAGGGCGATGTCTGTTTTTCTTGATTATATCAGTAGTTTGGGGATTTACTAAAAATACCTTATCACACACAAAAGGTAGTTATTATACGATTCTTTTTGCCATAAATGTAAATTGAATCAAATTAATTCTAAACATACACTAACATTTTGAATCCATTAATTCTCTGTAATGTCATTTCGCGCTGATAAACGTATATACAATAAAAAATAAAAAAATCGCCTTTTAGTTGTATCTGGGTATATATATATATATATATATATATATATATATATATATATATATATATAGGAGCAATTCCATCATGTAAGGTGACCTGTAAAATTTCTAACTTCTTCTCCTCTTAATAATTTTTAAACAGCTTTGTTGAGTAATGTTTCCTGCCCACACCAGTAGCAATTGGTAATGCCTATCAGATCCACTTATCAAATTTTCTTTGTTTGTTATGAAACTATATGCAAATTGAGAGACATAATGGTGTGACATCTCAGGGACATTGTTTTTACCATGGAAACTTCAAATGATTATTTGTGCTCCTACAGGTGAATGGAGCTAAAGCTAATAGCACCTGCTGTTGTTGATACATATGTAGTAAATGAATGGCTCATATGAAAGTTGTAGCCTCAGACACTAATTGACGGGCCATGAATTAATCGTAAAGGCGTGACAGCTAAATCTACCGGCATGACATTGTAACAGCGTGACAGAGTTAAAAAAAAACTCTTCTGTGACCTTAAAGTTTATGGTTTGACCTAAACTTTGTTAAATTTTATTACTAAAATCCGATTCCCATTATTTTTTTAAACATCTGTCAGAAACTATAAGTTGAAATGGCAACAAAAATTAATTTTATTAGACTTTAGTCCCAAATCATGGGAAATTAAAATGATTTGTCAGAATGAAACATCCTAACACAGAGGTGATTAGTAACTATTTGTTAGGGAAAATTGCTATTGATTATAAATAACCATTTAAACTACTTGAACCTTTACAAGACGAAAAGCTGTAGTGAACCAGAATGTAGAAAATTTAGGTATTTAAGCGACATAATTGTGTATGAATTGGAGCCTAAAGTGGTTACCTGATTCTTCCAATTACACAAAATAAAATCTAGGCATGTTTGATGTTTTTTGAAAAAATTAAAGAGGTAAATGCAGTGTAGCAAAGTTTTATTTGGACATTGCACATAAATCACTCAATAAAGGCAAAGATGAATCATCTTTGAAGTTGAAAATTTTCACATAATTTGTTCATAAAATCTGTTGAATTGTATATCAAATTAAAGATAAAGGAATAGTCGTTGAATTGCTTATTGTTACAAACCATGTTTGTTCATGCATGAACAGATATGGTCCATTAAGCATATTGATGCTCATTTTTAGACCTTTTTGTGATCATTATTACCACCACGCACGAAGATGTAGCTAGTGCTATGGCGCTCATTCCACGTGGAAAGGGCACTGCTGCTGCTACTTGTTATTCCAGCAAGGAGCTGGTCAGCAACATCGTGAAGGCAGATGTGGCTGCCGTCCTGCCTATGATCCACTCTCTGTCTGCTCAGATTGCAACCACCACCCACATGTCCAAAGAAAAAACCCCAGCTGTGTTACAGCTCCATGACAATATTCCAGAGGTTAATATATTTTTTATTTTTATTTTTTTTATTTTTTTTTTGGGGGGGGGGTGCCTGAAAGTGATGGTGAATCTACGACTGCTGTGGTAAGGGAAATATCAGAAAAAGGCTGGTGTACCCCTCAAGTCTGGCATTCACTAGAGCACTGACAAGATTAGGAAGGGTTGCGGGAACAAATTATGTCATTTCGGCATTCTTTCTGCGCCAGACGCAGAAAAAGTGTGTGAATCATTTCTTGGGACATTACTACGAATCTTTGCGTACTGACTGCAGTCATAACTGGGAGTGTCCTAGGAATCAACTGGGAAGGTCGCGAAATGCCGCGGAAAATGCTGATCATAGCAGGACAATGCGGACACATTGGATCACACCAGGAGTGGTAAACTCACGGACTAGGACAATCAGGATGATTTCCCGACAACCATTTAGATATGTGGCCAATATCAGGAAATAATGCAAGGTTATTAATTCGGCGCCGACTGTTTTTTTTTTTTTTCTCATATGCATGCTAGCCGTCATGGAGATCACACCAGCTGCAATTCATCTTGCTGTATTGCTTAAAATCCAAGCTGAGAGAGATACTCAGCTAGCCCTGTTGCCTCTTGCGTGTCTTGACCACAAATGACCACAGCGGCTTTGTGCACTCGCTTATATAGATCCGCATTGGCTCCACACTTTCCTGACACATTCTGCGTGGCTTCCGCTTACATTCGCGAAGCTGTCCGGCACCGCGGAGGCTTTCAGGAGCATCAGCTGGTAAACAGACTTGTATTATATATCATACATTATTGTCACTGAGCCTGATCGGTTAGTCATGGACGGACATTTGACAAATTGTGAAAGTTTGAAGGCCTGTAGAAAATAAGTATTTCATTGAAGAGGGCTATTTTATGTTTTATTGTGAAGGGCATCACTGAAGGAGTTGAAACTTGATAAAATTTGGTTGCCATGCTCGCCTACTAAAATTATAATCCATAAAATATTAAATGTCACGGACAGACAAAATTCCTACTCTTAACCGATCAGGCTCCACTATCTATGTATACAATGTATTTACAAGTTGGTTACATAGTTCATGTTTGTACTCTCCTACACTCTATTATCGTTTCCAGCTTTGTGTCATTATCTATAATATGCATGAATTGTTTTCACAAGTCTGTTATACATTGTTATTTATACTTCATGTTTGTTTGTACTCTCATACCCCAAGAGGGGGTCGAAAGAGTCAATAAAATTCTACAAATTCTAAAATTCTACATGTACCTAAAGCCACTTTAAATGACAAATTATTAGTCAGCACTAAACAATCACTACAGGGTGTTCTGTACGTAATACGTTTATTTGATCTTTATCAAATAAACTTCTTTGTAAGAGGATACAAAAAATTATCATTAATGAAACTGGGTCGTCAAGCGTGTCTGATGCAGCACGGTCATTGTTTACAAATTGGGCAGACGAGCCAGCAGGCAAAACACAGCTGCAGTCTACAGCATTCCGGTCTAAGCAACAGACGTGGTTTAAAACAAAGAGAAAGGCCGTGGGAAAGGCAGAGGTCGGCAATTTTCAAAGGCGCGCAAGGCTATAAATGGGTCAGGAAAGTAACATGATATTTAGCACCGTCCGATTGCTATCCGTTGTGACATCTGATGGTAATCGCTCATCAACTCAACTGCCATCCGACACATATCGCATAGCAAGCAGTGACATCTGATGGCCAACGGACTACAAAAGGAGAGTCAGCCGACACTCACTCCGCAGATTTACATCAGACACTACAGCACCAAGATCCTGAAGATGGCTCCAAGAAAGAACAGACATTTTCGAGGATAGAAGGCAAAGGAGAGACCTCCCAGCATCCCTGAACAATCTCACGTGTCAGAAGAGTCCTCTGTGCCTCCTCCTGAAGATGCAGAGACGGAGGATATACCTATGCAGGCCCCAATCACTGCTCAGCCCCATGGCTCTACCTGCATTATTGGTATTACTGTATAGCAATGTATTCATAGTAACTAATAAAGCTTCACTTGTTATCTGGACGTCAGACAATGAAGTCAGGTTGCAGTTTTGTTTCTTTCCCCTTACACTAAGAACACAATAGAACCCCAAGAAGAAGGCGAAGACATCCTCATCCATTCACAGCGGGGTCAAGGAAGGTCAAATATCGTCATCAGCAGCAGAGTTACAGCCTACGACGACGCAATAACAGCTGTGAATGAGCTGAGAGATGATCTGGAAGAGGCAGAGGTGAAATTAAGCTAAAGAAAATGTGTAACAGATGAGTGCTCTATACTTCATGAAGCAGCATCACTCCTGAGAAGGAAGTTGTAAGAATCAAGTCACAGGAAACCGTAATTTAGTTTTTTCATTTTAAGGACACCATAGATTTTCCAGAATCGTTTTATATACGTAGATATGTATTGCATGGAAACCAAAAGATATAATTATGTGGGCACGGATTCAAGGAAGGTAAACTTTGTTTTACCTACTTCTACTCTTACTAGTGTACATTCCGGTGTATGCAATGGATTGGAGTTGAGTTGAGTGTTAATAAACAAAGACCCTTTTGAAATTACCAAATTGTCTGAAAGAATAATATGTAGATATCGGATTCTACATTAGTAAAACAAAGTCGACTCTTCAGCGGAAACAATTGGACGAAGGACTTTGACACACGAGACCCCCCGTACGTACAGGCTCGGGTGTGATCTACTCGCGAACACTTCATAAACACAAGTCAAGACGTGACGTGAAACAGTGAGTAAATGAATGAAACGAAAATTAGATGTTGAATCGGCTGGACTATTCACTTAACTATTGATTTGATATACGATTGGTGCATCAAATGAATTGCAATTATGGATGGAATGACTTCTCCAAAATCCCCAGTTAAGAAAGCTAAAGATGAGCATCATGAGGAACAAAGCAATGCCAATGGCATTGCCATGATTGCCAGTGATTATATTGACAAGGGGATTGCACCAGCGGAAGGATAGACTACTCTTAGATCCCCAGTTTGGAAAGATGAGGAACAAAGCAATGGCATTGCCAGTGATAATGGTGATACAAAGGGGAGTGGTGCAACAATGCCACAAGATGATGTTGTCGTTGATGAATGCTATGGTGATCATGATGTTCATGATCGAAGACAAAGTGAACCGCCACTCGGCGATTTCTACGGTGATCGTGTGCGTGATCGTAGACAAGGTAAACCGCCACGAGGTGGATTCTACGGTGATCGTGGTCACGATTGGAGACAAAGTGAACCGCCACGAGATGGATTCTACGTTGATCGTGGTCATGATCAGAGACAAAGTGAACTGCCATGAGGTGGATTCTACGGTGATTGTGGTCATGATACGAGACAAAGTTTACTGCCAAGAGGTGGATTCTACGGTGATCGTGGTCATGATCGGAGACAAAGTGAACCGCCACGAGATGGATTCTACGGTAATCGTCATGATCAGAGACAAGGTGAACCGCCACGAGATGGATTCTACAGTAATCGTGGTCATGATCAGAGACAAAGTGAGCTGTCACGAGGTGGATTCTACGGTGATCGTGGTCATGATCGGAGACAAAGTGAACCGCCACGAGATGGATTCTACGGTAATCGTGGTCATGATCAGAGACAAGGTGAACCGCCACGAGATGGATTCTACAGTAATCGTGGTCATGATCAGAGACAAAGTGAGCTGTCACGAGGTGGATTCTACGGTGATCGTGGTCATAATCGGAGACAAGGTGAACCGCCACGAGATGGATTCTGCGGTGATCGTGGTCATGATCATAGACAAGGTGAACCCCCACTACATGAATTCTACCGAGATCATGAACAACAACAAGAAGACAGATCATACTCGGGGATGCTAAAAGAATTGATCAGATTTACGGCAGAAACTAGTCTGCCATCACCCACTTTGGAGGCTTTTAGTGGGGATCCCCCAGAATATTTGACTTTCATGAGAAATTTCCAATATGTAGTGGAAAAAAGAAGTGATGATCCTAGTAGAAGATTGGAGCTCCTGCTCAAATACACGGAAGGAGAGGCTCACGAACTCATCAGAGAATGCCCGCACATTCAACCCAGTCACCAGGCTTATGAGATTGCCAAGCACATGTTATATAGAAATTATGGGAAACAAACAAGTATAGTAAGTGCATACAAAGAGAAGGCAGACCAATGGGAGCAGATACAGCCAGGAGATAGGATGTCATTTCGAAAATTTGCGATATATCTCAACAACTGTGCTCATGTACAAGCAGCAGGAGAATTAGGTGGAATGAACGGTGCAAATTTCCTTTGGGTGCTGGCAAGCAAACTACCCTTATATCTTCAACAAAAATGGATCACAAGGGTCGGACTGACCCGTGATATTGCTAATAGGAGGCCCACCCTGGAGGACCTTGCAGAGTTCCTCAGCCAGACTGAAAGAAACATGAGTGATCCCCTAGTACAGGGATTGGGATATCAGAGGACTGAGAAGAGTACTTCCTACAAGAAAGATGACAAAGAAAAGGCACAGAAGTCAAAGAGCACAAAAGCATTCGGAACAGCCACCTCCCAAGAGGCTAAGGAGCAGAAGGACGAAAGGTCACCAAGTTGTTCTTTCTGTGGTACCAATTCGAAGCATGTCATTGATGAGTGCAGAAAGTTCAAAGCCTTGTCAGTAGAAGAAAGATCAGAGCAATGTAAAAGGAAAGGCCTCTGCTTCTGGTGTCTAAAATCAAAGCATCTGAAGAAAGAATGCAAGAGCCAGATAAAGTGTGATGTCTGCGAAAAGATGCACAACACTCTAATGCATGATCCCCGATGGATGAAAGACAAGGATGGAAAGACAGATGGAAAGACAAGGAAAATCACCAATGATGCTTCAACATCTACCGATGTGCAAAGTGAAGCTGGAAGGATCTCTTCAGGGTTTACCAACGTGAAGAAAGGTGTTGAAGGAAAAGCCCAACAGACATCTACATGTATGACAGTAGTTCCAGTCCTTGTGAAGCACTAAGGAAGTGACAGATGCATATCAACTTATGTTTTCTCTATCGTTAAAAGTACATTGTATACATACACATATACAGTGTTTTTAGTTTTTAGTTTTTGTTCCATAGCAGAAAACACAGGCTTATTTAAAAATGAAAAATCAAAAACATCATAAGAGCAAAAGGCTTGCCATAGTTGGCACAGCCATTTTTTACATTCAAGGTTCTTTGTATGACTTTTGTACACTCAATCTAGGGATAATAGCACTACTGTACAAAACTGAACCAGTCATAATCGAACAAATTGCAACAAACACTCGGTGATGCATTGATTTATATAACAGGTATTTTTTTTAGGCTGCAGCTTGTGAATTTTATAAGCAACTTCATCCCTGAAGTTCCAGACCATTAAATGCCAAATAGTTTTGGCAATTCCCTCTTTTCATGAGATGTACACCGTTAAAAACAAGGGATTAAAATCATTTAAAATCTAAACTCGAGTACTTATGTATCAATCTTTTCTGTATTGTCATCATTTGAAGAGGGTTATGGGTAGTGAGAGCTCTTAGTTGGTAAAATTTGAGGGTGCTTTGTGAGGAGGTCAGTGGATGGATATATCCATGTATAATGCATGTGAAGTGTTAGTTGTAAAATTCAGGGTATGAATTTCAATGAAGATTGATTGTTTTGAAGGAGAGTATATAGATGACAGTAAATTTTGTGACATTGGGGAACACTTACCTCTAATTGATGATTGATGTAAATATGTATGTGTGAATGGGGCATGGATGTTGTTGAATGATGGGAAGGTTGTGAAAGAATGGCAGAATTTATTTAATTTGTACACAAGCCTATGGGAACTCAATATGGGAATACAATACAGTAGAGACATCCGCACAATGATTGGTCACTATTTCATCAAATATTGATCTCTTCGCGAATTAAACCAAGGCTATACATATTTGCAACTCTTTGCTAAGTGCTTTGCTCCTAGAAGTTTGCCTCTGTAGATCCTCCTCATTCAGCATCTCACAAATTCGCCTTACTTTATCTCTATGAAATCTAGTGACCCGCCGCCTCAAAACCTACAATAAGTCGCATGGACCACAACGTAGCAAACAGCCCAAAATAGTGAATTTGCTTGGATCAGTCAATTTTCTGTTTTTGATAGAAATGGGTAGTTTCATTATCATTATATCATGTCTCAAGTTTGTGAGTTGTAATTCGACTTAGAAATTTGTTTGGGGGGCATTTTAAAATGACTCCCTTTTTCACTATTAAGTGCAAAGATAATGAATGTTTGGAGAGCTTTTGTAATACTTGCATTCAATGCCAAATTACTACTTTACTTCTAAAGGTATTAAATTGATTTTTGGAGTGAGTAATGAATGGGTCCTCCTCGAGCAGCATGCCAAAATTCAGCCTAATCTGATAATCCCTTCATACGGTTGCTATGGCCATTTGAATACCCAGTTTTACTTGGTCACACACAGAGAGTGAAGGTTTAGCACTCTTTTGTTCCGAACTTAAATGGCCATTTTCTATGAATAGGAGTTATTGATTGCTGGTTACATACTGATTCTGAATGTAATGTTTAAAGGTGTTATCATTGAGTAAACTAGGCAAGTGATATACATGTACCATTGGAAAGCTGAGAATCTCTACTTTCAGAAAATGTATAAAACAAAAATATAATTTTGGCGACTTATTGTAGGTTTTGAGGCGTTGGGTCACATATTTTTTTTTTTTTGAACTTGTTCTCTGAGAAATGATCAAATGGATTGATTTTATCTACGACATTCCTCCCACCATCTTCATTTGCAGCTGCCATTTTGAAGACTTGAGATCAGTTGCAAATCAGTTGCAAATTTTGCGCTTACCCGTAAATCCATTGCAAAGTTGCAACTGATTCACAATTGATTGCAATACTTGTGCTTGATATTAAGCACAACTTTTTCCTGCAACAGGATTGAGCGTAATTTGCAATAAATTGCAAGTTTTGCGACTGATTTGGGGGATTTGCAGTTGATTGCAACTTTCTTGCAACTCCCCCTAAGATACTGTGTACACTATTCTTGACACAAGTTTGGAACTAGAATTAGGCACTCAAGCAACACAAGATAGTGGCAGTGTTAGATCAAGCTATTTACTCCAAGGCACAACAGGCCAGATGGAGCAATGAGACGTTTTCAAATAAAGTAGTACCACACGTACGTGTTGAAGATTTCCACACTTCCCTTGCAATCTTGGCCACACCTTGAATCCATCAGGTCATTTCTTCCTTGTTTTTTTTTAATATGACAATGTCAGTTATTCCCACTACTTGCCCTCTTACTGCCTTGTGAAGTGTGAACTTCCCACATCACAGCCTGCTGTTCATGAAGAGTTTTCTTAAGGACGATTTTCTGTCCAATGGCAAGATGACCATGGATTTTCACAGATTGCATGTGACCAAACAGTAAAACAAACAAGTAATCGTGAAACAAAGACCAAAGGTGGAATGATTTGTTTCACTACACAGAAGGGGGCTGTTTCAAGATGGATTCTCTCTCAGCAAGAATGAGATGCTATATCAAAGAAGTGTGAAGAGATGGCAGGTAAAGATAAAACAGCCCAGGGTCAGAAAGACTTACAGCTCTCATGCATCACGAGAGATGAAAGATATTTGCAGAGTGGTCAATGTGATTGATGCAATAATCAGTCCCTTTAATGGGTCGCAAGATTGCCTAGTGCACCTAGCGTCTGGAGTGGCTGCATACAAAGATGTCACTGAAGCCCAGATTAATACATAGGAGAAAGGAGATGAAGCACTCACTACATACTGCAGTGAGGTACTACAGGGACCCAAAATATCTTTGCTCCAATAAAGAAACTGAAGACAAAGACTTACAAGTCTATGAATAAGGTCGTTCACACCAAGACACAAGGTAGACAAGCCACACTGCAGGCTGACAGAAATCTATTCAAATGACTTCTGATAATTGGAAATATAAGGAATTTGGACAAAGCAAACATGCTCACCTTCAACTTGGGCCCACTTCCACTTTCACTAGCACACCAAGATGGATCATTGAACAAAACAACTAAGTCATCCTTGCTTCACTTTATAGAATCAAAAGTTCAGCCAATGCCGCTCACAGAGATCCCTCCAGGAAGCATATGTGACTAGGCACCACAAAACCTCCCAAAAGTCAACAGATATGAATTTTTAGTTGATCTGATTCTAAACGAGGAGATTCTCAGCTTTGAAATGATATATAACTCATTAGCATTGGATGTTCGTAACCTACTGAATAAAAAGTAGAATGCCCACTCCCACAGAATGTTAATGTTGAGAAATAAGGGTTCAAAGTTTGAAGTCTATTGAAGCACTCTGACTCAAAAGGTATTGTGCAAAGGTGACAAAAAATGTATTAGAATTTAATATAATTTTTTATGATGGAATTATCAGATTGTCCTAAAACTTGGCATACTAAATGATTGCGCACATGCAGCTCATCATGTTGGACAAGTATTAATACAAGAGCCTTCTCTGTTTTAAAGTTATGGGAGATCAAAATGAGACAAGCATTAAGGGTCATTAAAAAAAAAACTTATACAGTCCGACCTCGTTTATCCGGCCGCATTGGGACTGGCACCCATCCGGATAAGTGAAATGGCCGGATATGAGAGAAATGTACATTTTCTATGCAAATGAATAGGGTGGGGCAGTCTATTGGCTGTAAAATTTATGTTTTCTTGGTGTAGTTGATGATTGCAAATGATCTTTTTATTTGTAAGAGATGAAATGAAATAAAATTAAACAAAAAATTGCCCATGGTGTTCCTGTTTCCAAGGCTTTTGGGTGAATTGCATGACGAACTGGTCGGAAGACAGGGCCGGTTAATAGAGATGGCTGGATAAATGAAGTTCGGATAAGTGAGGTCGGACTGCAACAAAATCCAGAGAAAACAAACATGCATGATGGTCTACTAAAACCGGTCAAAAATACTACTTTTAGATTGTTCGGTGCTTCCAAATTTTTAAATTAACTAGAAAAAGTATATTCTTTCAGGAAATACCGAAAACTGAAATTTGACCATGCCGACCCAAAACACCTTTATTGGGCTCTAACTGAATATCACACAGTGCAACCTTTGGTGGTTTTGTGGTGCCTGGTCACATGTGGATAATATATAGATGGAATGGCCATGTTACAAGAACTTTGACAGATGAGTGTTCATTATATATATACTCATTTGCATCTTATTACCAAATACATTTTTTCTTTCAAATATCATTACATCAGAGTTTTTTAAAAGTATAATGTTACTGTGCTCTACAAAAACAAAAACAAAAACAACAGAGTTACCAAAATTATTTTTTGTTTTCCCTCCCTAAACCTTTCCATTCATATTTAAACATCTCCTAAACATGTTTTCAGTCTCACCATGTGCCTTTGATTAGGCAGTTGAGGGTTCGAATCCCACCTGGGACTGATGTCTTTTGGCAAGACATGAATCCCCTTTTGCCACTCTCCACCCAGGTATAAATTGGTACCCGATATGCCAGAGTGCTACATATACGGCCATATGACGTGACGGTCCTGAGGGCTATACAAGAAGCCACCATTATCATTATTTCTAGATCAAATGCACGTGTAAACCTATGAAAATATATTTCAAATTTTAGAAATGTCTTTAGCATTCTGGTATGTGTACACTATGAAAGAAATTTGCTATACTAATCAAGGCATAATATTTACAGACCTGCCAACCCTGAAATGAAAAAAATAAAGACAAATGACAAGGTAGAGGCTGAAAATGGGGACATTTCTGATTTTCCTATACATTACTACAGACAGATTTTTGCAAAAATAGGGACACAGTGGTAGAAGTGGCTCTTTCTTTTACCAAAAATCGGGATTGTCCCTGCTAAATAGGGACAATTAGCAGGTATGTATTTACCTTATTAAAAAGCTGAATTCCAATTAAAGTAAGAGTGAACATTTATCATTCCAATTGCACCTGAATAATGTTTACTCTATTTCCATTTAGAGTACATGTACTTTTCCATTTCCTTATCTTGCTGCTTAAATAGTGGGATTATAACTGACCAAAAAAGTTTGGTCAGTAGTTTGAGTGGTTGAACTACCCCTTTTCAACTAGGTTTAAGTAAATTCATAACAGCTTTGATTAATCAATTGTTCATTTTGATGTAAACAAGTATTTCATGGTATTAAAGGGTACCAATCACCAAAAAATATTTTGCTCTGTATACTAGGGGACCCATGTCAATATACTACATTCGAAATGTGAGTTTCAAATGTTGATTCTATACAGAGATATTGCGATTTGAAGTACACTCCCAATAAACGAAACAGCGACTTGTGAGGAGACTAGTCGATGCACCTGTAAGCGCTCGCAAAGTATAATGGCCTGCATGAAACTGAACATGGAGTTGGGTTCCATGCGAGGGGTTTTACAGTTTTTCTTCATTTTCTTCATACTCCCTAACCGTTAACCCATAGAAGGCCAGGTTAAGTGTTTGAGGTTGATTTTATACATTCTACAGTGTAGCTGTACACAAATTATCTTTTTTTAGGTGATTGGTACACTTTAAACTTCAAATTCATGAAACCAATTTGCATTTCAAGAAGAAAGACAAGTTTTAAGCTTTTCATATTCTAAAATCATCAAATACAGTATTTGAATTTGGGTGGTTACAACCACCTCTAGCACTTTAATGATTATGAGAGCTCACAAACAAAAAGACAGACCACTCGTGCCAAGCACTGTATGATTGCCAAAGATAGCCTACTCCTTACACTTGCTGTATCATAAGTTCATCCCATTGAATTCATTTACTGCCAGTTAGACTGGAATCTAGAGGATAAGAATAATACATTTGTGAGTAGGTCACAATAGGACTAAGACAGCACCTCTGAAGTGCTACAGAGGAGTCTCTTTATGACCTTTGACCTAGTATATCAACTCATTGTCACCTGTTTCCATATATCCATCACTGTAATTTGTCACCTCATCCATTCATATTCATTCACTGCATGCTAAACTTGAATCTTCATTGCCCAAGAATAATACAGCTGTAGGATGTAGGTCTCAGTATGATGAAGACACTACCTCTGAGTCTCTTGCGAACTTTGACCTACTATATGAACTCAATGTCACCTGTTGCAGATATCCTTCACTCTCTCTGCTATCGTTGAGACCTCAGCCATGGCTCCGAAACCTGTATAAGTAAAAGACATAATTACCTTTAGTTCTATGGGGGAGGGGGGGGGGGTGATGATTGATGACTGGGGTCACTTGTCACCAACACTACACATAAACAAACAGGACAAACATGATAATATAGAGGTCATAAAAAATTCAGGTGTATGAATTACAATAAAATGTTAATCAGCAGGTGTACATCCTGCAATTTGAGATCTAGGTTAGGTTACTGGCATCAGTTCTCTTAAAGCAAATCTTAAATCCCGCTAATAGAATTGAATTTTCAGAACAACTGGCCTAAGAGTAATTCTGACAACATTTTTCAAAAAATAGCTTTAACAAGCAAAATGAAATGAATTCAGGGAAACTTGATGGAAATCACATCCACCGGAAAGGACAACTCATATTTTCACATGAGAGTACAGGCAACATGTATGCACGAAGTCAGGACTACTAGCTTGATTTCCTAATCTTCCTTCGACAATTACTAAGCTATCATAAAGTTTTAACCAAATTAATTTCACAGATATCTTTCTTATGTTGTCTTCAACATTTAGAATTGGTTTCATTTGATTATTTCTATATAATCCATTTTCCATAACTGCCAGAAACCAAGAATATCTGTATGGAACCCTAAATATAAAAATAGTTGAGACCATGTCAGTGATTATTTTGCCTTCCATTGCTGCATGCAGAAGGAAGAGCAACCTGACACTTGTTTACAACGCCTTGAATTGAACAAGAGCACGTTTTTGTGCTCAAGTGCAATCTAAGGGAAGGTGAAGTGTAACTCAAGGTCTCAAAAAAACGAGGCCAAGTATAATAGGTTAAGTTACCCCTTGAATGATGAAGCTTGCTTTCTTAGTTTTATAACTTCAACCCATTGAAGTCTTAAGCCCATCGGACACTATACAATCAACTGCGATCCAACTTTGGAAATAAATTGCAATATCATTGAATGTATGCCCAATTCAACAAATAAAATCCACCTGACTCAGGTTCTAAACTATAATATGAATACTAAACATTTTGATGCGCTGTCAACCTTATATCCAGGATAAGGGCCAAATCAGTTTAAAATTGTAGACAATTGTAGGACTGCTCCGACGTCACTATGACTCGAAGCCAATTTGACATTTTATTATTATTTGGTGTCACCTGTGTCTGGGAGGGGAAAGCGAACTGAATCACTGTAACCCTCTCCTCCCTGATATAACTGATTGGGATGTGCAGGTGTATCACTACACCGGGGTTTCCCCCTACTCTTCCTCGAATATGCAGTGGGTTCTATAATGTGCAAAGGAGGTGACTCTCCTCTACACAGGGCCCCCATTTGATGTCCCATCTGAGGGATGGATTTCCTCCAACTGGAAAACTCGCGATAGGCCATTAAAAAATGTTTTTATTATCTATATGACTATTCAGAACTTCAATCAAAAATATTTAATTTGTTTATTTGTTTTTATCAAATGCTATTTCATTTGCTTCTGAAACCAGATCGCAGACCGATCGTAAAGTGTGCGTTGGGGGTTTAAAGCTCATGTACAGTATTGGTAGAAAAAAGGAAATTGGAAAGAAACATGTAAAATATAGTCTCATTTTGTTCTCCTTGTATCAAAATATGTCTGTAAGAGATCATTTGGTATTCCATCTATGATTTCTGGTGAATTTCAGTGTAAATATCTGTAAGGAATGCTTGATCACTGCCATTATGCTAGGACCCTTCCACCCCGACGGCTCCCCGCACAGCAATCTTGGGGCTTCCCATAGAGACAGCGTGTGTGCACTGTGTGTAGCTACTCATCATTGGTTTTACACGTGTGTTTACAGTGTATAGCACATGCTGCCTTTGTTGGGATTTTACGTGCCTGTCCCGGCACATAAATTAGTTTTTGCCTCTTATTTGTTTAATATTAAGCTTTAGGAGGCGAAACCTTCACAGTGTCTTAGTATTGCTAGTATCTTGCTTTTTATCAACAAAAATTGAAGAAATCTGACGAACAGTTTTTGAGGGCTTACCAAAACTTTACATGACCTTTAAGCCTGAGATATCTTACGATGAAACCCATTATAATGAAATTCACTTGTCATTTTGAAATGAAACTCAAAACTTGACTCTTTAAAGGCACTGTAGACATCAATGTGTTATATATGTAAAGATAGAACCCTGCTAGAATAGTGAGTGATAACAAATGAGGCAACCTAAATAGCTGATGAATAAATATATATTTTTTTTTAATTCTTATATTGCTTCACAGGTACTTCATCACTTTTGCAGACTTACACATAATTCTGTGAAACTTTGCATACATCTAGTAGACATCCTGTAGATACTGCCTATGACATTTCAAGGTCACAAGTTCTATAACTCCTTTGTAAGAAATGAAAATCTTGCTTTTGCCGCAGAGGGAGCTATTCATAAATCCATGCAAGTACATGTACTAGTAACTGTCAAAACAATTTTTTTTTGAAAGTACACAATTTTTTTTTTAGTGGAAAAAATTGTTGTTGTTACATGTACTTATTTCAAAGCATATCATAATCCTTTTCACATCTGCACAAGTTTTCCAATTATAATTCTTTTGCTATTTATTCTAACTTACACAACTTCAAAATTTAGGGCTGCAAAACGGATAAGGTACCTTCAATACTTGTTTGTTAAACTTAGTGGCAGTGTGAGGGGTTTGGCAGTTTAGCAAAATGTAGCATCATGTAAAAACTCATCCAGAACGCAAAAGGCAGAATAGTTTCGGTACCATCTACAGGTAGTCTAGTTAGCTGTAGTTTGTACTAGCTCTAGATCCTAATGCTATGGTTCTGTCTCTATGAAATAAAATTTATGACTTTTGCAAATGATGCCTTTGGGCAATTCCACAGTTACTCACATTACATTTTGAGAGGTTTTGAGTTACATCTTAAAGGAGAATGAAACCCTGGGGAAATATCCATTTTAATGAAAAGAGAGGATAGAGAGAAGCAATTCCATCAAAATCGGTTACGAAATGAAAAAGTTATGAAGGTTTGAAAAGTCTCAATTTTCTTTCTATGGCGATTCTCAAATTGGCAATGTCAATTCAAAATGGCAGGTTTAGTAGTACAACTCTCAATATGTTTTGTACACAAAATTTCATATTTTCTCCATTATCTCTAAAGATGCCGCTTGTCTTTTTGTGAACTCAACATATGTTGTGTCAAATACATTTTCCCATGATATATCTTGAGCTAAGGAGGAGAAAAGCTGCACCTTGAGAGATAATGGGGAAAATATGAAATTTTGTGTACAAAATATTTTTTTAAATTTTTTTTTATAACCTTTATTTCCAATTCAATTCAAACATAAAAATACAAAGGTAACATTCGATAAAACCGCCAAAAACATGTAAAAATCAGCGGGTGTGTACAATATAACATTAAAGGGAAACAATCAAAAGGAGTAAAAAACAAAAACAAAACAAAACAGAATAAAAAAGACAGTAATTGATCGGAAACTGGTGTACGCGAAAAGCCAAGACATGACTTGTAAAATGCATATACCAAAATGATATAAAATCAAAATTGTCACTAAAGCAATAGATACAATAAAACAAAAGCGATAGCAAAATCACAAAATTTAATAGAAAGTCAACAGATGATTCTTATATTGTAATTTAAGTGAATTATTATGTTGTAAGTTAAATGAGGATGAGTCTAGTAAATTCCATAAAACAGGGCCTGTATGACGCAGAGTTTGTTTGCTTCTATCATTATTGTATTTCCACCTGTGAATTTTATATTGGGACCTAGTATTATAAGCATGTATTTGAGAATTTATAGAAAACATATTCATTATATATGGAGACAATGTATGTGAATAAAATCATTGCATTAGAGACAGGATTTGCAATTTATTAAGATCATATATTGTTAGGGTTTTAATACGCTTAAATAACGGGAGTGTAAGCAATTTAAAAAAAGTTTCATCAAAATCGATAACGAAATTATGAGAAAGTTATGAAAGTTTGAAAATATATGGAGAGTTGTACTACTAAACCTGTCACTTTGTAGCAACATTGCCAATTCGAGGATCGCCATAGAAAGTAAATTGAGACTTTTCAAACTTTCATAACTTTCTCATAATTTTGTAATCGATTTCGATGGAACTTTTTTTTAATTGCTTCTCTCTATCCTCTCTTTTCATTAAAATTGATTTTTCCCCAGGGTTTCATTCTCCTTAAAGCTCATAGACAGTCTCGGTAGCAAAAATCATACTGGCAAGAAGCTTATCTGAAATAGTCACATACTATTCTCCTTTTATCATAAGACACGTGCACGAGATTATTTAACATTCCATTCACAATTTCGAACAAATTTTAGTGCAAATATCTGTAAGAAAAGCTTGGTAACGGTTTTTCACTGCCTCACGCTAAGACCATATCCACCCAAATAAACCCAGCGCTTCGCACTATGTGTAGCGTATTCTACACACACCACACACAACAATCCTCATGTACCGTAAGTAGTGTGTGTGTGTGGCCGTTGTTTGAATTTACATCCCCTCTTTTTTGGGCCAGGGATTTTTATTACTTTTTACCTCTCATTCGATAAATATTTCACTTGAGGAGGAAAAAACTTCCCAGCATCTTAGTTATGTTAGTACCCTGCTGTTTATTAAGTAAAATCAAAGAAATCTCACGAAAAGTTTTTGAGGGCTTCCCAAAACTATCTGTTACCTTTCAGCTCCTGTTCTCTTATTAGAGGTGTTACAATGTAGGTAAATGAGCTTTAGCTACAACAATGCACACATATCAAAGTACCTAAATACTGTGTCAAAACTTCAGGAGAAGAAACATACTTTCTGCCAACCCTGCAAATGTTCAGTTACTCGCGTTACATTTTTGTTTGTTAATAATGTAGCATGAGTAACCAAACATTTGCAGGGTTGGTAGAAAGTATGTTTCTTCTTCTGAAATTTTGCTATTGTATTCAGGTACTCTAATATGTGTGTATTGTTGTAACTAAAACTCATTTATATAACACCTCTAGTAAGAGAACAGGAGTTTAAGATGTAACTCAAAACCTCTCCAAATGTAACATGAGTAACCATGAAATTGCCCCTTTGGCTTTCCAGGCCACTACACATTCTGCTAAGCTACCTTACAAAGAATACGAAGCATCACCTTTATCTCCACAAGCCAGAAGTTTCTCCACACAAGGAACCTCAGAGTAACCCCAGGATGTCAACTCTGAGACCTGTCGCTGGGTGATAGGATGCTCCCACATGTAAGTGTTCATCGCTGGACAGAAGAGTAGAGGGCGCTCTGTATCCCACGCCCTCACCACACATGTCTGTCAAGCACCAGCAGTGAAGGGTAAGCAAGGGGAGGAAAAATATAGAAAAGTAAAACGGAAAGGGAAATCAAATGACTGTGCCAATTTTTGAAGTTGATAGATGACACCATAATTAGCATTTCGGGAAAAAAAAAATCATTTTAGCAGTCACAATGTAGTGAACGATGAGTAACATGTAATTTTCAAGTGCAGATTTTTTTGTAAAAGTTTTAAAAGAACCTCATTAAGAATAGACAAAAATAACCAATCAGGACAGATATTGCATTTTGTAAAACTTCATATTTGGATTGACAGATTTTCAAAATGCAATATCTGTCCTGATTGGTTAGTTTTTTCTATTCTTAATGAGGACAGATACTGCATTTTGTAAAACTTCATATTTGGATTGACAGTTTGTTTCCTATATATATTGTAATCTGTTTGCACATTAAATAGGTACCACATAGGAGGTTACATTCATTGAAGTATAGCAGACTGGTAAACAATCTCTGATAGCCAAGGATGGCAGTTTGGTGACATTTTATATTAATTATCTAAACAAAGAATATTAAGTCACTCCTCTAAAACTTGAGTCTGTATCTCACAGCAAGTGCTCTCCAATGGCAATGCCAAAACAGAAATAGCACCATCTAGAGTTCTCTTATGCCAGAACACAGACCCATTGGATTTATGAGGGTCTTTGTGGAACTGTACTTGCTTTCATGGCACTTAGCTTAAAATAAAAAAATTAAAAAACAATGAAAAAGGAAAAGGGAAGAATTGTGACAAACTAGTACATTGTTACATACTTACCAAGAGATTATCACAGATCCCACTGGCTACCTTGCCTAGTGTGTTAGCATCCAGAGGTGCTATGACCATGACATCAGCCCATCGTCTTAGCTCAATGTGTAGGACTGGGTCTGAGATCTTCTTCCAAGCCTGAAATAAAAGGTCCACATGAGAACTGTAACCATCTAGATCTGATCTGTGATTCTAGGACAAGAAGGCCCTGGACAACTCTTCCAAGGATAATTAACCCCAGGATAACAATCTCCTAAGACAACTATCCCAAGGACAACTATCCCCAGGATAACTAACACTAAGACAACTACCCCCTAGGGCAATTACCCCCTTGGACAACTAACCGCAAGAACAACTATCCCTAGAGCAAATGATTTGTTGAAAATCATTTTTTTTTAAAGTTGTGTTTAAACAAACTTTTTATGCAAGAGGCTACAGATATACTACTAATATTTTGTTCTTTTATATTGCATAGTGCATACCACATTATGATATAACATCCCTAGGTGCTTCCGAAGAGCTTTGGAAATTATTACCTAAGTTTTAGTCCTGAAAAGGATTGCTCTTCAAATGCTGTCATATTTGAAATATGACAAGAAAGAGCTGAAGTGTTCGGGCCGAACATTCATGTCACAATATGTGTGCAGTCCCTTATACCAGGGAAATGTAACTTTATTAAGCAATATTCTTGCATCATGGTTGTGTAACATCTATTAACCTCTAATAACTTTTCGAAAGCAAAACACACAAGTTTGCATCTTAAAATCTCAGAAATACTGTACATTACAAATAATCAACAGGGATTCTCCTCACCATTAGGTAAACCATTAAATATGGGTAGCTCAAATCAGGGATGAGAACCTTTTAGACTAGGATAGATATAATACTAATCAGATCACCCCCAGGTAGGAGAAAGGACAATTTAATGTTACTAATGGACTTGCTGCGGGATATTCTGTTTTTCCTATCAGTTAAAAGGTCTCTGAAGGATGGAAACTGGAAAATAAGATGTCTGTACTAAATGAGATCCCCTGTAGAGCTTCTGCTTTTTTTCCTCCTCAAAATATTTGTGAGGACCTTACCTTGGTTGATATGATGGGTAAGGTAACTAAGATTCTTAGAAAAAAAAGAGTTATTGAACATATAAGGTCAACAAAATATGTTGGGTACGTATAACAAATGGACTCGAAAATGAAAGTTAACCCATTGTCTACGGGAAGTGGAGATGTATGTATTAAGCCTACGGGAAAGAGAAAATGCATCAGGCAACAGGTTAAAACTTGTGATGATAACATGATAACAATACTTGGAGTATTCATTCCTTCAAAGTTTCAATGTGATTTCCCAAGATTTGCTTGAAGTTTTTTCCTCCATAAGTGGAATGTTAAAGGGAAGATTGAGTTCTCGGAAAGGTGAAAAATAATTTGTTAGCTCTCTCATTCCTTTAATGCCAGTTTGGAAGAACATCATAGTAGAGAAATCCTCTGAAAAGGATTGCTCTTCAAATGCCCTCATATTCGAAATATGACTAGAAATAGCTGAAATGTTTGGGCCAAACATTCATGCCACTTGTGTGTGTAGTCCATACCCATTTTTGTGTGCAGTACATGTGCTTTTCAGTGAGATTGGATCAATGTCTTATCTATTTTGAAGATTCCAAAACAAAGTATAAAACAATTCTCATGTAGACATGGTCAACCCTTCCCAATTGCTTTGAGACTGATTCTTTCACAATGTAATTGCATGACCAGGGCCCTCTTGCATAAAAAGTTGCGATGAAACGCAACTCAAAAAATTAAACGCAAGTCCCAAATACGCAATCCTGATTGGTTGAAAATCGAGTTGCGTTTAATTTTTTGAGTAGCGTTTAATCGCAACTTTTTATGCAAGAGGGCCCAGAAATCTACTTCACAACTGAGAAGTGAAAAATAATTTCCATCCTGGCAAAGAAAGAAATTCATTCATGTATGTGACAGGCATGAGAAAAATAATGGAAACTGCATCTGCACTCTAAAAACAATCTAGTCAAATGTGACTAGAATCTAGTCAAATGTGACTAGAATCTAGTCAGATTTTACTAGAATAACTATTCCCATGGGCACCTGCACTATTCTAGTCAAAACTACCAGCTTCAGGTTAGAAGTGAACAGAATCACAGTCAAAATGAACAGAATCCTAGTTAAAATGAAGAGAATCCTAATCAGAATGACTAGAATCTGATTGAGAAAATGTTACCACGCGGTCTGGTCAAAAAATGACTAGACTTTTTAGAGTGTGCGAGACCTTATGTACAAACCTCTGTATCTTCAAATTAATCCTTAGCTACAAAACTATGAAGAAAAAAAATGCAAAAAAAAGAAAAAGTTATTAGGTTTTATCACCCCATCCATAACATATATCTCTTAACCCATTGCCTACGGGAATCAGGTGGCTCTTGTGTTAAGCTTATGGGAATGAGAGAATTAACAGGTTATACAGGTGGGTTATACAGGTGGAACAATTATCAGACCATATTCAACAATTTCATTCCAATACCCGAATCACTAACCAAACTAAGAAAATTATCTTAAAACAAGTATAACAACTATCTCACCTCCCATTCATCTGTATCCCTGTAAAGTCTAACACTTGGTGGTAACGTTGCAGCATCAAAGAACTTGAGGGCGTGCTCCGTTGTCACCACACATACCTCTACCTGAAAGACAGAGACATTTATAGACACTAAAATAAGAAATAGTGTTGATCTCAAGTTTACATATTATTCACCATTTTTAACTGGAAATAAAACAGTTAAAATTCATAAAGCTATCCTATATGGTTGATAAAAAAAACAGAAAAGAGAAATTAGAAAGTTTCAATCCAAAAGATCATCATGCAAGTGAGAGTTGTTTTCCGATTCATTTACAAAGCGCACATGGACGAAATGGCTGTAAGTTTAGCTGGAAATTTCAATCCTGGAGGAAAATTGCATTCAATGTTGTTTTTTTTTTTTTTCTTCTTGTAATTATTCAGGATCATTGTTGAAATTATGTTGATTAGTACCTCTATAACTTTAATTGTTCATAATCAGTAATCAAAAGCAAATTTAGAATCTACAAGCATTCTTTACAGTCCGAAGGGTATTTAAAGGGAAATCCAACAGTAACCTTAATAGCAAATTGCTTTGAAAGAAAGAGGAAAAATCAGAGAAGCAGATTGGTGAGTTTGAACGAAATCGGCCAAGTAATAAGAAAGTTATGATTTTTTGAAAGTTGTAATCACTATGCATATGGGAATTTCAAATTGGCCGAATAGGTAATGTCACTGTGATGTAGCTGTGGACAACTCCCCCATTCGCTCTAACACACAAAATGACTAAAATGTCACTTTTTTTCAAAATGCATTACTCAGTAGGATCTTTTCGTTCATGAGGACCAATAACAATATGCTATCTCCAATATATTTTGAGTACTGCCCCGAGGGTAAAGGCGCCTGGAAGAAAACCGCAAATTAATGATATTTTTGTGTACGACAAATGGGAGAGTTGTCCACAAATGTCACAATTGACTCACCAAACTGCCAATTTGCAATTCGCATAGATGTAGTGATCTCATTTTTCAAACATCCATAATTTTCTTAGTCCTTGCCTGATTTCTTTCAAACTTTCACCAACCTGTTTTTCTTATTTTTATGCTTTCATACAAATCTTATTACCAAGGTTGGATTGCCCTTTAACAAGTTAGCCACATTTTGGCTCTGATCAGTTCTAAGATCATGTTATAATGTCACTGCCCTTTCCCTCTTTCCCTGCCTCCCTCAATGTAATGCAATGATAGTACATGCCCCTTCTTCCTTCACCAAGGAATAAAGAAGAAAAAACTATTAAAAACACGATTCTATTCCATATTGTGAACAGCACACCACACAAATTTAAAACAAATCCCCTCATCATCAAAAATTGATACCAAGTGATCCATCCATATCTCAGATTATAGTTGACATAAGCCACAAAGAGAAAAATGAAATATTGCAGAAGGTGATTCATTGGACATGTAATGAGTATTCCATCAAGATCTTTGAATGATCGGTTACTGGTTTTTATATCTTTTAACCCTTTCAGGACAGGAATTATTTAAGAGCTCAATTGATCACATTTTGTTCTGCAAATTGGCAACAATAATATTTTTCTTTTAGTGCTACGTGGTTCTAATTAGATGTAATGTCTTGAAAATAATATACATGGTTAGGAAGTTTGTCGAAAAGTTGAAAAAGTTGCCAATTTGGACCAAAAAACAATGATTTTGAATCTCTCAATGTGTTGCCAATTTAAGGATGTTCAATCTTATTCTCCTTTTTAAAATTCCTGGCATCAAACGCAATATGGTCATGCAATAAAAATGGACATAGTGTGTGCAGAAAATTTTGCTCTTTCTACTCGTGCATCTGGTATATTTTTTAGAGCTCTGAATCAAAAGTTATTGAGCCAAACCACAAAATGTGGTAAATTGTCTCGAAAGGGTTAATACTGAAAAGCAATCAATATGATAAAATATTGTTTAACAACATCTTTCTTTTTTTCTATCTTCCATTACCTCTCACTACAAGATTTTCTCCCACTGATGACCAAGGTTTATTAAGTCTTTCACTCTTTCAACCTATCCCTTTTTTTTACTTCCTTTCCATTCTTACATGCTCTTCCTCTTTATTTCTGTTTCTTCTTTTTCTCTCTTTCACCTAAATGTTATAAGATGATCTCTGTCTCTCTCTCTCCTCACATCCTTGCTAACCTGCCTACTAACATAAATCTAACTGCAGAGACAGGCAATATAAATCAGGTTGTGAAACTTGCTGGTCAATGTATATGTTCTTCACATAATCCAGCTGTGTACTAGTCCAAGACACTTAAGGAACACCTGTCCTAATACTCCTTCTTCAAAAATTAAGGTACAGGGTTGCGGATGTACAGGACATGTATGAATGGCAGACTATACTGAGCAGTCATTCTGGCTGCAAATCCTGCCCAAGATTTTGAGTATTGGACAGTGATTTTAGACCAATAATAATTAATAATAATAATAATAATAATAATAATAATAATAATAATAATGATAGTAATAATAATAATAATAATAATAATAATAATAATAATAATAACAATAACAATAATAATAATAAAATAATAATAATAATAATAGTCATAATCATAATAATAATAATAACAATAATATTGGATATTTATAAAGCACATGTATCCACCATGAAAGGTGCTCAAGGCTCTCCAATATTACCCAGGCTCTAGCTAGGCTACCGATTTCAGCGCTCACAGCATTGAAGGAATTCCTTCCTGCCGGTACCCATTTAACACCTGGGTGGAGAGTGGCAAATGTAGATTAATGTCCTGCCAAAAGACAGTAGTGCCATGCAGGGGTTTGAACCCATGACCTTCCCATCTCCAGTCAAGTGTTTAAAACACTCGACTATGACACCCATGTTATCATCCTGTTATCATCCTGAAACAAAAGCAGGTACCTTCAGTGTAGAAGATATTTTACATTCAATTTAGCAATGAAACAAAGCATTGGAATTAAAAATTTTACTCTTGAAAGGTTTATCAAAATCGACTGTCAAAAACTGGGGGTTAAGACGAAGATGTATTTTCTGTCGAGAGCCAAATGGGCGTTAACTCTGAATATTGAGTTAATGCCCTTCTGGCTCCAAACAGATGGTATAATATACATAATAAGACAGAGGGATGTAAAAAAAATGGAAATTATAGGAAGAGGGAAAGACAGACCGAGGAGAAGAACAAAATAGAGTATGAGAGAGAGAAAGACATCACATATACATGTATACAGACAGAAAATGAAACAAGGGGAATGAAAAAAAAGTATATAAAAAAAGAGAGAAGTTAGCATTAAGTTATAACATAGGAGATAAACAGAGAGAAAGAAAGTGAAAGAAAAAAATGACAAGCAAAGTAGAGGAGAAACAGAGAGAGTGAGAAAGAGAGAGAGAGAGAGAGGGGGGGGGGGGGAGAGAGAGAGAGAGAGAAGCAAAGACCGTGACTGACAAGAAACAAGTTCATTATATACAGTCAAATCATAATGTGTGTCATAAAGATTATCTCTCACACTTAATTTTGTATTTCTTCTAGCTATCTCATAAAGAGAAAGACAAGAAACAGAATTCTGTAAATATACAGCTGTAGGCCCTAGGGGTAGTCTTAAGATGAAATACAGTATAAAATGTTTTAACTACAGGACTTTCTATTTTTAGGTGTACATTATTTAACATTTAATGACTAGTTAGCAAAGAAGAGAGAGAGAGAGAGAGAGAGAGAGAAGGAAATGCTCTCAGTTCCATTTTCTTCTTGCCAAGAAATATATATGTCTCCTTGGATTTGTGAATGCTTTTACTGAAGATTAACATAATACGGGGTAACCTTGCTAGTCATAAGGACCGCTATTCATCAGGACCACTTATTCATAAGGACTGCTATCCATAACGTGTGACTAAATGAATAGCGATTTGTATGAATAGTGGTCCTTCTACATAGCGAGCAATCCATAGACAAATTACCCCGCTATTCATAAGGACTTTCGTTCATAAGGACCACTATTCATAACTATTCATAAGGACAGCTATTCATAACATGTGTTAAATGAATAGCAGTTTCTATGAATAGCGGTCCTTATGAATAGCAAGTGGACCCCATAATACAGTGTTGGATATTGTTGCATCATGGAGGTGGAAGGTTGCATCAACTGGTTCCCTTGCAGAAAGCCAACATTGTTTAGTTTTCACTTTAGTTTTCCTAGAATAAAAAATATTCATTATATTATACTGGGAAGAAATAATTACAAAGCAAATCATAAAATGCCTTTCTTGAATTCCAAAAGATTAAATATCTCTCATTTAAGTATTAGCAATTACCAAATAATATTTTCTATGTGCTAAAAAATATGTGCTCATTTGACATGAAACTTAGTATTAAAATGAGGTAGTTACCATTCATATTCACTTTTTTGTAAGTCAATAAAAAGAGAGAAATCCCTGTCATATTTTAAAAATCGTATAACATGTTAAGGGCAAGCAAAAACCTTATAGGCAAGTTACCATAAATTTGCTTTATGGCATGCATGTGTTATAATACTCTTCTACCAGCTACATGATGAGATGATTTAATATTGAAAGGAATATTCAAAAGGGTACACATGCACGCTCATTCTCCTGCCGTCCCACCAGGACAGCCTTCCTCCCGCTCTCCCGCCAAGCATGTAAATCTCCAGCTTTACAAATAAACTTCCCGTCAAACGTGTAAAATAATTTTTCTTTTTGGCTTGTCAGACGAGAATTTTTTTTGCCCCCCCCCCCCACCGAGCGACTTTTGGAGGGCTGACAAAAAGAAAATTCTCGCCACCCCCCCCCCCCCCCCCCCCCCCACTGAGCAACTTTTGGAGAGCTGGAGAGAAGAAAAAATATGAATCTCCCTCCAAGCTGACAGCCCTGCTAATATTAGGTTTCAATACGTCCATTTAATATGATATTTAGATCTTGTACCAAAAAGGAATTGGGCATGAAACCTGTTGACCATGTGCCAGATATGTTGATGCTCTGTACGTGACTTCTCATAAATTTCAGTGGAAATATCTGAAATGAACTCCAAACTGAGGATATCGGTCAATACTGTCTACACCTAGCTGGTTTGTTCAGAATCATGTTCACAAAACTGTCCATTGGTTTATTTACACACATCAGTGGAATTAATGGGAATTAGATCCTGGTAAGAATTTTTTTTTTTCGCCCATCATTTGTTCAATATTCCACCTTTGGGAGAATAAAACTCACAGCAGCTTAGGATTATTAGTATCTTCCTTTACATAATCTAAAATCAAAGAAATCTGGTAAAAATAGAATCTAAAGGACACATACAGGATGACTCAAATGCATTGAATGCCAATTCCAAGTATTTATATTCTCCAAATTTTCGGGGGTCCTCCCCCTTCGTCAGGGAAAACGTAAAGTGATTTCGACTGAAAACAAACAATAATAAAATCAAAGCAAACGCAATCTAAGCGTATACTGCAGTTGCATTATGCGCTAGTGTTGCTGGGGTTAAAATTAGGCATTATGACGTAATTAACGTCACAATGAAATAGACGTCACAATTAATATGAAGACGTTTAGATTGCGTAAGCTGTACAGAGATCGAGACAAAGCACTTGGCATGAAGAAGAAGGTACAAAAAATGGTCATACCATTACAAAATAATTGAAATTAGAATGAAATCTGAAAGCACTGAAAAGAAGGTCGCAGAAGCAAGAAGATTAACGGAAAAATGTGTAGGGGCTAAGCCACGCGAGATCCCTATTAAGGCCGTTCTCAAAGCTCCTAGATTCAACTATGTAGCGCAATTCTGCCCATTTCCTTTCATCAGCTGATTTGTAGTTACCCCCGAAGATGTAGACCCTGAGGTCATCAATGGTATGGTATATATATATATATATATATATATACATGTATAATTGTGAGAGATGAAAATGAGAGAATAATAGTTGCGTAGCCTAAATCAAAGTTCATCAGAGCTGTCCTCCCTTTGAAATTTTTGCAAAGGTTGAAAAAATGTCTCTGCCTGCAATCGAACCAGGTCACTGGATGCCAATGCCTTAACCATGAGACCACAGAGACGGGGCCAGTGGTTTGGCAACACCAGACACCACTAGAGTCATCAAAGCTGTTGTTTATGTTATTTCCTTACACTCACATACAGAAATGGAAACTAGAGACAAATAAAACTGAGACATGAAAGTAATCTATAGCTTGAAAAAGGGCCAATGGGCAAAATTAATCACAACACAGACTACTGTCTCAACTGACTTCTATTTCAAGCTGTTTCAGTTTTTATATACATATATATGACAGCAGGAAAATTGCCAATCTCAATTCATATTTGGGTGGATTATGCTTGATAATAATCATCCATAGGAAATTTGGGGAAGCAAACCCTAAGCTTTCCTAATCTCCCTGAAATTGGCTTACTTATCCCCAAGTAATTACATATACTCTATAAATATATGCACATAGCAATAAATTCAAAATACTGGAAGTCAGGAGCTTACAAAAAGCTAATAACCATAGTAGATAGGGAATATATAAACAGATTAAAATTTACGACGACCATCTTCACTCTTATACCGCTAATATTAAGTTAACATATTAGGTTTATCAAAAATCAGTACTTATTGAGCTAAGGTTTTAATCATAGTTCTTTTTACATTATTTCATCTTGGCAAGAAAAAGAAGAGTTTTCCATGGCATCAAACATTACAATTTATGAGCCCATTTTTTAATTTCAAGCGAAAGACAAGCTTTCCTTACTGCACAAATATTAGATGCCATGTTAGAATTTGGGGGATTAATTGAAACTCTCTAGATGGCAGTGAAAGGTTTAAAATCCCTTTCAAAGTTTGCAGCATCTAATTAGCTTGATTTTCTTTTGTAAAATGGTATGTTGTATCAACACAATCTCCTTGGCATGTTTTTCAAGACATTCCTCATAATCATATACATGCATTATTCAAATTGACCACTTTATGAAAATTTTAATAATACATGTACGAGATCTTTCAGATTTTCTCTACTAAAATGGTATTTCCTCTTGAGTGTATTTTGTTTAATCCTTTTCAGTAAGAAATATAGAACTTTCATGTTCTATTATTGCCTTCTCCTCACAAAATCACACATTTTTTTTAATGCTGCCAAAATGTCTATAAAACTCTATAACAAAGAAATTCTATCAATTTTAAGCTCCTTTCCTAGCACTCATGATTATATTTCATTAAGCCAAAACTGCATCAGTGTTATCATAAGAAAAATAGAATGGCTTGCTTATAAAAGAATAAAATTTATAGGAAAAAAAAAGAATGCTTATACATTGGATGTGTGTATAATCCAAAAAGTAATTAATCTTGGCCTGCATAATAGTAGAAACATGGATTCATAAGAGAAAAACTGGGTCTTCATAACATACCGTGAGCTACATGTATGTAATTAAGTCAGTAGTAGGATTTGCCCATTTCACATTTATGATAAGATTTGTCACATTTGCACTTGCCTAAACCCAGCCCTTAAGGACTTCATTTTCTACATTACTGACTAATTTATATTCAAAATTTAATCCTGCTCAAGGCCTGATAACATTACCACTTGCCAAGATCCTGTACATTTCATGTACTATACAGTGTGTATCAAAATAAAGATAATAAAAATACAAAGGGATAATATTCCAAGGTTATTTACCTTAATTTACAAGCAACTTACAAATAAAGAGGTACTCTTCACCTTTCCACTGATACCTCACTTCCATCACAAATATCATGCATGACTGAGTATATTGTTATTGAAGATATGACAAGTACGAATTTCACTTTTTGCAAAGTTTTGCAAAATGGATGACATGGATGCTTTCTCTGATGTCACACACAAACGTTTTTGTGTAAATTGTTGTTGAATAAATGATTTTCTCTAATGTGGATAGGAAGGATTATTTTCTTTTTGTTGTTCTGTGAAAAGTTATGTTCACTTTGGGCAAGTTACCCTAGGATTCTGGAAAAGGTATTTGCCTTGCCACTGCAATGTTCTCTGTTCGCCCATTGCGCCTCCTGCCCGATTTCGCCTGATTTCTGATGAGGATAGTGCCTAATTGCTCTCAGAATTTACAAATATTCTTTATTTGTAAGTTACATGTAAATTGGCAAGGTTAATAACCTTGGAAAATGATCCCTTTGAATTTGGATTGATTTTATTTTGATATATAAGTTGTATTATTCATGAATTTCCATTCAAGATTTTACTCTGCTCAAAACCCAACCATTTTTCACTTGCCCACATAACTCCGGTGTCAATATCATACACTATCAGAATTCTCAACTCCTTCCTGGACCGTTAGGTATATTGTGTGGCATACAATATACCTAACTCTAACCCTAAACCTAACCTGCATCCCTATTGCAACCCTGAGCTTATATTTTTGACAAAATGAAAACCTGGAGCAATTTTCACTAGGGCAAGTTTTGGAGCACCCTAAGGCCCTTGCGAAGCTGGTGGTCTGAGTGTATTATTGACCCATCCTCCTCAATATACATGAAAAAAAAAACCCCAAAAAACTAGTATACTGATCAAAACTGAACTTGTGTGAAAGTGGCAAAATACTTATAATGTGCTCATATCTTAACCCTTTCGAGACAATTGACCACATTTTGTGGTTTGGCTCAATAACTTTTGGTTCAGAGCTCTAGAAAATATACCAGATGCACAGGTAGAAAGAGCAAAAATTTGTGCACACACTGTGTCCATTTTTGTTGCATGATAATATTGTGTTTAATGCTAGGAATTTTAAAAAGGAGAGTAAACTTCAAAATTCTTAAGTTGGCAACATATTGAGGGTTTCAAAATCATTGTTTTTTGTCAAAATTGGCAATTTTGTCAACTTTTTGACAAAATTACTAACCATGTATATTGTCCTCAAAGACATTACATCTTATTAGAACATGTAGCACTAAAAAGTGAAATGTTATTGTTGCCAATTTGAAGAACAAAATGTGATCAATTTAGCCCTTAAATAATTCCTGTCATGAAAGGGTTAAATGGAATTTCTATAGTGCACGTCATGGTTCATCCAATTCAAAGAGAAGGCTGCATGACTAAAGAAAAAGCTGAGTAAAATTTCAATTCAAATGCCAATAGCAAATCTTTCAACAAAAACAAAAAAAAACAATTTCTACATCTATGACTTGAGTCAAGCCGAAATCATACTGACAAGCCATGCATGTCAGTATAGGGCTGCTGGGCTTTCATAAAAGTGGACGTAAAGCATTTTTCTTAAGGGATACGAAGTGCTGAATACTATTACCTGGTTTTTCACAAGCTACTCTGATTAAGGCTCTAAAGCACTCCAAGAATTTCTTCCCACCGGGTCACCTGGATCGAGTGTTGCAAATGTAGATTAATGTCTCGCCAAAGGAAATTGGTGCTATGGCCGGGATTTATTCATAATTTCAGCCACTTTCATATTTACTCAAAAAGTTGGACAGCACCATACCTATAAAAATATATATTTAGATCCTTAATCACCTGGTTTTTCCTAATGCAATGCAAGGGAATAATAATCTGGCCTGGGCATATAATCCATAGCGATTATTATACCATCACATGGCATTAGCACAAAATAATCCAATGTAATATTTAGCTACTTCTTTCAAAGTGGGAACAGGTTGAAAATAGAATGGTCAGTTTGCAGTGTCTCTGCATATTTCATTATAATACAGCATTGGGATAAAATAAGCCAATTTAAAGTAGATATTCAAAGCAAATCACAAATATGCTCAATAATGTATCTCTAGAAACTAGAAAGCTTGCAGATGGTAATCGTATAAGTTTTACGTTAACTGCGTGTTTGATGATTAAAAAATAACACAAATAAAAACACTTCTCAGCATCTGGGATATCCGAGCGATTCGCCAGAAATATACCGATGTTTTTGTGACGTCACATCAGGTGCCAATCCTGCCTAAGCAGACGACGTCCTATATCAAGTGAACGTAACTGCAATGCAATTATTTTTAAATTATAAAGAGTTTGGTTTGTTTCACCATGACCGTATTTCACATTCTAAAAGGGAAGTGAAACCGTTTCTAGTAACTAAAATCTTTTGTTTGTAAAAAGTCATGATAAGGGTCAATGATCAATCAAAGAAATCACACTTTCGAATTGTAAAGCCCGCTGAATTATAGCATGGATGGTATTCGTTCCCTCTTGAAACGCCGACATGCCGCGGTGCATGCAGCTGAAAATACAATGGCATCTTTTTTTTGTTTACAAGCGATTGATTCCTTTATTTTTTTAACGCTGCATTTTTCATCAAAATAATACCATGCAGGAAATTTAGAGTGAGGCAACAAATAAGCATTTATACTGACGCTAGTGAAGTAAGAGAAATAAGTGAAGATGAGATGACAAAACAGGCACTGAAAATGTATAAGATTTTATGGGGCATCGTCTGCTTAGGAAGGATTGCTCCCCGGTATGACGTCGCATATCTCAGCAGTGTTCAAAGAGCTCTATAGGTGCTATAGCGGGGCTGTGTTATATCATTTTATAATTGATAATAATCATTACTTCAAATGTTTCCAAGCGTTGAATTTTGATAACCTTGTTCAATCTAAGCTTCACCTATGCAATAATAAAAATTAAATCAATATTCAAAATCAATGAAATTCTACTTTAACAATTAGCTACTTCTTTAAAAAAAAAAGGGGGGGGGGGTGAAAATAGTATGGTCAGTGTACATCAGCCTGTTTAAATTGTAAAATTGTGGGGATCTAAAGTTAAAATTTGGGTATGAAGGGGCAATGTGCACAAGCTGGCCCCTGTCACTTTTGAGCCCCGATATACCTCTGCTACTTTGACTGAGCTAAGATTATTATTGAACCTGTCATTCAGACACCTCAAATTACACTTTAAAAATTCACAGATACATGTATAATTGATAATTAAGCCTATTGCCTTCATGACACATTCTGACGTGTCACTGCGTTTCACAATGGTTCCTCATCTAAGAATCCCCCCCCCCCTCCACACACACACCCTATTCCTAGCAAAGAAAAAGTAGGTAAACTATTGCTGAGCTTCCCAGGAGAAGCTAATCCGATGAAGTTGCCTGAATAAACAGGGATTTTTTTTTCTTTGTTTTTTTCCCCCCAATCCCACGAGATTGTGACATGCATCCAGCAATCTATCCAGACTATATTCAGACATCTGCAAATTTGACATTTGCCGACTCCGAAACGTCATCACTCCTAGGCCCTGCTCCCCTGGGGGCGACATTTGACAAAAGAGGAGCCAGGCCAAGATAAACACCCATGGCTCAGAAAATGGACAAGAAAGGTCAAGCTGACTACAAGGCAGTTATACCCCCTGTTCAGACACAAAACGTTTATACCGAAACTCAATAAAGATACGTTGTATAAAATTTTCATCGTATAGCCTATGGACCATTCAGACACATATCTTGACTGATAAGAAAAACATCGTATAGATGCGCATTTTTCCACTGCACATGTTGTTATGGTTGCCGCCAGTCCCCGCCCCCTGGTAAGGACACCTTTAGCGCCCGCTCACGTTAAGCCCCGCCCAGTTATGCCGTTCTATGGTCGCCATACGTTCAGACACACACACGGAAAGGTGATTCGTTATCGAGTTCTAGTTTGAAACGACGCTCTGACCCCAGTTTCGTTATACAACGTTTCGTTAGTCAGCGTTCAAAAATTCATAGTTTAGCTATACTGTTTCGGTATAGCTATACCGTTTTGGTATAAATTTTTTGTGTCTGAACACCCTGATAGCTTAAGGAATGAATGTATGAGCTGAACATCTTTGCCGAGATTAGAAAGGAGTAAGAGTTAGGTTGGGGAGGAATACTTCAGGTCAATTATTTTAGGTAATTACTACCAGGCTGAAAAATTATCTCATTCAGTTTCCGACAAAAGATTGAATACATAGATGGAACTTATTTGTTTAACCAAGTCAGGGGGAGGCGGGAGTCGCCTCAGATGTAACATTTCAAAGGGAAGTCAAAGAAATTACATTGATTCAAATGTAGACATTTAAATACAGACATGATATATGAACGGAACCTGTACAGATACATGTTGAGAGAGGGAAAGCAGATTGGGGGGGGGGGGGGGGGTTACAGGGGTCACTTCTATCACATATTACAGAGAAGGTGATGCATTTATCCCATTCACATAATAGAAGTTCTGAATGTGCAATTGAATGATCGATGGAACCAAGAGAAGTAGAGTCAGGGGGGCAATTCAAGTCTTTCATTCCAGATTGTTAGGGAGCTCAAAGGAATTATATCATTCAGATGTAGAAATAGCAAACAGTGTACACACAATATCTATTTTTGGAGATAAGGAGTGAAGTATATGAATGGAGAAACGAGGCTCTTCAAGTCGTTTGTTTCAGATATCAGTAGAAATGTCAAATCAATGATCTTGTTTAGATGTGAACACACTGGGGTATTGGAGGGGAAGCACTAGAGTTTACGAATGAAGGCCTTTGTACAAATTATTTCGATATAAAATGTAATTACTTGGTAAATTAGAGGTCTACTTTAAATCTATACTTATCAATTTTACTTGGAAACTACAATAAATGATGATATTCAATCCGATGTGACTGCAGTATCAGTCATAAGACGATACCCTTGGAAAGTCAAAATGATACAAAAAGTAAGATATACCAAGAAATATTAGCAATTATATAAATCAAGAGAAACTGAAAAGAACTTTTCCTAATAAGTCATCAAACAGATAAATCATCTGCAGAGAGCTACAATGGTGATCACTCATATCCTTTTACATTATTGGACTTTCAATCTTCAGGCTGTCAACAAACAAAACACTAATGATACTTAAAGGTACTTTATCCCTTTTGATTTTGATAAATTACAGAAGAATTATAATGGGAAAACTTGCACGGATGTGAAAAGGCTTATAATTTGCTTTTAAGTAAGTAATAATAACAATTTGGTAACACTTTATTTTTTTCGCCTATCACATAATTTTCAAAATTATTTTTTGATTGTTACTAGTGCATGTATTTGCATCCCTCTGTGACAAAAGCAACATTTTTCATTTCTTACAGAGAAGTTAGAACTTGTGACCCTGACATTTCATAGGCAGTATCTACAGGATGTCTACTTAACCTGTGCAAAATTTCACGGAATTTTGTGCAAGTTTGTAAAATGTATTGAATACCTTTATACTAACTCACATATTATGTTCTATTTATAACATCAACTTAATGGGATTGGATGGTTATTTTGATTTAGGACCAGATGTATGGGTCTTGACTGTCTCCTATAGGAAAAAGAAAGTTATAATTGGGGGGAGGGGTTTCTACCACCCAAACAAATATTTATCTCATTCAAATGTGGTAATTGTGGACATACCAGGGTTTACTTTCCTGATTTTTTTTTTAAATCATGCATCTGAAAATCATTCACATGGACTAAAGCTAGGTCAAACAGTAAAATTTATCAATTTTTATCGAAAATAAACAAATCATGACAGGAGGGAAATTGTCACGAAAGGTCATGGATCATGTAGTCCAACAGCATGCTGAAAAAAGGAAAAATATTACAAATAATCACTACCATCTCTATAGGTGTGTTGTATTTGAACAACAAACATGGTCATTCCAACTTTTTAATTTGTGCAGGTTATGTACCTAATTATTAAACTAGCTTTACACAAACATCATAGCCCTTCCATATCGTTTTATTCCTTGTTTTTAAAGAGAAGTATTCCTGACAAAGTTAGCTTTAAAAGACTATAATTGCTTTTACTTTCAGCACTGATGAAAAAATGAATTTATCATTCTTTCATCCCAAAAGGGTCCAACAGATCCTAAGTAAGTGATTCCCACAATTAACTACCTCATTAGAATACTCTCACAATTCTATCTTCATATTCTTGTAATGCAACAATCCATCATTCCCACAATAAATCATATACACAATGATCATTACACACTGAGGGGCAATTGATCATTCTTGAGAGAAACTCTGACAAGTACGTCAGTTGGAAACATCAACTACAATTGAAGAGCATAGAAATCACATTTGACTGCGAGGAACAGGGCATCTCAATCAAAGTATTTTCAGCTGTGGCTGCCAAACTGTTAAAGGGGAAGTCTACTCTGAAATACATGTCAGTTGGCTTTATCAAAAGCAGAAAAACATGAGAGAAGCAGAACACTGAAGTTTAAGGAAAATCTGATAAAAAATAGGAAATTTAAGGCACATTCACATATGCCACGGTAACCTTTTTTTTTCTTTTTTTTGTTTGTAAATGAATGACATATGGGGATGAAAGAAGGTCCTATGCCTACTCACCTTTCTGTATATTACAAGATGAACAAATGTAAAAATGTAAACCGCCTCGGTTTACCACAGCATAATTATGTGAAGCAGCATTTATGAATTTCCAAAGTTGTAATCGATTAAAGTCAACACAAGTTCGCAACTCTGTAACATACCTTTCAAGGAATTTTTCCATTTTGCTAGATGTACTAAAAAAAAAAAAGAACAATGTGAAAATATTCCTTTAATACACATGTGCACCTAAAACAGGCCCGTAACTTTGAAATATGTCCATATGCAGTATTAAAGTGATTGATTAACTTTGTGAAAAATTGTAAAATCAGCTCAAATGCCAGTGAATTGTGTGCAGTCCTCTAATTACATATATAATTAAGGATATGTGAAAGTATGAGAGAAAATGGAACCCGTTTACTATCCTAAAAAAGAGAAAATCGCAATCAATCGCTAGCGCAAGTTGCTCGGCTTCTTCGCTGCGCTGCAGTCACAAAAACCAAGCACCAGCGCTTGGCGATTTCAGAGCGGGTTTCCAGCCCGTACGGTATATTCTGTGATAGAGCGAGGTATGCCAACCATAATAGTTCTTTAGGGTTCGGTGGTACTCTATCCAGACATCAGTGTTCAATCGTAAATATCTTGATATATAAACGACCGATCAGCTCATAAAACTCAGGCAATTCCTGTCTGAGCTAAAGGTTTGCAATTATGATTACAGCATTAGCTGGAACAGTGATTTTTTTTTTTCAATCCTGGGCAAAGTTAATCAATGCCTTTAACAATACTTGTGTATTGTTGGGTATTGATCATCAACATGTTAACCCTTTCAAGACAATTGACCACATTTTGTGGTTTGGCTCAATAACTTTTGATTCAGAGCTCTAGAAAATATACCAGATGCATGAGTAGAAAGAGCAAAAATTTCTGCACACACTAATGTATTTTTGTTTCATGACCATATTGCGTTTGATGCCAGGAATTTTTAAAACAAGAATAAGCTTTAAAATCCTTAAATTGGCAACACATTGAGAGGTTCAAAATCATTGTTTTTCATCAAAATTGGCAATTTTTCAACTTTTCAACAAAATTTTTAACCATGGCTATTGTTTTAAAAAACATCACACCTTATTAGAACCATGTAGCACTAAAAAAAAATATTATTATTGCCAATTTGAAGAACAAAATGTGATCAATTTAGCCCTTAAATAATTCCGGTCCTGAAAGGGTTAATAGATTGAACCAACTTTGCTGAAAAATCACACAATCTGCACCACACAGACATAGGTATGTACGTGGGACAACATACACAAGTGGCATTCAAATTTCATCCAGGGGGCGTTTCATCAAGTGTCTTGTCAGTGATTTTTACTGACAAATTTGCTCTCAGCCAATCAGATGCAAGGATTTCAGTAGCTTATAAGTTACTGCAACTTGTCATTGATGACAAGTTTTATGAAACAGGGCCCAGAGTATGACACTATTTCTTGTTATATTTGGAATATGAGTGCAATTCATTAGCAATAATTTTCATGATGTTGCCATTGTGACATTCTTCAACATAGAAATGAAAATGAACAAGAATACCCCCAAATTATTTGTCGCCTTTACCAGAACTCAACCTTCTCTTTAAATGCACAAATATATATATGTATTTCAGCCGATGACATGATGTTGTGCAACCTAGTTCAAGATGAATTACTGATAAAAAGAACTTCATCATAAAGATGTACTTCTTTCATGAGAGCATCTACTAAATTTTAGCCTGAGATTGTAACTATCCATAAAATCTCTTTTCTCATAACCTTTTGGTCTTTTTTTAAAACATCTATTGCAAAAAAATTAGGTACATGTAGTAGTAGTACCTTTGGGGAGAGAGAAAAAAAAACTTATATAAATGCAAATGATATTTTGTATACCTTTTTACTAGGATTAAAACATAAAATCATAACTTGAGAGGGGATGAGTGATGATTGGAGCAACTCCATCTCCTCAGGGGAAGAAAGATAATGGACATCGAGACAGTATGATGTCAACAATTCAGCAAGTCAAGAAACCCTATCTCTATCTACTTTGGGAGCTCATCATGTTCATCACAGGGGGGCTATTACATTAAGCATTTGCTAACATTCCCCTAAGAGCAAGAACGTATACATGAATGTGAGAGATGTAAGAAGATCTAGGAAGGTGAATGAGATATACCCACTGATATTGCCAATTTGAGGGTAGACACTGTCTGCCGAGATTAAGAATGACACTAAAGGATATGTATAAATTGTCGTCATTTTTACAAACTGACGAATCTGTGCTTGGTGCGCAGAAACATGAATTGGTGGGAAACAAATTTATAGATTTAGGTGTTCTTAGATAAAGGAATTTGCTTTCGTTGCAGAATTTCACATATCGACATATACATCAAAAGAAAGCTTATGACTTTAATTTTGAAATGGTGTATATTATTATGTATATTAATACAGAATAATGATTACTGGCCATTCAAACACAATTTGTCGGTTCATAAAATCGTTTTCTCCAAGGCGCGGATTCGTCAGTTCGTAAAAACGACAACAAAATAGTGTCCTTCTCGCTTTCTGCAGACTGTTCCAGCCATGCAAATATCCACAGCTATTATACATCTATTTCCCTGAGATAGATATTACCTTTGAAAATTAAAAAAAAAGCGTTGGAAACACATATTTTGTATACCTTTTTACTAGGACTGAAACATAAAATTAAAACTTGAGATAGATGAGAGATGATTTGAGCAACCTCCATCTCCTAAGCGGAAGAAAGATAATGGACATCAACATAGTGGGATGTCAACAATTAAGCAAGTCAAGAAACCCTACATCATGTATATGTATCTCTATTTACTTTGGGAGTTCATCATGTTCATCACATGGGGGGGGGGGGGGGGGGGGCTATTACGATCAGCATTAATTAGCATTCCAACAGGAGCAGACATGAATGTGAGAAATGTAGGAAGATGCACTCCATGAATGAGATACCCGCTGATATTGCCAATTTGAGGGAAGATATCATCTGCAGAGAGTTAGAAGGATGACGAAGGATGTGAGTCAATAGTGCCCTTCTGCCTCTCTGCAGACTACATGTACATATTTGATGATTTTGATCAACAGCAATTCAACATCTATTTCCAAAAGTTAATTACCGTTGAAAAATATATATATATATAAATATATTTTTAAAATATAAAAATATAAAAAATATATACCTTTTTACTACAACTGAAACATAAAATCAAAACGTGAGAGAAGACAAGGGATGATTTAAGCAACCTCCATCTCCTTAGGGGAAGAAAGATAATGGACATCGAGGCAGTATGATGTCAACAATTCAGCAAGTCAAGAAACCCTAACTCTATCTACTTTGAGAGCTCATCATGTTCATCACAGGGGGGCTATTACATTCAGCATTTGTCAGCATTCTCCTAAGAGCAGAAGGTATACATAAATGTGAGAGATGTAGGAAGATGTAGGAAGGTGAATGAGATATACCCACTGATATTGCCAATTTGAGGGCAGATATCATCTGCCGAGATTTAGAATGACACTGAAGGATATGTATAAATAGTGTCCTTCTTGCTCTCTGCAGACTGTTCCAGCCATCCAAATATACACAGCTGTTATACATATATTTCCCTGAGACAGATACTACCTTTGAAAACTAAAAAAAGTGTTGCAAACACTTATTTTTGTATACCTTTTTACTAGGACTGAAACATAAAATCAAAACTTGAGAGGAGATGAGGGATGATTTAAGCAACCTCCATCTCCTTAGGGGAAGAAAGATTTGGACATCAAGGCAGTATGATGTCAACAATTCAGCAAGTCAAGAAACTCTACATGTATCTCTATCTACTTTGAGAGCTCATCATGTTCATCACATGGAGACTATTACATTCAGCATTTGTTAGCATTCCCCCAAGCCAGGAGCAGACATGAATGTGAGAGACATAGGAAGATGCAATAAATGAATGAGATACCCACTGACATTGCCATTTTGAGGGTAGATATTATCTGCAGAGAGTTGGAATGATGCTGAAGGATATGTTTCAACAGTGCCTTTCCAGCTCTCTGCAGACTACATATTTGATCCATGAAAATACCAACACCTATTCAACATCTATTTCCCAAAGTTAGTCATTACCTTTGAAAAAAAAATATATACAGTAAGTGTGAGTCAATAAAAAGGAAACCCAGATTCAACCCTCTATATTGTTGCAATCAATGGATATAGATTTAATCAAAGTTTCTCATATTGTAGCCTATCATGTTTTCTTTAATTTGATACCTTGATCAATAAAATCCGACCATGGACAGCAGAACAGTAACATTTTTCCTGATTCATGTCAATTTTGCCTCTGCCCAAGTTTTGAATGAAATGGATGGTCAACCCAAGGTTGGTTGAATGGTCTCCATTCAAGTTGAATGCACTCACAAATAATGAAAGTAACTCATGAACACCATTTATGCCAAACTTGGGCAGACGATTTTGACATGCTTTTCAAAAATAGCCAGTGCTCAGTCATCCATAATTGCATTTTGATGAGCAGCAAATCAAATTAAAGAAGATATTAATCAAAAATACCTTGCACTGAGAGGCTCCAGTTGAAATTACAGATTCTCTGAGGTGATTGGCATAGCGCTATTTTATGAGGGGCTCAGCTTCGAAGAAAATAGTAACTATGCCAATCACCGAAGAATCCATAATTTCAACTGGCGCCTCGAAAAAGAGTGTATGGTATATTTGGTTTTTATCCTACAAGAGTAAGCCTAGATAGATTCAAAATAAAAACCTAATGCAGAGTCAGAGTAGACCTACATACACTGAGAGGCAGCACGGCTCGTCACCCACAAACAATATCGCAATACACTGTCGCGATATCGATAACTTCGAAATAACCAGAATAACAAAAAAGTGACGTCAAAATGTCGGTAGAGCGACAAAATTTGTACGGAGGTCTGACATCACGCAATATCCATTTTTTCTTCATGGTGGAAGTATTTTATGTCACGTGAGACATTCCTGGCCAATCCTTGCCCTAGAATTTATGATATAGGATATAATATCAACTATTAAAATTTACAATATATTTTAGAGATTTTGATTCGTTTTTAAGATATTGGGGCTGGAATATGGGTTTCCTTTTTATTGACTCACATTGTATATATAAAAATATAAAAAATATATACCATTTTACTACAAGTGAAACATAAAATCAAAAACTTGAGAGGAGACGAGGGATGATTTGAGCAACCTCTATCTCCTTAGGGGAATAAAGATAATGGACATCAAGGCAGTAGGATCTCAGCAATAATATTCAGCAAGTCAAGAAACCCTATCTCTATCTACTTTGGAAGCTCATCATGTTCATCACATGGGGGCTATTACATTCAGCATTTGTCAGCATTCCACCAGGCCAGGAGCAGACATGAATGTGAGAGATGTAGGAAGATGCAATAAATGAATGAGATACCCAATGATATTGCCAATCTGAGAGTAGATATCATCTGCGGAGAGTCGGAATGATGCTGAAGGATATGTTTCAATAGTGCCCTTCTGGCTCTCTGCAGACTACATATTTGATCCATGAAAATATTAACAGCTATTCAACATCTATTTCCCAAAGTTAGTTATTACCTTTGGAAAAAAAAAAAAAAAAAAATGTATATATATATATATATATATATATATATATATATATATAAATGTATTTAAAAATATAAAAATAAAAAAATATATACCTTTTTACTAGGGCTGAAACATAAAATCAAATCTTGAGAGGAGACGACTGATGATTTAAGCAACCTCCATCTCCCTAGGGGAAGAAAGATAATGGACATAGAGGCAGTATGATGTCAACAATTCAGCAAGTCAAGAAACCCTATCTCTATCTACTTTGGGAGCTCATCATGTTCATCACAGGGGGGCTATTACATTCAGCATTTGTTAGCAATCCCCCAGGCCAGGAGCAGACATGAATGTGAGAGATGTAGGAAGGTGAATGAGATATACCCACTGATATTGCCAATTTGAGGGTAGATATCGTCTGCCGAGAGTTAGAATGACGCTGAAGGATATGTGTCAATAGTGTCCTTCCAGATTCCTACAGACTACATATTCTATCCAAAAATCCAAATATCCACAGCTATTCAACATAGTCCTGGTACACTTTAATGTTTAAAGTGTAATATTGTAAGAATGGAGACAAGGGGAGTTGAGCAGGTAAGGGGCACATAAACACACTGAAGGATATGTGTCAATAGTGCCCTTCTTCATTGCTCTCTGAAGACTCTATCTATCCAAATATCCACAACTATTCAACATAGTCTTGGTATATATTTAAATGTTTAAAGTGTAATACTTAGGCAAGGATGTAAGGGAGGCCAAGGGAGTAGAGAAGGGGCACATGAACTTGCTGAAGGATTATGTGTCAAAAGTGCCCTTCTCCATGGCTCTCTGAAGACTGTACATTCCATATGAGTTCAAGGAGGTACCAGGCAAGCTTGCCTAGTACCTCCTTGATCAGACCAAATATCTGAAGCTATTTAACATATTTTAAAAACCTGTGTACTACTAAGTTACCTTATCCCCATTTGCTTAAAGATAAAGTTGAGTTTTGGTCATGAAATTGAATTGTGAAAGAAACTTCTCAAAGCACTTGGGAAAGGTTGAATATAAATATAGCACATAAGAATTGGTGTATGCTGTAAAGTTTTGGAATCACCAAAATGATAAGAAATTGACTCAATCCTGCTGAGAGTCACATGCACTGCACACAGAAATATGTATGTGGGACTACATGCAAATGTTCGGCCCAAACATTTCAGCTGTTTCTTGTCATAATTTGAATGTGAGGGAATTTTAAGAGCAATCCTTTTCAGGGACATATCTACTATGATAATCCCTAACTAATATAATAAGAATGAGAAAGCTCACAAATTATTTTTTACCTTTCCCAGAATTAAAGCTTTCCTTTAATACAGGGACTACCCTGTAGTTGGCAATTGGTTAATGTTTCAAATACTGTATAAGCCATAAATTTCGCGGCCATAAATTTTCGCCAATAGGACTAACCAGACTATTTCGCGAGAGGTTGAATTCGCGGTCGGAAAATTCTCAAATCTACAAACAGCGGCGATGATGTACTTTTGCAAAGCGAAGTGGTGAATTTCTGACCAGGAGACAACAAATTCAACCAACTTCTTATGTTGGCAATATTTTGGCGTATTGTTAAATTCACGACCCACTCGCGATTCACGAAATTCGTGAAAATAAAATCCTTGCGTAATATATGGCATATACAGTATATACTACAGCAGGCATGGATTTAATATTTGGAGAGGAAAGGGAAGGGGAGAAGGCAAGGGACAACAGAAAAAAAAAAAGAATTGAGAAAGCAAAAATTTAAAAAAAAAAGAAAAAAGAAAGCCTTAAAAACTCTGTATTATTCTCTTCAATGTTATCTCAAAAGGCAAAAGAAGAGCTGACAGCTAACAAATAAGTAAATTGATTAATTAATTAATGAAATACAAGAAAAAAAAAATCATAATTTAGCAAGGGATTTTAATGGATTCTTTTTAACACAAGAACAAAAAGAAAATACAGATAGATTGAAAGGGGGAATAAAATAAATGTTATTAGTTGCCGGAACAATTATTGGTTTTGCATAACATACATGTAGCAGCACAATTTCAAGCAAGTTAGCTGCTATGAAAAAAGCTCCCTTACAAGAATGATAGCCAATCACTTCTTCATTGTTTCTAGTCGAACAAATTGCAAATGCTTGAGACTGTGATCTTGCAAGTTTCACTTAATGCATTTGCACATCTTTTACCACATGAGCCGTCACCAAGTTGATTTTGGAATGAGAAGGAATTCGTCATTTTGCTCATCACAATTTACAAATTCAGCTTCCTACTGGTCTTTGTAAAATCACACCCCTCTATGCAACAACGCCTTTGGACAGATCTGGAAGTTGTCAAATTGGCAAGTCTGATGGAGCGTGATGCCAAGACAATTTACAGCATCTTCCTTCTAGGAGTGAGACACTGTGCTATTGCATTTTTAATCTTAATGTCTGGGAAATGTGGCATTTGGACACCTTAGTCTTTATGACCCCCGATCTCTTTGTAATTTCTCTCTAGTTGCAATGAGCTTAACCCTTAAAATGCCATCCATCACCTTTATGAAGATGTTATCAGAAGAAAAAAATCTTGAGATGAGTTTTTGAATATCATTCTCTTTTTTCATTGTATATTTTGATACAGTGTGCTAGGTTATGTAAATTGACAATTCACATACCTGTTTTGAATTTTAAGATGATAAACTGCATTTCCTTGAACAGAAAAGAAAGTTACTATTTTAAATTATGGGGTGTAAACTTTAAACTACTTATGGTACTGTGAGGGTGAAAGCTAACTTCCTAAGATCTTAGTTAGATGTTAACCGAAGAAATCGAGGGTTAAAAAATGTCTTTGGACAAGGAAGGCCTATTGTTGTTTTTTCTCCGAAAACAGAAACAGAAACAGCACAGTTACCATCATAGAAAAATTTATATTCATGGAAGATATTTTTTGCCCATTTATCAATAAAACACAACATAGTAACACAACATTTTTTTAGGTCAAAATTGCAGTCTTGAAATAAATACAAAATTCTCTTATGACATTTGTACAAAATTGTGATGGCCGAAACGCGGTTATAATATAGAGGCCTTCGTTTTACCTTTTAATCTAGGGGTGAGAAAGTTATGATATTACTTCAAAGTTCCTTTTATCATGTGAAGAGAATGAGGAACACTGACCATTCACCATTTATCCACTTTGGTAGCTTAGCGAAACGTCATGGCTCATAAGAACGCAGGAAAGACGCATATGACAAAATGATTAAAGACCAAAATTTTATTCTATAGAGGCAGAATCAAAATATTACAATGTAGAATTAATATACAAAACTTTCAACACTTTTAAGCAAAATCATATGAAAATTGTTATTCAGATATGTCTGATTCTGATTTTAGAAGCACATACAAAACTTGCAATTTTTCTCTTTGCATCTTTCCTGCGTCTTTATGCGCCATTGCGTTTTGCTAAGCTACCTTAATCACATGCATTTAATTTGGGATGAAGTCCATTTCAAAATACATTTAGAACGAAAAACAAAATTGTCTCAGATGGATTAATATATTCAAAATAATTCTTTCTCTAAAAAAATATTAAAACTGACAGCCTGCTTTAATGTTTGGTAATTGATAATTAACCCATTGCCCATTGTAATTGATAATTAACCCATTGCCCATTGTAATTGATAATTAACCCATTGCCCATTTTAATTGATAATTAACCCATTACCCATTGTAATTGATAATTAACCCATTGCCCATTGTAATTGATAATTAACCCATTGCCCATTGTAATTGATAATTAACCCATTGCCCATTGTAATTGATAATTAACCCATTGCCCATTGTAATTGATAATTAACCCATTGCCCATTTTAATTGATAATTAACCCATTGCCCATTGTAATTGATAATTAACCCATTGCCCATTGTAATTGATAATTAACCCATTGCCCATTGTAATTGATAATTAACCCATTGCCCATTGTAATTGATAATTAACCCATTGCCTATACAGGATGGTCCCTGTGTAAAGCTTATGGGAATAAAATATTTCAGTTTTCAATGGGTTAAGACCACAACTTTCATTTACACTTTCATAGTTTCATTACTTCTTATTCATAAATTAAATATCTTTTTTTACATTTTCGGCACAAATTATATAACAAACAAGAACTCATTTTGCTTACTAAAAGGTAAAAATCAGTGATGAAACAACAGTGCATCATAACAGATCTTTATTGCATCATTCTCTATCTAGGAGCATACAAGTATATCTTCAAAGTCGACTTAGCAGAAGAAGAAAAGGTGCAAATTGAAGGTGAATGAATTGACATGAGAGATTACAGACCTACAGTACTTCTCATTCAGCAGACACGGTGTAATTTCTGCATTTCATTACATGACCATGTGCTCAGACGAGGACTTCTACTTCAGTATTAGGTTACATGTGTTCAAAGTGCAGATTCACAACTGAGTTTGAATGCATTTCTAACAAAATAAATTCTAATAGAGAAAGACAACAAATTATAACATCAAATATTGTGGTATGATTTGCAAATAGTGAACTATTCATCAATAAAATTGAAGGCCCATATTTCTACACTACAGGAAATGATTATAAAGCTCAAAACTGACAGGTCTGACACAAGCAGCCCTGAAAATTTCACCATGGACTCCAAAATATCAAAATATACACAGGAGCCTTGTAAAAAAAAAATGGGCCCCTAACATTTGCTAGACCCTCAAGAAGAAAGTTTCCATTTTACACCTCTCAGAGTGCAGCTGATATAAAAATACCAAATTAGGCTGCATATACAGACATTTCTGATGAGGAGTGACATTTTAACCCCCTGCAACTTTATAGATTCAATCCTGAAACTCCCTGAAGAATGGGGAACTTTGATTAGAGTTTGGGTTGCCGTTGGGTTTAGGGTTAGGGTTAAACTTAGGTTCGTTGTTGTTGATAGTGTTGGGTTTAGGGTTGAAGTTTGGATTTGACTAGTGTTAGATATCAACTGCAGAGCAATTTTTACAAGGGCGTAAATGCAGTCATGTCCAACCCTATAGGTCCTCATCAAAGCACACGGTCATGTGATGAAGTTGTAGAAATTACATCGCATGTACTGCATAACAAGTAAGGTGAGAGACTTTACGCGAGAGATCCACCATACTTGTTATGCAGCACATGCGGTGTAATTTCTACAAGTCATCACATGACCGTGTGCTTTGACAAGGACCTCACTATTGGGTTGCACATAGGGTGCAGGGTCATGGTTGGGCTTGTTTGCACTGCTACACATGTAAATGCTTGAGCACCAAGGTAGCTCGGCTACAGCCGGGGTAATAGTATGATTGCAGGACCCTCAGAGAGAACAGTATATAACACTGATGAGGCTATCACTTTTTATCTATTTGGGGAGAAATTCCAAAGGGGAATGGCAAGAGAACAATGCTATCTGTATCATGCGTATTGGTCCTGTTTCTACATACTGGCAAGTACTACCAATTAATAAAAAGGGATATCGGTATTTTATTTTACAAATATTAGTACTGTTTTAATATTGAGAATTATTATAGCAATATCAAAAGTGGCATATTACATACATGTAAGTTTATTGGAAATAACAGACATTTAACCAATGCAAGGTGCAGTTCTTGAAAGCAAACATACCATTTACTTTTAATTTTCTTACTAACAAATCAAAGCTGAATTAAAAAAAAGACTGGAATATCACACTCAGTCTGATAACTTTCAAATGGATGATTGTATTTTAATATGCCCTTGTGAAAATTGCTCTGCACAGTTAATATTTAATACTAGTCAAATCTAAACTTTAACCCTAAACCCAACACTACCAACAACAAACCTAACTTTAACCCTAATCCTAAACCCAATGGCAACCCAAACTCTAAACATCTATCTTTGACAAAATAAATCCTGGAGCAAACACTGCCGAAGCAGATGTCAGATCTCCATTACGCCAACTCTGATGGTTGTCCATGTCAACCAGGTTTACTGGTTAACAATTCTCACATCCTACTTGGTGTATATCAGACTGTGCAAACTCACTCGTCATCAATGAGAGCTTGACTCATGTTTTCCAAACTTGGAAATTAACATTACTTTAACCCTATCCCTTACCCTCAATGCAATCGCAACCAAAATCCTAACCATATGTATAATTAATAAGTTGAGAAACGAAATCCAGGAGCAAAGATGGCAAAAGCAGATCTGTCAGACAAACTGGCTGTCCATCAACCAAGTATATTGGTTAACTCATTGACTACTCAATTCTCTTATTCCCATAGGCAGATACACGTACAATGGTTCCAATATGCATTAGGTTAACAGTTCTCACTTCCTACTTGGTACACATCACTGGTCATCAAACATTTGGAGAGCCTGACTCATGTTTCCCCAAACTTGGAAACTCGCCATAGCTCTAACCCTATCCCTTGCCCTAAATCCAATCACAACCCAAATCCTGACAAATATACCTTTGATGAAATAAATCCTGAAGCAAACATTTTCAAAAGAGATGTCAGATCTCCAGTACACAAACTTCCATGGCTGTCCATCAACCAAGTTTATTGGTTAACAGTTCTCACATCATACTTGGTGTACATACATGTACATGTACAGACTGTGTACACTCACTTGTCATCAAACATTCGGAGTGCCTTGCTCATGTTTCCCCCAGAACTTGGAACCAACATGGCTATTGACATTGAAAATACAGCTGTCTTCAAGGCTACATGAGGTAAAACCCAATGGGAAAAGTAAAACTTGATTGACAGATGTGATAAAGATGCTGTTATCATGAAACAGTTGTATGACACATGCTCCCATCAAAATTGCTCTGCCATAAATTTCAAATTCTTTACCTCAACTCTGAAAGGGAAGCCTGAGTTCTGGGAAAGGTAAAAAATGATTTGTGAGCTTTCTCAGTCTTGTTATGTTAGTTTGGAAGAATATCATAGTAGATATGTCCCCTGAAAAGGATTGCTCTTCAAATGCCCTCACATTGAAAATATGACAAGAAACAGCTGAAATGTTCAGGCCGAACACTATGTGTAGTCCCATAAACACATTTTATCATTTTGGTGATTCTTATCATTTTGATGATTCCAAAACCTACTAGCACACACCAATTCTTATGTGCTATATAATCAACCTTTCCCTGATTGCTTTGAGACAGCTTCTTTCACAATTCAATTTCATGACCAGAACTCTAACTTGATCTTGAACCAAAGACTATGCCTCAGTAACCCACTCGAACCGTAATCCTAACAGAAAACCAAACTGCAACCCTAATACTAACCCTAACTCTATATCTTAAACTAACGGAAGTTATGAACATAAATGGTTGTACGACAAATGGTCCACGACAATTGCTCCACAGTAAAATTTCCTTCACTGACCGAATTCATATTTTCAACTCTGAACCAAACACATACCATATCATAGTACCTTACCTTTACCCTAAACCTAACCTTAAACCTAACCTAAAACCCTACTGTAACCATAACCCTATTCCTAACCCTATATATGAAATAAAGCCAGGAGCATAGGTCAGAGCACTCATGTAACATACAATTCTTATTCTATGACAGGTCAAAGGTGAAAATTCCTCAAGAGCATTACTTAGATCACATGATTATATTCCAATATAGTCTAGATGAAATATTATAAATATAAAAAAAGAAAGAAGAAAGAGAAAGTATGGGATACATTTATACCACTGAAGAGTTTTTCTGCCTCTGAGCAGAAAAAAATTTAAACACGGCATTTTGGTCTTATGATGAACCAGAAGGGTTCATGGATAAAATCAATAAAATTTCCATTGTTTACTTGTTTATTAATATGTTGTGTTTTTTTTGTTTGTTTTTTTCATATATACTTTCGGTGGTCAAAGACCATATTAACATCTCATGGTCTAGATAAGTACTTTGGTAGGAATTTGTATTTTGACATTTTCCTTCTTGATTGAAAAAAATGTGACAAGAAGATGTCAAAGTTCTACTGTTGGATGGTATTGCAGGAACTTCTGAATTAATTTTTTTTTCTCTCTGTTCCAGCCAATCAACAAATGAGATCAATATCTTTCTTCCCAAGGGTGTGCCCAGGTCGAACTAGATTAAGTCAGCAAAAACATTCAGCAGCCTTTCTGTGTCCTCTGAATGAAAGTCAATCCCTAACCCAAACACAGCAAATTCAAAGCATGCAATTTCTGCTGCAAGGAAAACGACAGGTATGCGAAACCGGATAACCTCGTCAACACACATTTGGTTTGCTGCGCACCGCCAAAGTACATCTGTCAGACTGAATTGATCACGTTCTGTCGTTCCACCTACACAGGTGTGTAAATTTCTTACTCGGCGTGCTCCTCTCAAGAGGGCAACCCGACAAGATTACATTTGCACCTCTCGAGCCGCGTCTTCTACATTTTCGTCAGCAAGCCTACCTCGTGAATTTTACATGCCTGGAACTGCAGGGAATCACTTTGCATTTAGCTCATGTCGAGGGACCTGGTAAAAACACATCCGGTAAAACTAACATTGAATTTAGATTGACATGAAGACTAAATAACTTTGAATTAAGAGCCTTTTATGGTAAGGCCCAGAGCACAATGGAAAAATCAGTTCATGCCACTAATTATACTCTGTGATTTCAGGAAATTCATGAATATTAAAAAAAAATTCCTGTACAGTTAGATTTCCCCCAGTTTTCATGATGTCACATCGATGTGCATCAAATTTTACATCATCTGTAAACTTTGTGCAAGTGTATCAAGCGAAATCTAAAATTGTGAGTGTACAAAATTTGCCAACTCCAAAAAATTAAGTAGTATAAGTACAAAAGAAAATTATCATCAAAAATATTGCTGCAAATGTCAAGGGGCATTTAGGGAACTAAATTTAGTTTCATGCATTGTAAGACTGAAGACTTTAAAGAAAGAGATTCTCTGAAGATATTTGGAAGAGATCTTTAGCGATAAAAATGTTCTTTTATATAACAGAGCCATGCTCATGATAACCAGTGTCTCTGTCTATAAAGATCCAAACCAATGATACTAGTACATACTTGTACTTCAAACCCATGGAGAGCAAAAAATATAATTAATTTGCGGTTATCTTCGAGGCGCTTTTACCCTCGGGGCAGTTCTCAAAATATATTGGAGATAGCATATTGTTATACCTGTAGGTCCTCATGAACGAAAAGATCCTACTGAGTAATGCATTTTGAAAAAAAGTGACATTTCAGTCATTTTGTTTGTTAGAGCGAATGGGGGAGTTGTCCACAGCTACATCACAGTGACATTACCTATTCGGCCAATTTGAAATTCCCATATGCATAGTGATTACAACTTTCAAAAATTCATAACTTTCTTATTGCTTGTCCGATTTCGTTCAAACTTTCACCAATCTGCTTCTCGGATTTTTCCTCTTTCTTTGAAAGCAACTTGCTATTAAAGCTCATAGACAGTGTCGGTAGCAAAAATCATACTGGCAAGAAACTTATCTAACATAGTCACATACTATTCTCCTTTTATCATAAGGCACATGTACGAGATTATTTAACATTCCATTCACGATTTCGAACAAATTTTAGTGTAAATATCTGTAAGAAATGCTTGGTAACGGTTTTTCACTGCCTCACGCTGAGACCATATCCACCCGAAGGTTCCCCACACAATAAACCCAGCGCTTCGCACTATGTGTAGCGTATTCTATAACACACAGCAATCCTCGTGTGAGTAATGTGTGTGGACGTTGTTCGAATTTACATCCCCTCTTTTTTGGGCCAGGGATTTTTATTCTTTTCACCTCTAATTCGATAAATATTTCACTTGAGGAGGAAAACACTTCACAGCATCTTAGTTATGTTAGTACCCTGCTATTTATTTAGTAAAATCAAAGAAATCTATCGAAAAGTTTTTGAGGGCTTCCCAAAACTATCTAATACCTTTAAGGTAGGATTTCCCTTTAAGGAATAAAACAACTTTTGCATTTTATCAATCTATTTTTGAACACACTATCAATGCCTATCTGGTACATCACATTCCAATCCCATTTATGCCCATCAGCCTTAACAAGTGACCCTCAATGCTTGATATTCTTAAGCTGATGGTCGAGTCTGGTTAATTAAGGTCAAGATGCCCTATCCAATTATTAATGATGAGTTATCTGTCTTGGGACAATGATGTCCCCTTGGGAGATGGTGGTGGTCTTCAGGTTAACAGCAGTATTGACTTATAAAGAAAATCATCACAAGGATAGTCCATCTCTTCATGAGGCAACTTTTCAATCATTAGTTCTATTATTCCTCATACATTTATTGTTCCTTAATATTTGATATGGAACTTCATGACCCTATAATATCAAAAAGAGAAACAGACTTTTCTTGAGTTTGTTTTTGATTTGTATTGTTTTGCTTAACACTTTTTTTTTAACGGTGGCAGGATTTCCTTGATTCCTTTTTTTTTTTGGTTCTTTTTTTGTTTTGTTTTATGCCAGTGCTAAGTTTCATACAGAAATGTACTTTATGACATTATCTAGGTTTCCTTTTTCTTTTTTCAATTGTTCATCTACATCTACATAAAAAAACAGTGTTCCATGGTATAAAACTCTTCAACCCATGATCCCATTTTGAATCTCAGGAAGATAGACAAACTTTCCTTAGTCTAAACATATTCGATGTAATGATAAAATTGGGGCAATTTGGGCAAATTACCTCCTAAATAGATGCTGCTTAAATCCTCATTATTGAAGTCGGAATGTTTAGGTATACAGGAATGTTTAAGTAAAATTCCAGTTTACTTAAACATTCCGACTTCAATAATGAGGAATTTTTCCAACTTCACAATATTTTCCCTTCTGCTCTCTCTCTCTCTCTTCCTCTCTCCCTACAATTCTCTCCTCCCTTCATCTCTTTTTATCTCTATCACTTTCCATCTCCTCCCTCTTTCTCTTTTTCTCTCTTACTAGCTTTATCTCTTTATTAAACCTAATAATAATAATAATAATAATAATATCAAACCGTTCTTGTATAGCGCATATCACATTATGATATAACGTCCATGTGCGCTTCCAAAGGGTTTGGATATTATTACCCTGGCTTTAGCTCCGGCTACCGTAACCTACCCCTCTCTCCCTCTCTAAAATAGAGAGCCATATCAAAATTAACTCGCTGAGTACTGAACTCTCTCTTTCCCATAGGCTTAATACAGAAACCACCTGGGGAGCATTTCATCAAGCATTTTGTCAGTGATTTTTAAACCAACAACTGTTATAAGCTACTGAAATCCTTGCATCTGATTGGCTGAGAGCAAATTTGTCAGTAAAAAATTACTGACAAGACACTTGATGAAACGCTCCCCAGGTTCCAGTAGGGAATGGGTAAAGAAATGAGTTCCCTTATTTCGCTTCCATCACCCTACTTGTAAAAATATTATGAAACTAGAAATTTAATTTGTCACTGAAGACGAATTAGGTGGTCTGTCCCTGTGGCAAATTGCTTTGTCAGATGTGATAATATTTCTGCAAGATAATAATCATGATGATGTTGATGAAAATGATGATAAGATGGTCATATAAGTGATAACAATGACGATAATGATATATTGATTATGATGATCATAATGACAACAATAATGATGATAATAACCATGATAACCGAAGTCGCATGGCGCCCATTCAGGTTCACTTTTAGGGGCGATTTTTTGAAAAGTGCTTGAAATGGCATAAAACGTGTGCAAAATTAATTTGGGAGGATTTGGATCATTTCTAAATTTTGCCCAAGCACGGACGCGCGTACGGACGTGTACGCGCGTGTTTAACGAAAAGACCTTGACTGGAATGACAGTGACCTTAACCATGCCAAATATGAAAGAGAAATGACATTTCGTTATGAAAATATGACCAGAACTTGATTTTCACAAAATGGCGCCTGGATGACGTCATGATAACCTGATGACCTTGAAAAAGATGTGGGAACTTGACCTTATTAGGACTGATGACTGACGAAAATATGAAGAAAATTGACTGAGCCGATTTTGAGAAATCGTGATAATGAACTGGACGATTTGATATTGCAGGACATGTGGGAGATTATCCCCTTAGCTTTAATACACGACAGGGAATGAGATTGTACACAAACTACTGCACACTACTTTCCAATAGACATAACACGCAAAATTAGGTAGTTTATTACATTGTTTGTGATGGTATATGTTATAATAGTCAAAGAAGATGGTAAAATGAAAGGCAAAAAAAAAAAGTGAAAAAAAAAGAAAGAAAAAAAAATGGTCCCACCGGGAATCGAACCGGGGTCGCCGGAATAGGAGGCAAGTGCTTTACCAATGGACCAAAATATTTCCAATAGAGATAACACGTAAACGAAATACGGGATTCTGAAATCACATTTTGTAGTTAAAAAATGGGCATGATCCCGACATCTGATCAAAGATTGGAGGGCACATTTGTGAAAGCATATAGTCTCAGCTATAACATATTAAAATTTGGAAGAAAATGGAGCAGAAATTACAAAGATACTGCTCAAAGAAGACGGGAATGTAGAATCAAGATTTGAGAAAAAGTCATCTCCTATAGAGAATACACGCAAAATGAGAAAAATTGACATGCCTCCTTTAATCGCAAAAATACGCCATGATGCCTTTGTCAAAATGAAAAATCGTGCTGACTGATCTTGTAGAGAATTGTCTCAGCTACAACATATCAAAATTTGGAAGAAAATCGACAACCTATTACTGAAATATTGTCAAATGAATACAAAAATTATGACGTCATTTTTTCAAAATCGAATTTTTGAGTTCATAGGCAAATATGATGACGTCACAACATTTGAGTGGCCAAAATTATGCATGAATTCAGATCTACAAATTACTGGCTTTCGGAATATGTAATAAAATTTGGGGGTCAACAGACTTTCTGACGAGCTATGGCGGATTATAGATAGGCATGTTTTTACCACTTTTTACATTATATTGCCCATTGACGTGCGCACGGATTTTAAAGTTTGACGCGCACATGTGGCATTATGGAAGGTCAAGAATAACTGTAAATAGTTGGAAATTGTCAAGAATAGTGTAAGGAATTCAAACCATGCAAAAAAACGGCATTTTTACCTTCCGTACGTGCTGGCGGACGCGCACAGACAGATAAAATTGAAATGCTTAAAATGACATGAACCGTACTCTGATTTGATTAAAAAGTGATTTTGAGCATTTTTAAAATTTGACGCGCGCATACATTTTACGTTGACCCTTGACCTGAAGTTCATGTGTATCAAATATGGATCATTTTTGATGACTGGTTATGAAGATATGATCGATAATGTGATTTCACAAAATGGCGCCTGGATGACGTCATGATGACCTGAGGACCTTGAAAAGTTTTGATTGACTACTTCGTTATAGGCTTTATAACTGGTATGAAAATCACGGAAATTGATCTTGTCAATTTTGAGATATCGTGCGCACAAAATTTGAGGATAAAAATAAAAATAATAATAATAATAAATAATAAGAAAATTCTGGCGAAATTAAGAGGTGATCTGTCGATTACGACAGGCCACCTAACAAGTATCTAGGGCAATGTAACATTGAAGGATTGGTCTAACAGTTTGATTCAGTGTACTGAATTTGATATACATGTATGCATGTACCCCTGCAAGACATACATGTACAAAGTTGCATATAAAATCAAGTGAAATTAATTCTGTTTGCTTTTCTAGGCCACCTCATCTATAACTACATTTCATTTTTTTTTTTATGAGTCATAAAAGTTTTAAAAAAAAAAAAAGAGGAAGAAATATTTTTCACCTGCTGGGATCCTATAGCCACTAATCATTGAAACATTACTTAAGACTGATTGGAAATTGCGGCAGTCATCTTGTAACCCGCCAGTTTGTTGAATTTTTCACACACTCGTACACTGAATGTATGCATAATCATTGCATCACTTTAAGGCCAACATGACACAATTCTTTTCAGCATTCACATGCTGAGATTTGGGGGAGGGGGGGGGGGGCAGGGAAGAGATGGAATATCATATGATGCTTATGTCACACATGGCCTTCTCACACAATTATTTCTAGTTTCGTTGCCATTGGAGATCGGCAGCATCTATTGTGCAATCATAATTAATGAGTTCTCGATAGATACAACCGATAATACTAGTGCCACCCATTTGACCATGATAAATCATAATCAGGAACCTGAAAAAAAATGTTCTTTCTATTCCAAATCATAATTCCTTGAGGGCGATTGAAGAGAAATATGGAAAAATTAACATTTACACATGACATCTTGTCTGCTGTGAGTCAGAGTGGAACTGATTCTTATTATTTACATAGATATAGGCCCTCACAGGCGCTCATAGTCACTGCAGAAACCCATGATGTTTCTGCAGAATAGAAGAATAAAGCATATATATTCAAGTGGATTTTTTTTTCTTATCACTAACCATCAAAACTAGTACTCTTAAAATAAGACAAAGAAGAGGGATTAAAATCATCAGTAGTGTCTTTTTCGCTGATTGATACAAACATGCTTGCTAAATGCATATTATTCTTCTATATGCATGACAGTCAGATACACTTAATGTCAACAGCTTTTTAAATGTATCTGGGGAGATATCAACATGTATACATTACGATCATTCATAATTCTGTGAAGAAGCACTCTAAAAACAATCTAGTCAGATTTGACTAGATTACCGGATTCCACGGGCTCTTGCACTATTTCTAGTCAAAATGACCAAAATTCTAGTCATTTTAACTTAGAACCAACACTATTCTAGTCAAGATTGACACGATTCTAATGAAAATGACTAGGATTCTGGTCATTTTGACTAGAAAAGGTGCAAGTGCCCCTGGGATCCGGTAATCTAGTCAAATCTGACTAGATTGTTTTTAGAGTGTTCTCAGTAACTAATGTAGGTTAAAATGCATTATAAAACGGGTTCAAGAATGTAGCCATCCTGATTGGTCAAATAACATACGTGACCGTGCAAATAAAAAGTGATAACGCACGGCGAGGGGACTAACGCACGGCTAATCCGGATCAAACACTAAGATTGTAAGAAAACACTAAAATTGTAGACCCGTTTTATAAAACTATTAATACATGGTTGTGAGTTCATGCGTTAGTGCGATCCAGCAACACGCAGGTTTTTATCGTGGTGTCTAACACACTCGGCTACGCCTCGTGTGTTAGTACACCACGATAAAAACCTTTGTGTTGCCAGATCGCACTAACGCACTCCCAACCATGTATTAATAGTATACTAATGCAGTGATGATAAAATGAAAGGGGTAAATAAAAAAAAAATCTTTAAATATTTTTATTTAATTTTTGGATACACAGAGTAGGGTAGAACATAGTATGCCCTCAATCTTTGTTTTGGAATACAACCTCGTTTAGGTCACCGGCTGACACATTTCTTTTCTTTTTTTAATAGCCCTGATATAACAATATCTTAATATAACACAATAATTTCTTTGGTTCTAGTGAGTTGGTTATGTACATGTATGTGGTTTTACTGTGGCTTCAAATTTTTTCACAAAAATCACACATTTAATGTTGGATTTTTAGGATTTATCTGTCACTCAAAAGTATCTTGTGTTGACTTGCTAGATTATGAATATTTAGCAAAAAAGAAATTCTCTTTACCTTTACAATTCACACATGATGATAAATCTCAAAATAATGAAAAATAGAGATTCTTCAAGAGAATAACATGTTACAAGAAGAAGAGAGAACCGTCTTACTGGCCATAACTGTTACCTGGATGTTGTTCTATTCAAATCTATGTAAATATAACTGATTATCTATTTGGCCTTAGACCAACCAGATGCACCATTTTGATTGAATTCATGATCCTGATCACTGTTCTAACTTAAAGTCAACAATTCTTCTCACGGAACCTGTATCTGGGGAGATATCTTCAACCGATATACATTATGATCAATCATAATTCTGTGAAGCATCTCAATAACTAATCCAGTCCAAATGTTTCTTTTGGGATAAAATGCATCAATCCTCCTTCCGGTTTGCACTTCTGAATTTCCTCATTCAAGACCTTGAGTTTTGGGGATGATGAATATAAATGAAGATTCTGAGGATCTTGGGGAATAATGCAGTGATGATAAAATGTAAGGGGTAAAAATACAGATTTCATCATTATTATATTCTCATATAATTCTATTTTCATATAATACTTAAGACAGAAACTGTCTAGGAAATGCAAACTCAGAAATCAGAAGTACGTTATCTTCCACAACCAGTAAGGGGGACACTCATGTCTTTTTTATATTGGCAATCATGAATCTGACGAGCAATTTCCGGAGTTTTATACAACACGAAATGAATGATTAGAGTCACGCTCGTCAGATGAAGAGAAATTATGTTCACCTCTCTTGCATGTTTCTCTCTGTCTGCCCATCAACATTCATCAGAGATCTGCATCCGAACATTATTACGATACATCTAGAGAGATCTGATGGGAAAGTGAAAAATATAGATGTGGGACTAGACTGTCTAGACAACATAATACATAGTATGGATATCAGCTACTTTTATATAGTAAGATGAAATAATGATTTGCACTTAGAGAGTTCCTTCAAACTTCCCCTTTAATAGGGTACAGGCATTTCTTCCAACTTATTCAAATCAATTCACTTGATTCTTTATTATCCATAAATCATAACTGGAAATTTGTTATATGTTTACATGTTGAATTTGATCAAGGGAAAGGACACACTACTACCCCCATACAAACAAATGCTAACTTTCCCTACCCTCCGTACCAGGGATTAAAAAAAAAAAGAGGAGTTAAAAAAGCTATAAGTATAAACAAGACTCAACCTAAACTTAACCTGAACTCAACCTGAACTCAACCTGAAACTCAACCTGAAACTCAACCTAAACTCAACCTGAACTCAACCTAAAACTCAAGTACTCAACCTGAACCTCAATCTAAACTCAACCTGAAACTCAGCCTGAACTCAACCTAAAGCTCAACATTAACTCTGCCTAGACCTGAGCTTTATAAATGTACAATGGCCTCCTTGCAGGACAGGTCTGCATGTTCTCCACTTGCTCCCAATCTAATGAAGATTTAAGTGTTATAAGAATTTAGAAATCAATACTATAGTATACAAAACATATAGCAGGCTTACAGATAAAGTCGAGTTCTGATCATGCCATTAAATTGTGAACGAAACTGTCTCAAAGCAATTGGGAAGTGGTCATTATATACATGTAGCACATAAAAAATGATACATGTAGGCCGTATATTTTGGCTGTAAGGTTTCAAATCACCAAAATGAGAATAAATTGACTCAATCCTGTTAAGAATCACATTACACTGCACACGAAAATGTGTATATATATATGGCACTGTACACACCTGTTTGGCCTGAACATTCAGCTGTTTTCTTGTCATATATTTGAATGTGAAGGCATTTGAAGAGCAATCCTTTTCCGGGGACATTTCTACAAGATGTTCTTCCAAACTGACATAAAATGAAAGAGACAGCTCACTAATTATTTTTCACCTTTCCCAGAACTCAACCTTCTCTTTCTAAGATACTTCTACATGTACAAGGATTATGTGGGTGTGATTGGAGGTTTGCCTTTCAGGACAGGAATTATTTCAGGGCTAAATTGATCACATTTTGTTCTTCAAATTGGCAACAATAATATTTTCTTTTAGTGCTACATAGTTCGAATAACTTGTAATGTCTTTGAAAAAAATATACATGGTTGGGAATTTGCCGTAAAGTTTTAAAAATTGCCAATTTTGATGAAAAAACAATGATTTTGAACCTCTCAATGTGTTGCCAATTTAAGGATCTCAAAGTTAATTCTCCTTTTTAAAATTCCTGGCATCAAACGCAATATGGTCATGCAATAAAAATGGACATAGTGTGTGTAGAAAATTTTGCTCTTTCACCTCATGCATCTGGTATATTTTTTAGAGCTCTGAATCAAAAGTTATTGAGCCAAACCACAAAATGTGGTCAATTGTCTTGAAAGGGTTAAAAAGACAAAAAGGATTTCAAACAGAACATTGGAAATACATTAATATGTCTCCCAACAAGACTCTATTTTCATTCTTGACTCATGGTCACTGCATCAACCACTTCCTTGGTGTGGGCGGCATATCACGCCCGAGAATATGAGTGTTGAGACAATGTTTGTGGAATAAGAAAGGCCATGTTTTTCTTCCTGCAACAGAAACAAATATGATCATACTGAAGTTTATTCCCATGGAGGATAGTTTATACCCAGTTCAATAATAAACTAAAACAATTTAAGTCAGAATTTAGCTCTTGAAATATAATTTATGTTAATTGTTCAAGACTTTGGTGGCATGGAAAGGGTTAATGCTGAGCTCAGCAGGGTTACCCACTGACTTTTTTTTACAAGAAAGGGGGGGGGGGTGGGGCAAATTGAAATTTTCAAGGTCTGTATACTCTGACTAGATGAAGAAATTTGGGGTCCTGAATTAAAATTGGGGCAGGAATGTAGGAACATGTTAACCTAGCAATTTTAGAATTCTTGATTTTTTTCCCCTGGGAAATTAGCTAAAATGTTAAAAACTAGTATTCATGGATCACTTTGTGAAATTGCCTATTTTGAAAGATGTTATCGCTTATCGTTTTTATGCCACATGATTATTGACATTTACAAAGTAATGCAACCTTCTTTAGTTGGACTGGGTGACAACAGAAAATTCAGAGAAATAGATCAATTGGTGAAAGTCAGACAAAAACCTCTGATTTTTCTTTGAGTTCGTTCAAACTTTTACTGATCTGATTCTCTGATTTTTTTTCTGCTTTCCTTCGCATCGTATTTTCCAAACAACGTAGTCATGCAAACCTAATAACCCACAAAGAAGCATAAAAGGACCACAAAGGAATGTGAAAAGGTGTACATGGTATGTCTTCAGGCATTTGAAATCAGTGCCAGATTTCATGACGCCTGAAAGGTTGCTTCAACCTTTTCCTCTTTCCGCCCTTACATTTTCACAAGATTATCAGAATTTAGAAGTAATATCACCTCATTGACCAATGCACAAAAAATGCTTGATATAATTCAATGATTCTGCTCTAGTTGGCATTATAACATAATCAAGCCTTTTCTTTTTTTCCCCCTCCTCCTCCTCTCTCTCTCTTAGGTCTGACTCTCTCTCTCTCATGATAGGTTTTCTTAATATTTTTATATTCTTAATGTACACGTATGTTGATGTTCACAGATATATGGGCGCATGACTGGGCCCTGTTTCATAAAACTCATTATCATTACCAAGTTACAATAACTGAACAGTTATAAGCTACTGAAATCATTGAATTTGATTGGCTGAGAGCAAATTTGTCATAGATTTGTATTAGTTGTTATGAAAAGTAAGTTTTATGAAACAGGGTCATGGTGATTAAAACTTTTTAAAGCAATTTTTGTTATATTTTGCCCTTTACCCTATCACATGATTTTAAACAATAACAATTAGCAAAAATTCTACTGTAACAGTAAAAATTAGAACTAATCTATTTATGACATTCTTTTTTCTTCCATAAATTTCATACCTCCATTTATAAAATACATCACTTATTTGGCACCACCCCCCCCCCAACTCTCTCTCTTTCTCTCTCTCTCTCTCTCTCTCTCCCCCTCTCTCCCTCTCCCCTTTCTCTCTCTCTTTCTCTCTTTTTCACTCAACCTCTCAAACATATTTTTTTTTTTTCATTGATTTTCTAATCCCACAGATAGTATTATTCCTCATTCCCCTCTTTACTTTTCTGATCCTCCCAGAAACTTAACGAATCATCTCATAAAGAAAATGTTGAAAGTATAAAATCCTGCATCACACTATGTTAGTTTTTCCAAGAATTCCTATTTTCTTTCTATCCCATTTTAATGCTTCTACAAACAGCCAGCGAAAATAGCTCCCTTCTCTCTCCCTGGCAAAGTAGCATTAGTCGCCTGCAGCCAGAACAAAATATTCAGGACATGCCGCTCCAAGAAAGGATCAGGTAATTTGCTAATTGGACGAGGAAAGAAAGTTGATGGATCCTCCATATTCGATGGCAGAATATCAACACTCTTGAGATATGGGGAATTGTCTTATAAATTATGCATTAAATGCAATATATGCAGCCTCAATTCTAATACTTTTTTTTCCAGGGCAGCTTAGAGGAGGGTTTATTGCAGCATTAGAATGTATTATTTATCTGGAATACCCCAACCCTCCCCCCTAAAAAAAACAAAAACAAAATGTAGGCATCTTATCTTTAATCCTCACTTATCATTAATTCCTTATAGCAATACAACTAATAAGTACCCGTTAACTACCGAATTATCTCATTCCCATAGGCTTAATATAGGGACAACCCCGTTCCGGTAGGCTACGGCTTAACGCAGGTAATACCAGGTTCCCGTAAGCGATGGGTTAAATACTACAGGAGATTGGTTTGTTATTAATATTTGACAGATAATAATGAGAAGAAACCAAATTTACAAATTCAATCGTATCGTCTGTTTGGAGCCAGAGGGGCGTTAACTCAGTACAAATGATGGGACTTAACGCCCTTCTGCCATACATATATAATACATGTTATGATAAGAAATCAAACTTACAAACCTACCGTAATCATATGATCTTTGCTGCACATATAATACATGTATTGTAATGAGAAGAAATCAAATTTACAATCCCAATTATAAAATTTTTGTTGTTGTTCTTTGAAAATGTAATTAAGGCAAATAAAAATGCACAACTTTAACCATCAATCAGGATTTGATACACCCCAATTTATACATTTTGGAAGGATAAACATTTTCAATTGAAAACTTGCTTATCAAGCAATTTCAAAAATTTTGTAAATACATCTAGTAACATATATTTAAAGAAAAAAAGATATAACAGTACTTCTAATCATCAAAGCTTGATTCATATGAGTACTTCTATGACTTTACTACCGACTACTGACCAAGGGTAACATCATGGACACCAAAGTTTTAAGTGAGGCATTATTTTTCAAAACTTAGGGGGGAAATAAACACATTTTAGGCAGTACAAAGGTCACAGACAAGAACATGTTATATTAAAAGAATTTTAAGATGTTTTTTTTAACTGGAAAGATAACAAGGGAATACTCCAGTTTATTAACTGCAGCTACTTCAAAAATATCATGGCAGCCACTGAAATCAGACCTTTTGCAGATTATTTTAGCATGATCAGTGGCAAGAACATGTAACAGAACCACGTAAACACTGTACGTACGGGGAGCCAATGGATAGTGGTCGGGTTGAACTTTCCGCGGAAATTATCCAGATCAATATTTGTCTTGTTCATTTCATCCATGCCCCCAGCAAGCACTGCCCTTTCACTCACCAGTAAGATTGAGACGAAGTGGTCCAGGTGAGGATGACGCTTGCTTGCTTGCTTGCTGCGTCACACCTTGGTGTTTATGAGTCCACACATTTATGTCCATGTATTTTAACCTGCTGAGCACTGAATTCTCTTATTCCCATAGGCTTAATACAGGAACCACAATGTTCCCATACACAATAGGTTAATTACAATTAACAATCTGTATAACGAGGGAAGTTTGCAATCATGGCCTGATTTTCCCTCTCCATCTTAAAAACACAAAACAAAATCAGTGTTCCACAATATCAAGATTCACTTTTTGTGGGCCAATTTTCAGTTCCAAGAAGAATGACAAGCTTTTCTTTGTCCCATGATATTAGAATTTGAGTACTGAATGTCTATAGTGCATTCAAGAGCTCATTTTGAATTTCACGAAGAAAAGTATACTTATTTTCGTCCAATAGTATTTGATAGAATTAGAATTTGGGCGCTGTCAGGTTTTTATTTCATCTGTAAAACCATTTTTAATCAAAAGAGTAATCTCTTCTTCATCTTTAAGTATTTTCTTCACAAAAAATAGAATTTGGGTAGTTAAAGGGAAAACTATGAGCCCATTTTGAATTTCAAGAAGAACAAACTTTTCTTAATCCAAAAATATTTCATACAATATTAGAATTTAGGCACTTACAGCTGCAAATATGGTGAAAGTAAAGTACAGTGCTGGTCAAAGTTTTGGTTCACCCTGGATTTGGGGATGAGTTTTTTATGTCAATATGTATTTTTCCACTTAATGAGCTTGTCTGGGCTCTCAAAAGCATTGTTACAGGTTGGAATATAATTGAATTATAAACTATATAATGTTTTGATACAATTTTATTTTCTTTTGTTAAAGCATCCTAATAGTACTTTTAAATTAAATTGATAGAAAAACAATACATGCATTGAATATCCCCCAAATTTACAACAACTTGTTTTGGTTACTGTCTTTTAAATTTAATATATTTACCATGTATACATAATGAGTTCTAGGAGACTGTAACTCGAAATATTCATCCAGTGTTTTTGCAGAAATGGTTCAGAGAAATTTGTTTGTTAATTCATTGTCAACTCATCCCACATAGGCCATTTAGGCATTTAGGGTTGACCTATTTAATGTGTACATGTGCGTTGTTTTACTTTTAATTTTGAACAGAAAAGTACATGTACATTAAAGTTGCATGTCTTGTTATGACATTTTTCGTCAGTTGTGGGTATCCAACCAAGAGCACTTAAGTAAATGACACCTGTACATGTAAGCATCAAAATATACTATAAGGTATTCATATAATGGGCAAATATTAAAACAAGCAGAACATTTGTCAGTCTCCAGACAAGCTCATTAAGTGGAACACACAATGAAGTAAAAAGTCATCTCAAAATCCAGTGGGTACCAAAACTTTTGACCAGCACCGCATCTCTTGACATCTCTGAGAGACACTGTGAAAATAGCTACAAATCCAGTCAGACTTTTATATCTAATCATCACTGAAAAAAAAAATATTTGTAATCCCAAAATTACTGAAATGATAAGATCTACTGATTATTGACTCTATTTTGTAATTAGATGTGATATTTGTTCGACCCGAGGGTTTTGTTGAAACCATTTGGTTAACAAATTACAGTGTATCAGGTTAGTTTACTGACAGCAGTATGTATTTAAAGTGAATAATTCTCTCAGTGTTGTAGGGAGCTTGTCTATCTTCCACTATTCAAAGTGGAAGCGAGTAATGAATTGTGGTAGTAGGCCCCACAGAACACTTTTTCATCAAGATAAGAATGGGAAAAAAAAAAAGGAGAAATAGATGAAATCAGTCTCATAAAATCTTATTCATGCTACGTTTTGCAGTGTAGAGGCCGAATTCATGTTTTAAGGGGCACCCAGAAGATTAATCCATAGTCTACTGGAAGTAGGTGGTTCCTGTATTGAGGCCAAGGGCATTTTAGAAATTAGTAACCAATGGTTTAATATTCAAAGAGCAAAGTAACCTCATATTAGAGCATTCTGCATCTGGCATTCAGCTAATGTACAGTATACTGTAATGTCACCAGTAGTGGCGCACCCTTGTACAGCTTCATTGCTGCAACACCCTATGTCAACTGCCCCAGTCTCTCCGGAGCCAAATGAAAGGGTGTGATTGGCTTGCATATCATACCACAATAAATAACGAACAACTATGCAGCGTTCACTTACTGTCGATCGCGCAAAGAATGATGGCAGGCAAAGTTCGTTTCCAAAGAAAATTATCTATGGGGCCTTTTTATGTTCTAATTTTTTGGTTAAACAAGAACTTCCGCTTTAGCAGACTGAAACAAAATGAATAATCTGTACCATATTTTTGTTTTCGATGTATCAGAGCTTAAGTTTGGTAGATGTTGGCCACACAATTTTTTTTGCCTGAAAAATACTTTGGAAATAAATTATCTTTGTTCAAAGTTGGCTGTCTTGCCGAGAATGCCTATGCTCCAGTCGTGACTCGCCATTCCTACAACACACAAATCATGACGTAGCGCATTACACAGTGCGCATGAGCAATCCCGCAAAGACAATGCGACAGCCAGATACGGTTGGGTATCACGCCGTGTACTAAGTGAATATTTTTACAACAGAGTGATTTATCTTAGATTAATCCTGCCTTTGCAATATCAATTGCGAAGGGTGCGTCACAACTGGTGCAATGTGCAGTGACACTGGAGCAGCAGAAGCCCCACAGAAGTGCCGAAGTAGCATTCCCGCTGGAGAAGCAAGATGTAATGTTCTAGGTGGATTTTATTCACAAGCATTTTCGGCATTGAATGGTGGGTGATTCCTCAACAAATGGTATTTTCTGAAAATTATCAATCCAAAACTGTCAAACCCCTCCACGACTGGTGACAGTATGGTACATACATGTACATGTACCCCTGCATGTGCATGTTAAATGCAACATATTTGTTCCAAATTCAAGCCCCATCATCATCATCATCATCATCATCATAATCATCAAATGCCAACTTTGATATTAGGAAAGCGATTAGATAGTGTAATTTAGTGAACTGCATTGAGAATATGTCATTTTTATACTATCAATAAAACCACATTGCAGTTGGAGTCTAATATGGTTTGGGTTTCCATCTTTGTCATTCC